>PVJD01000562.1:0-408204 GCA_004026545.1 Mormoops blainvillei | reverse complement strand
CCTCCTTTCCTCCATGAATTCTGTAAATATGCTGGGGCTTTAACAGGGGGCCTGTGAGGAAAGGGAGATGCCTAATAGAACAAGTGCACCCCCAACACACACACACAAATTAATAAGGATATGGAAATCAGAACAACATAATTAGAAACTTGACTTAATTGCTATTCATAGAATGCTACGCCCAGCAACAGAATACATATTATTTTAAAGTACACATGAAACTTATTAAAATTGACCACATAATAGGCCATAAGATGTCTCAACAAATTTCAAAGGCTTTTTATCATTTAAGGTATCAGAATATAATTCTTGGACTATAGTGGAGTTAAGCTAAAAATATCAGTCACAAAAAAATAGCTAAAATATTTCCAGTTGGCTGGAAATTAAATATACTTTTAAATAATCCATGGGTCAAAAAAAAGAAATACATCATAAATTATAATTTTTTAATTGAATATTAATGAAGATATAACATATCAAAATTTATGCAATGCAGCTAAAGCAATGATCAGAGGCAAATTATAGTGTGAAATGCATTAATTAGGAAAGAAGTCTAAAAGATAATTAAAAATAATCTAATTTTATATCTCAAAAAGAAAACTAGTAAAAAACAGCTAAATAAGAGAGAAAATAGAAAATAAGAGCAGAAATCAATGAAGTAATAAGAGAAGAAAAATCAACATAGCCAAGAGTTTGTTCAATAAAAATATTAATATCCCTGCCTGCCCAGTGTGGCTCAATTGGATGGGCATTGTCCTGCAAAGGGAAAGGTCACCAGTGCTATTCCCAGTCAGGGTGCATGCCTGGGTTGCCGGTTCAGTCTCCAGCTGAGGCGCACACAGAAGGCAGTCAGTGTTTTTTCTTTCACATCAATGTTTCTCTCTGTCTCTCCTTTCTCCTCTTGCTAAAAATAAAATATTTTCAAAGTATATTTTATTGATTATGCTATTACAGTTGTCCCATTTTTTTCTCCCTTTTATACTCCTCTTTACTGCACCCGCCTTCCCACCAGCATCTCACCCCACCTTAGTTCATGTCCATGGGTCATACATATAAGTTCTTTGGCTTCTCCATTTCCTATACTATTCTTAAACTCCCCCTGTCTATTTTGTACCTACCATTTATACTTAATTCCTGTACCGTTTATCCTCTTCTCCCTCCTTCCCCTCCCTGCTGATAACCCTCCATATGACCTCCACTTCCATGATTCTGTTCCTGTTCTAGTTGTTTGCTTAGTTTGTTTTTGCTTTTAGGTTCAGTTGTTGATCGTTTTGAATTTGTTGTCATTTTACTGTTCATAGTTTTGATATTCTTTTTTTTCTTAGGTAAGTCCCTTTAACATTTCATATAATGAGGGCTTAGTGATGATGAACTCCCTTAACTTGATCTTATCTGGGAAGCACTTTATCTGCCCTTCCAATCTAAATGATAGCTTTGCTGGCTAGAGTAATCTTGGATGTAGGTCCTTCCCTTTCATGACTTTGAATACTTCTTTCCAGCCCATTCTTGCTTGTAAGGTTTCTTTTGAGAAATCAGCTGATAGTCTTGTGGGAACTCCTTTGTAGGTAACTGTCTCCTTTTCTCTTGCTGCTTTTAAGATTCTCTCCTTATCTTGGGTAATGTAATTATGGTGTGCTTTGGTGTGTGCTTCCTTGGGTCCAACTTCTTTGGGATGCTCTGAGCTTTCTGGACCTTCTTAAAGGTCTCCTTTCTAGACACAGCACAGAGAGGTAGAGCCCAAGCAGAAAACAAGGCGCTCATTGAACTGAGAAGGCAGAAATTAGATTTTAGGCCAGTGAATATTTCCAGTTGAAGCAGCTGAAACTTGGGAGTCAGGGTTCTGAAAAGGAGAGAGCCACACACACACAAAGATTTAGGAGTCTGTGCAGGGACCCCCTTAAGTCTTTGACGGAACAGCCATCTGAGCATGGACAGATGACCAGAGCCTCGCAGAGAACAGCTGTTGAGGACCTGGGAGTTGCACAGAGGTCTCAAGTGGCAATCAGAGAAATTCCAACCAGCCAGGGTGGCTGAAAATGTGGAATTCATCTGAGGCCTCGGAAAGGCCACACCTTAGGAGTAGCACTGTTCTAGCCCTAAAGTAAGGAATACTCTAGACCAGTCCTCACAAAGCTTAAAACAAGCCTTGAAGAAAAAAAAATCTAAGTGACTCACCAGCAAATGATTGTTTGCCAAAACCAACCTCAACAGCCTTTAAAAGAAAACCACATGACTCCAACAACATGGCATGTACAATGTACAGTCTACAATCAAAAGTCACTAGACAGGCAAAGTAGCAGGAAAATGTGATTCAAAATAGAGGGGGTGGAAGAAAGGAGAAACAAACCCAGACATGATAGAGATGCTGGAATTAATAGACACAGACTTTAAAACAGCCATTATAAAATGTTTCAGAATTTAAAGGGAAGAACTGAACATAGTGAATGAACAAATAGAGAAAATCAATAGATAAATGGAAACTATAAAAAAGGATCAAATAGAAATTTTAGAATTGAAAAATACAATGCCAGAAATTAAAGTTTTACTGAATGGTTTAACAGCAGGTTAGGCCTTCAGAGAAAAAAAAAATGGTGAACTTGAAGGTAGGGTGATAGAATTATCCAAAGTGAATCACAGAGATAAAATATGTGAAAAATGGCAAAAAATGAACAGAGTCTTGGTGACCTGTAGTGACAATATTAAGCAATCTAATATATATAAGGTGGAGAAAAAGTAGGTTTACAGTTGTGAAAACATAAAACACAGAGTTTATATTATTATTTATTAATTATTGTAAGATTTTCCATACAAACAACTGTAAACCTACATTTGCTCCACCCTGTATATAATTGAAGTCCCAGGAGGAGAGGTAAGAAGTCGTTTCAGGAAAAATACATTTGAAGAAATAATGGGTGAAAAATTTAAAACACTGGAAAAACAAATTGATAAAGAAAACAGCACCTTGACTGGGTAACCTGAATCGATATCACCAATGATGGCTAGGTGAGCATTGTGTGCCCCTAAATGTGATGCCCTGAGAAGAACACAATGTCACTTATGTCACTTGTATAATATCACTGCCCAGAATGTGAAGCAGAATCTAATCATAAGGAAAGAAATGCCTCCTAATGAGATGCAATCTTAAGTACACAAAATTATCTAGGGAATGCACATGCCAGACATGTTTAATGTATTCAACATAATCAGATGCCCAGAGTGTGGCTAGTGTGAGCTCTTCAACAAGTCAGCACACTGAGGGACTCCCGGTCAAGATGGTGGCGTAGGCAGACATGGCTCACCTCTTTGCACACCACATCAAAATTACAACTAAAATATAGAACAACCATCACTTAGAAATGTCAGAAAGAGTTGAATGGAAGTCTCACAACTACAAAATCGAGTTGAATGGAAGTCTGACACTACAGAATTAAAGAAACCGCATCCATCCAGACTGGTAGGAGGGGCACGGACACAGACTGGGCTGGTCCCACGCCCACATGTGGTAGATAAAGATTCAGGAGGGCTATCTCAGCAGTGAGGAGTCCCAGACCCACACCTGGTGCCCCAACCCAGGACTCCAGGGCCCGAAGATAAGTCCCCACAACTTCTGGCTGCAAAAACTAGCATGATTGAATTGGTGGAAGAAACTTCTGGAGCACCAAGAAGTTCCTCTTCAAGAACTTACACACAGACTCACCTACTCAGACTCACTCCCTCTGAGCTCCAGCACCAGGGTAGCAGCTTGAAAGACACAAGGGGTATACAGGGAGAAACTGAAGTGTCTGGCATCAAAGCAAGTAAAGGCCATTGTCCCTTTGCTAAACCTTTTCCCCACACAGCCGGTAGGCTGTTGCTACACCTAAGTCTCCATCCACCTGGCTAACACTGTTTGACCCCCTTGGAGATCCCCAGAGACTTTGCCCCACCCAATTTACCAGCCCCCTCAGGGGGCTTTCCCATATGAATGGCTGGTCTTGGTGCATGCCTTTCAACTTTCTAAATCCCATCACACAAGCAACAGCTGGCTTCGGTGAGCCCCAGGCCCAGCAATAGCAGCAGCCAGATTAGAATCACAGCTTGGCTTCACCTGGGACTCTCCAAGCCCAGACCAAGCAGCAGCCTTCTCAGGTTGCTTTATAGCTCAGGCCCAGTGCCCCAGGCAAAACACAGGTTGAGGCTGACCTTGGCCTCTGCCACCAGGGAGATCCCCAAGGCCAGCACAGCCAGTGTACAGCTACAGACCATGTTGGAGCACCATCACCCTTCCCCTACACGGCTGATCCTCCACAGAGGGTGGAGGTTGGTGGTCAGTGGTCACAGCCAATCTTTGCCGCTGACTGGCCTGGGTAAATCCCTCCCATTGACGTGCCAGCAGCAACCAAGGCTCAATTACAAGAGGAGGGTGTACTCGACCCACACAAAGGATGCACTTCAAGTACCCAGCTTGGGTGATAGGGGAGGCTGTGCCACTGGAACTTTGAGGACCTCAGCAACATAAAAAAGATCCAGTCAGAAATGATGGATTCACTAATTGAAATAAAGAATAATTTACAGGGAAACAACAGTAAAGTGGATGAAGCCAAGAATCAGATCAATGATTTGGAACATAAAGAAGCAAAAAATAACACTCAGAAAAACAGGAAGAAAAAAGAATACAAAAGAATGAGGATAGTACAAGCAACCTCTGGGACAACTTCACGAGGTTCAACATTCACATCATAGGGATGCCAGAAGGAGAAAAGAAAGCAAGAAATTAGAAATCTATCAGAAAAAATCAGTGAAAGAAAACTTCCCTAATTTGGTGAAGGAAATAGACAGGCAAGGTCCAGGAAGCACAGAGAGTCCCAAACAAGATGGAAGCAAGGAGGCCCAGTTTAACACATCATAATTAAAATGCCAAAGTTTAAAGATAAAGAGAGAATCTTAAAAGCAGCAAGAAGTTTGTTACCAGATGGTTGCCAGATCAGAATGCAGAGGGGGAGAATGGATGAAGAGGTGAAGGGATTAAGAAGTACAAATGAGTAGTTACAGATAGCCATGGGGATGTAAAATACAATATAGGAAATGGAGTTGCCAGAGAACTTACACACATGACCCATGGACATGAACAATGGTGAGGGGATTGCCTGAAGGAGTGAGGGTTTCTGGGTGGAGGTGGGCAAGGGGGAGAAATTGGGACAACTGTAATAGCATAATCAATAAAATATAACTTTACAAATAAAGAAGTCAGCACAATGAAAAGCTGCCCCAGAAAGTGTTAACAGGAAACCATTCTAGGTTAAAGGGAATAAGTAAATGTAAGAACTAACTGTAACATGTGACTCTTGATCCAATCCTGGATCAAAAACAGAAAAAGATATTAAGTAAGTTTGGGCATAAATGGGAGGATTTAAATGTAAACTGAAAATTAGCAATATTATTGAATTAATGTTAAGTGTTTGGAGTGTGGTAATGATCTTGTGGTATGTAAGAGAATGTCCTTATTCTTAAAGGATATGTATGTGCGTAAGTATTTAGGAGTAAAATGTCACAATGTCTGCAATTACCTTCAAGTGATTCAGAAAAAAGGAACTAGAAAGAGAGAAAGAAAGTAAATGTAGCAGAATGTAGACTGATGATTAGGGAAAAGATATGTGCATATTCAGTACACTATTTCAACTGACATGTAAGTTTGAACATTATTTAAATAAAAAGTTCAGAGAAAAATAAAAAGCCAAAATGGTCTTAGAGAAAAGAAGGATAACTAAGGAACAAGAAAAAACTTTTAAAAATATGAATCTTCAGTTAAATTTGAGAAACTCTTACAAGCATGAAAAAAGACACAGAATGCTCTAAAATCAGAAAATTCAATGAACAAGACAGCGCTCTTAGAAATTAAAAATCCAATCACTGAAAAAAATTTCAATAGAAGAATCAGTAGATCAAAAAATTAAAAAGTACTGGAAAATTTGCTACCTGGCATATGTCATCACTTTGGCTCAAATAAATTCTTATAAAAATTCAAAAATGTACATATCAAAAAGACAACAAAACAGAAAATGTAAGAGAAAAGATAAGAGCTATAGAGGATCAATCCAGGATTCTAACATCCAATTAACAGAAATCCTATAAAGTAGGGACAGAAACATATTGGGGGTGAAGGCCAAGAGATATATGCTCAAAAAATACAATAAGAAAATGTCCTAGAGCTGAAGAACATTTGACTTCCATCTAAGATCCCAGAAAAGTGAATTAAAAATAACCCCACCAAGGCAAACTTACATCACCATCATGCAAATTCAAGATGCTGGGGATACACAGATAGTCAAAAGGTTCCACTGAAAGAACTGAAAATAAAGAAAGAAATCTCATTTAAAATGGAGTCAAGAAGCCCTAAAGGGGAGCTCTCACTCACAGCCGCGCAGACCCCAAACAGGAGGACATCGCACAGCAGAAGGAGGGAAGAATTTTCCCTCCTTCAGCAAAACACCTGAATGGTCACCTGAACTTCTTTATCTGGTTGCCTGAAGTTTGCGAGCCTGGTTACAGCCCAGCCAATGAGAAACTGCCACATCATCCAATGAGAAGCCATCACCATCTTGAACTCCTCGGACCACTTCCAACCTCCTCTTCATTGCCAATAAAAGAAAGCCTCTCTCCGCTGTTCTAGGGACTTGCTCGTGGTGTGCCACAGTTGGCTTCTGAATTTCAATTTCTCTACTATTCCCAAATAAACCCATTTTGCTGGTAAAAGCAAATGGCTCATTTGTTCCTTAAGGTCCACAAGAGATGTAAACAACGAACATGTCACGTGCAAAGGACCAAGAATCTAGTAAGCAGTGCGCCTCACAGCGCGAGGCCTTGGCAGCTAGAGGCTCGGCCTCCCGCCAGGAGGGCCCTTGTACTTTGCCCACTATCACAGTTGCTGTCATCGCTTTCTTCTTCACAAGAAAGTGAGTCACCTGAGATAACAATATCGACTCGTTTATCTTCATATCCCCCTCTCTTCTTTATTCTAAAGTCCTGCAAAGAAGAGACAAAGTTCTTTTAAATAAGCTCTCACCAGTTTCTCTCTCTCTCTCATTATTTCCTCACTTCCCATTTTCTGGCCCCTCCTTTCTCTGCTCGCTTGTTCATCCCAGAAACACTGACGGAGAACTCAGGGTGCGAGGTCAGGGGTTATCAGATCAACAAAGGCCAGGCCTGGGTTCCAGGAGGCCACAGCTGTGAGGAGACAGACTAGAGCAGGCCGTCCTGGGACCTTGGCGGTTTTCCTCTCCAACTTACAGCACAGAGCCCAGATATACCTACGCGATAGTTTCATGCTAAATGTTATTAAACTTGAGTTAAACATGAATTAAATTTCCTCTTTAGGTACTTTAAACATTTACCTCGCTTTTACTTACCGAATTTTCTAAAGGGTCATTCTCTCCTGAAGGAAGAAAAGTTTCCTCCTTAGCACTGTTGAAATCAGAAGCAAGTGGAGACGAGCCTTGAAGGTTCCCTGGGCAGACAAAACCAGCTTAGTCGTGAATTCAGCTTAATTCCCAATCACTGCGAAGCACTGCGGTCTCACTGTAGAAGCCGCTCTGTAACAGTGCTCCTGTGAGTCTCATTCTACGTTTCGGTTTGGGTGCTTCGGGTTTGCAAACTTTCTGGTGTGTGCACCGTACATTTTGACTAATCACTACCTCAGTGCTTCACTGGTTTCATTGTGGCAATTTCTGAACCTTGACAGTATAATCCAGGTGGAATCCATAGGTACCCTCCAACTGCTGTGTCCACTGCTCCTGCGAGCTGATCCTTGGAAGCGGAGGCCACAGCACGCAGAGGAGGTCTCATCAGCACACCTGGGCCTGAGGATGACAACGGGGAGCGGCCCAGGGACCCTGGAAGTGGAGCCATGGAAGTGGGACTGGGAGCCTGGAGCTCTTCACAAACTGTTAGCAGATGAGCACCTCCCCCTAGTGGCAGTAAGTGGAAGCTGCAGTGCTCTCAACCAAGGAAATGCCAAAGAGTATAAAGTTTTTCCCACACACACCCCGCACACACCCCACAAACACCCCACGGACGCCAGACCAGCACTTCAGAGTCTGTCCTGTGGGACAGGCACGGGCCACCTCCAGTTATGCAAATTTCCCTGGGTCCTGGGTGGAGTTTGGGGGCGCACTGGACTCACCTTGCTTGTGCCAGACCATAGCCTTGGCTCAGGGCCTGTTTTGCGAAGGCAGCTGCCTCCTGCCCAGCCACTCTGGGCATCAGACCTTGATAATGAAGCTAAAGCTTCAGCACTCTCCCTCGCACAAGTCTCTTCTCGGGAAAGCGAAAAGGCCTTAGCAAAATGTTTGTATGGACCTCTCTTTATGCAAAATTTGCAAAAAAGTAGGATTTTTTAAAATTAGTTTTCCTAAAGAGGGTCCCAAAAGTTGTATAAGATTTGGATCACACAAAGTCTGTATCTGAGCCTGACGGTGACACAGGGACCACTCAGTCCAGAGCTCTCTGAACAGTCCTTTATCTCACACGTCCAGTCCCTAACCCCACTTCACCACCACACTCCCAGAGGCCACGCAGAGGACTTTGGGAGGGCAGTCTGTGCAAGGGTCAAGAGCACACAGGTTTGTAGGTCAGACAGATGTAGGTCTACAGCCCAGCTCTGCCCCTAGGCACGCTACTCGACTGTGCCCTCTTTATTCATTTGAAACAGAGAGGTGATGATGGTACATGCTCTTTAGGCTGCTGGGGGAAGAGAATCAGATAGTGCACGGCAAGACTTCTGTTTGATACCTGGCCTGTAGGAGGTAATCCAGGAATAAAGGCTATGGGAAGCCTTTATTCAACCCTATATACTAAGTAGAACCAAATACAATTGTTAATATTTCATTGTTTTGTTTTGGGTTTTTTTTGTTTTGTTTTGTTTTTTACCAAAAACGGCACTTTCACAGGATTCCTCCTAATAGAACAAATGACAATAATTACAGAAGATAGCTGGGCTACGGGTTACTGGTAGGGGCCCTCAGTCCTTTCATGGCGTATCTGTGCTTTGCCTGGAGAGGCTGAAGGAGGTAGTTCGATTCTTTGCTCTTTCCTTCCTCCTGGAGCCCTGCTCAGTGACTATAAATACCTTTGACATAAAATAAATAAACCATGGGGATGTAGTGTACAACATTTGAAAGTCGCTAAGAGACTACATTCTGAAAGTTCTCATCACAAGAAAAATAATTTGTAACTATGAATAGTGACAGATGTTAACAACGCTATGATTTCACAATATATACAAATGTTGAATAATTATGTTTTATACCTGAATCTAATATAATGTTATATATCAATTATACTTCAATTTTAAAAGTATAAAGCTTTGGTCAAGTTAGCAGCATAGGTAAATATAGTACTCAAATCCTCCCACAACCACATCAAAATTACGACTAAACTACAGGCCCACTATTATTCAGAACCATGTAAAATCTGGCTGAGTCGAAGTTTTACAACTAGGAAATTAAAGAAGCCACATTAAGACTGGCAGGAGGGGCAGAGATGCAGAACAGGCTGGTCCCACACCCATGCCTGGTAGATAAAAATTGGGAGGAATAACTGAGCTGTGGAGGTCCCTTCTGAGGAGCCAGGGGTCCCAGCCCCTCACCAGGGTCCCAAGCCCAGGCTTCCAGTACCAGGAAAAGAAGTCCCCATAACTTCTGGCTATAAAAACCAGTGGGGAGTATGACTGAGTGAGATGGAGGGCTTCTGGAGTCCCAGGCAATTCCTCTTAAAGAGCCCACACACAGACTTACTCAGACTCACTCCCTCTAAACTCCAACTCTAGGTTAGCAGCTTGAAAGGAACCAGAGACGTACAGAGAGGAACTGAATCATCTGGCATCAGGGCAAACGCTGGGAGAGGGGGCAGCCTTTGGTCACTTTGGAAGTGGTGGCAGAGGCCATTGTTTCTTTTCTGAGACCCCTTCCACAGAGCCAGCAGGCAGGTGCCATATCTGAGTCTCCATACCCTGGCTCATACTGTTTCCTTCCTCCCCGTGATTCCCTGAGACCCCACCCCGCCCAACTTGCAGGCTCACCCAAGCTGTTTCCAGTGGCTTTCCTATACAAATGTCCACTCTTGCCTCATGCTTCAGACTTTCCTAAAATCTCTCAAACAAGCGGCATCTGGCCTCTGCATACCCCATACCTCTTGCTAAGTGGTTCTAGGCCTGGCACTAGCAGCAGCTGCCATTGGTTCACAGCTTGGCCTCTCCTGGGCACCTGCAAGCCCAGCACAAGTAGCAACCACCTGCAGATTGTTCCGCAGCTCATACCACATGGCCCCAGGCAGGGCACAGGTGGTGGCTGAACTTGTACCTCCAAGGAAGACTCAGTGAGCACCAAAGCCCCACTAAAGCAAGTCTGCTCTATAGGGTTGACTCCAACACAGCAGCTCCTCCACTGTAGTTGCAGCCATTCCTCGAAACAAGTTGGCCTGGGTATCAGCCCTTCCAAGCGATGCCAACAGCAGTCATGGATCAACTACAACAGGACAGTGCACACAGCCCACAGAGCCCATATGGGCACATCTGGAGCACCCAGCTTGGGTGACTAGAGAGTCTGTGCAACTGAGATATACAGGACACCTACTACACAAGACCTTCTACCAGTCTGGGAGACATAGCAGCTCTACCTAATACATAAAAACAAAATAGGTGAGCAGTCAAAATGCAAAGACAAAGAAACAGATTCCAAATGAAAAAAACAGGAGAAATCTCAAGAAAAAGAGCTAAATGAAATGGAGGTAAGCAATCCACCAGATACAGAGTTCAGAACAATGGTTATAAGGATTCTCAAGGAACTTAGTGAGAACTTCAAGAAACTTAGAAATACAGCAGCATGATAAAGGACTTAGGAACCATAAAAAAGAATCAGTCAGAGATGAAGGATATACTAACTGAACTAAAGACTACTTTACATGGATTCAACAGTACAGTAAATGAAGCTGAGAATCAAATCAGTAATTTGAAATATAAGGAACAAAAGAACGCCAATCAGAACATCAAAGAGAGAGAGAGAGAGAATCCAAAAAAATGAACATAGGGTAAGGAGCCTCTGGGACAACTTCAGGTGTACCAACATCCACATAATGGGGGTGCCAAAAGGAGAAGAGGAAGCACAAAACTGAAAACCTGTTTGAAAAAATGATGACACAAAACACCCCTAACCTGGTGAAGCAAATAGATATACAAGTCCAGAAAATGCAGAATCCCAAGCAAGATGAACCCAAAGAAACCCACACCAAGCAACACACATCATAATTAAAATGCAAAAGGTTAAAGACAAAGAGAGAATCTTAAAAGAAGCAAAAGAAAAGCAGTTACCTACAAGGGAGCTCCCAGAACACTGTTACCTGATTTTTCAACAGAAACTTTGTAGGCCAGGATAAAAAATTAATATTCAGAAATCAGTGGCATTTTCATTACACAAATAATGAACTATCAAAAAAAGAAATTAAGAAAACAATTCCATTTACTATTGTAAATGGAATTTACAATAAAAATAAGGTAATAGGAATAAATTTTACCAAGGAGGTAAAAGACCTGTACTCAGAAAATTATAAGATATTGAAGAAAGAATTTGAGGAAGATATCAATAAGTGGAAGCACATACCATGTTCATGGATAGGGAAAATCAACATTATTAAAATGTCCATACTACCCAAAGCAATCTACAGATTCAACACAATTCCTATTAAAACACCAATGTCATGTCTCACAAATCTAGAAAAAATGTTCCAAAATTTATGTGGAACCACAAAAGACCTCAAATAGCTTCTGCTATCTTGAAAAAGAACAAACACTACCTGATATCAAACAATATTACAAGGCCATAGTAATCAAAACAGCATGGTATTAGCACAAGAACAGGCATATAGATCCACGGTACAGAATAGAGAGCCCAAAAATAAGCCCACACCTCTGTGGTCAACTAATATTCAACAAAGGGGTCAAAAATACACAACAGGATAAAGACAGTCACTTCAACAAGTGGTGTTGGGAAAATTGTACAAATACATGCAAAAATTGAAACTAGACCACCAACTTAACACCATACACAAGAATAACTCAAAGTGAATTAAAGACTTAAATCTAACCGTAAAACCCTTAGAAAAAAACATAGGAAGTAAAATTTCAGGCATTTCTCATAGCAATGTTTTTTCTGATATATCTCCTCGGCAAGGGAAACAAAGGAAAAAGTAAACAAATGGGACTAGATCAAACTAAAGCTTTTGTACCGCAAAAGAAACCATCAACAAAATGAAAAAGGAACTCACTGAATGGGAAAACATATTTGCCAATGAAACATCTGATAAAGGGATAATATCCAAAATTATAAAGAACTTATACAACTCAGTACCAAGAAGATAAACCAACTAAAAAATGTGCAAAGGATATAGACACTTCTCCGAAGAGGATATACAGATGCCTAATAAATATATATGAAAAAAATACTCAACATCACTAATCATCAGAGAGATGAAAATTAAAACCAGAATGAGGAGTCACCTCACACCTGTCGGTATGACTATCCTCAATAAATCAACAAACAAGTATTGGCAAGGGTGTGGAGAAAAGGGAACCCTAGTGCACTGGTTGTGGGAATGCAGACTGGTGTAGCCACTGGGGAAAACAGTATGGATTTTCCTCAAAAAATTAAAAATGGAACTGCCTTTTGACCCAACAACCCTATTTCTGGGAATATATTCAAATAAACCCAAAACACTATATCAAAAAATATGTATGCACCCCTGTGTCCATTGCAGCGTTATTTATTACAATAGCCAAGATCAGGAAACAGCCCAGGTGTCCTCGGTAGATGCTGGATAAAAAAGCAGTGGTACATTTACACAATGGAATACTACTCGATCATAAAAAATAAGGAAATCTTACCTTTTGCAACAACATGGATGGACCCAGAGCTAGGCCGGTGGCCTTTGACCTAAAAATGTCCCTGAGAAGCAAAAGCTCACCGATACACCCCCTGGCTGCTGGTGCCTGGGTTTCTCCTGTTTAACTATTTCCCACCCAGTGGCCTACAGGCCATACTCTCTGAGGACACACGCAGAATCCTAGAGCCAGAAGCACATGGCAGTCCTGACAGCCAAGCTGGGCACCATCTAGTCAGTCAGCCAGACCACAATCACATATGAAGCACTCACGGGAGTATATCATTACAGACTGTGGGTGGAATTCTCTGCAAAACAAAGCCCGATGCACAGCTGGGAGTGCACAGGTTCATTGGCAAGTAATGCCATGAAAGAAAGGGGAGGAAAATGGATTGGTGAATGGACAGCCATCATGATGTAGACACAGCAGTTTCTGCTAGACTTGCAAGAGCTCTGGAACACAGATGCCCAAGATTTCATTGCCTATTAAGAGAGGCCCTCATTGGGCAGAAACAGACAGGTCCTATATACACCATCATTGAGCTCAGGCATTGTCTGGGGCCATTCCAGGAAGAATATGACCTCTGTTCAAAAGTTGAAGCTGAGTGTGAATGGGGAAGTGGGAGGAGCTGAGCATGGAGCGGATGAATAACCAAGTTTTCCCAGCTCCGTTACACACTGATATATGGTAAGAAAAACCTCCTTTTCTCATTGCTCTTAAAAAGTAGGTTTTCTGTTCTTGACCTCTCCCAAAATTTAGGATAAAGTTACTTTTAAAAGTAAAGTAATATATAAACACAAAATTCAAGAAGATGAACTCCTCAGGGGGTAGGTGAGGGGGGTAAGAGAGGTGGTTGAACAAAATATGGTGGGAACACAGGCGTAGATGTAGCTTACTGACAATGTCTTAGTTCTCAAAATGGCAGGTGACAGGTTCATAAGTATATCAACAGGTAAATAAAATGAAAAGCCAATCATGGACCAATGATGAGAGTGTCATGAATCAAGCTCCTCATAAACCAGTCAGCACGCTCGAGATCCAATTAAAGCAGCAGATGGGAGGAGGTGCAGAGTTGGTTCTCTTGGGTGGGAGAGGCTGCGTGCACTGTGCCTGAGGCTGGACTGTTGAACCGAGCCAGAGAGAGAGAGACAGAGAGAGGAAGAGAGAAAGAGACTGTAACAATCATGGTTCTCATCCATAATTGTATGATTGTGAGGATTGCAGATGCCATCATTTTCCTCTGTTCTTTTTTTTGTATTGTTTTTATTTTCTAGGTTAATTGTAGAAGGGTGAATAACTTGGTTTTTAAAAAAACTGGCTCTATCCACTTCCACCCTGCAGGGGTAGGGGGACCAAGGACCCTAGCAGAGCCTGAGCCTGAGAAGAGAAGGAATCCGAGTGGAGTTTCCAGCAGTCAGGCAGCTAAAGAATTATGGAATATGGTGGGAACACAGAGGCAGGTGTTCGTCTTGTCTTTTCAATAAAGTCTGTCTCTGAAATAAATGTTTTGTGTGATTGATTCTGGGGAAAAAAAGAAAAGGCCTGTACCTGGGTTGGTGAGAGCAGAAGGGAAAGAGTCACCATGAAATGTGGGGTGTAAATGATCTCAGTGATATTGAAGGTGCAGGGACTTGCAGCTGAGAGTGAACCTGAAATTGTCAACGACCTGGAGTTCACAGAAATTTTCGGAAGGCCTTCAGACTTCTCCCAGAACGAGAAGAGAAAGTGCAGATAAATAATGATGTCAGCTGACATATTACATAGATGAAATGAAATACAGCTAGAGTAAATTCTGTAAAACATGTGTCCTTTGGTGCTATTGGGGAGTCACTGCTTCTACTGGCATGCACCTGCTCTGTGAGATGAGTCAGCACAACACTTGGAGGTCTGGGGAGGCAGGGAGAAGGGAGGAGATGCCTGTCATAAATAGGGAAAAGGAGTCTCAAATTGAAACCCCCACAAGCGGTGAAGCTGCTGCAATCCCACAGTGGATTATGTGACCAGTAATGCTGTTAAAAGGCACTGGAAAGCTTCAAGAAGCATAGAGAGGTTTTCCGGTGTGGTAGACAAGTTGAGCTGTAGTTCGAACATTTCACTGAACATCCCCTGAAAAAGCAGTGTTCCTGAGCACAGAAACCAGCCCCTGGGAGTTGAAGGGCAAGCGGTTAAGTTAGCAAAGGTTAGCAGGGGAAGGAACAGGGAGCGGGAAGGCCCTGGCAAACTCATCCTGGAGTGACAGACTCCAGATGTTGGAGGGCAAAAGATGCCTCATTCTTCAACAGCTGGAACCCGACCAGCCCCAGCTTATCTTTCCAGGGGTGAGGCCCAGCCTGGCGGTCTAATTCAGGCAGACTTTCAGGAACCCTGTTGGAGAGCGCATCTCTGCACCTTCCTACCGAAGACAAGAAGGTGAACAGATGGAGCGAGAGGGTGGGACACGCCGAGCAAGGGCTTCCAGCTGACCCTCTGGGAGGCGAATTCACACAGGTCAGCCCTGTTACTGTACCTTTGGTGGCCCTGCGAACAGCTTGCGGTTTTCTCTCCACATCTGTGCTCCCACCCAGCCCAGGAGGAATCTGACCACACAGACGTATGACTCACACCAGTGGGTTTCTCATGTATCTTTGAGACTTAAAAGAATGTCAACTTCATTATAAAAGAACTTCACTCTTAAATATTATAATTGAGTTGTCATTTCATTGTGCCATTTCCATGGAGGAAAAAATAATATTTATTCATTTTTTCTCATGATCACAGAAGTACCAAAATTCATTGAAAAACAGCTGAAAGCTCTAAAATGTATGAGAAAGGAAATTAATATCGCTCATAAGCTGACCATTCACACTTACTGAGTTCAGACCTTCTCAATGCCAGGTCTGCTCTGGGCTGCGGAGGTGAACAGAACTGGCAGAGCCCGTGCTCTTGTGCTGCTTACATGCTAATGGTGAAGCAGACAGGAGACAATTCGATAAGCATAAAATATGTCAGGCCATCCCAGTGGCATGAAGAAGAACAAACAGGGCAAGGCAGACAGGGAGACAAAGGGTCAGGGCTTCTTTCTGCCCCGAAAGAAGCGTAGTGAGAACTTTGGAGGTTTTTCTCCTTCCAGTCTACCCAAGAGAAAAGAAAGCACCCACCCAAACGAAGACTTGTACACAATGTTTATAGCAAATTTATTTATAAAGCTCAAAACTGGAAATAACCCAAATGCCTATCAAAAGATGAAAAGACAAACAAATTGTGGTATATCCATATGCTAGAGTACAATTCTGCAATGAAAAGAAATTAACTATTAATACACACACACACATAACAGCATGAATGAAATTCAAAATAATAATGTTGAGTGAAATAAGTCAGATAGAAAGAATATGTACTGCATGAGTTCGTATATATATAATTTTAGAAAATTCAAGTTTCTATAAAGTTCTAGAAAGCAGACCCATGATTGTCTAGGCACCGAGGGTAAGGGAGGAAAGATTTACAAAGGCATACAAGGAAACTTTTGGGACAAATGAGTACATACAATCATTATCTTGATCATGGTGATGGCATTACAAATGGCAAAACTTAACAAATCGTACACTTTAAATAAAAAGTTTATTGACTATCAATTATATCTTCTAATAAAGGTATAAATAAATATCTCAACAAAACTGTTTAGATAAAAGAGCCCCAAATGTTTGCTATACCTCTCCCCCTTTTCCTCTTGAGACTTCGTGTTTAAGGCCTTGCTTTATTTACCCTTTGTCTGCCTTCCCTGTCTCTCAGTTTCATAATCTGCCTAAATTAGGCAGGAATCCCCTCTCTAAACTGGGCAGTGATGTCGCTCTTCCACAGCAATAAAATGAAAGTGTCACGACTCAACTAATCAGAATCCAGTTACAGAATTGATACACCCTGTATTTCCCTTTATGGTGCCAAGCACTACACAGATTTTAACTCCACTGATTTCGCCCTATACCAAAGGTCCAATTTCTTTGCTAGTCTAGGCAGCTGTGGATCTCAGAGCTGGGATGGCGCTCCTGGTCACAGGCTAAATAGGAGTCTTTCCTGGAGAGCGTGATCTATGAGTAGCAGCGATATACCTGTTCCAAGGGCAGAAACTGTTACTGCACATTTTATTAGTTTCCCCAGGGCAAACATCATGGCACCTAATCGTACATTTCTTGCATCGTTCAATGACAAAGTAGAAAAATGTCTCCTATTCATAGAAAGAAAACTAAAAAGCAAACAGAAATGGCTTCAAAACAAAAACGGATTTATAACAGGGAATTACACGTATTTACGACATACCTCTTGCTGTATGCACTATAAGTAGAAACAATAATCAAGTCTGTTAATTCCATCTGCTTTCTGTAAAAGAGGAATATTCCTTGCATGTAGGTATCAGGAAGCCTCCAGTCAATGGAGTGGATTTTCTCCCCAAGGTCTACCAAAACCCCCTCCTGGCTGTTTCTTGCCTTCTTCAAGCCTCACTTCTTCCACTGCTGTGATGGAAAAGTGCTCACTGCCTGCCTCAGCTCTCCTCTCATCACCCTGACCTTAACTTATCTCCATTTGGCTTTGGTCCTATCCCCTCCAGTAAGGCAGCTCTCAGAGGCCACCAGCAGCCTCAGTGCTGTTTTCATGACCTTATTTCAGGGCTAATCCTATCACCCCTCACACTCTTTACTCTTCCTCTCTCCTCTGTCCTGTAAGTCTCCCGCTGCCTCTCCAACAACTCTTTCCATTGGTTCCCCATTTCATCCCAACCTCTTAAGTGTAGGTAGTCTCCTAAACCCGGTCCTTGGCTGGCTTTTCTGCTCTCTGTGTGCAAGTTCTCCCTGAATATCTTTTACCCTCCCATGCTTCAAGTTTTATTTTATTCAAATAACTCCCAAATCTATGAGGCTAGCCCTAAGCTCTCTCTCTTTAAGCCTGAGAGTCACAGATGGTGACTATAAATAAGATACGTTTCTAACAAACAAATGATATTTTTTCAACCTGAAACTCAAAATTATGAAGGGGTCCCTTGGTGGATTGGAAAGTATGGAGAATTCCTAAAGATGAAATGCTAACGAAATGATAATGGGACTGGACTAGAGAAAGAAAACACCATCCAAAACTATGAATGGTAGTGCATCATGCCCAGAGGAAGAAGTAACTGATAGCATGGGGACTAAGGAAACCCAAAGGAGAACCACCAACAGGAGCAGTATTTGGTCTCTATAAACCAGCATCACCACATAAACACAAACACAGGGTCAGTTAGAGATAACTGTGACACTCTCCACAGGCAACACAGTGGTTGTGGACTTGGCTCAATCCCACACTTGACTCAGACAAAGCAGTGTACCATGGATACCAGAAACTGGAGCTCCCACACCCTCAAGACCAACCTCTGCCATACCCTAATTCAACTGCCCACCTTTCCCCTTCCCACTCCCACTCTCATCCCACTCCTTCCCCAAGCAAGTAGCACAGATGGATACTAGGAGTCTAATGAGGCAAGCCTCTCAACTACAACAATATACACTGTCAACAATCAGCAAACTTTTGAGTAGGGTGAACACCATAAAAGAAGTAGAGCAGACAATAAAAAATAACTTACATAGGCAAAGTATAATCACAGCAAGATGTAAACATAACCCCAGCCCTCAGAGGAATAAGTGAGGGTCTAGCACCCAAGAAACAAGAATAGGCAGTCTGTGATGAAAAGAACGAATGAGAACACCTGAAAGTTAAAATATACATATAGCACACGCGATAAAATATACCAAAAAAAAGAAAGTTAAAATATACAATAATAGAAATAAGGAATTAAGGAAATGAGCTATAACAAAATAATTAACAGTTTATAAGAATTACTGAGTTAGAAAACTGAACTTAGGGATTCTTCTGAAATGCAGCACAAGAGAAGGAAAATATGAATTAATGTCTTTAAGAAATGTGGAAAGTGGGTCCAAGATGGCAACACAGGAAAACTCCAACCTTACCTCCTCCCATGAACATACCAAAAATACATCTATAGAGAGAGAATTTCTCCTGAAGAACAACTGATGTCTGAGTGAACAGCTTCTACACAACAAATGAGAGAAGGGCCATATACAGAAGGATAGGAGAGATGGAGAGATGGTAACTGAAGAGACCCTACCCTGACAGTGACCTGCAGTAGGGAGGGTTAATTTTGGCCTTAAATGACGCATTAGACCAGATGTAATTAATAGATATTTACAGAACATTTTCATCCAAAAGCTGTAGAATACGCATTCTTATCAAGTACACATGGAACATTCTCAGGGGTAGATCACATGTTAGGCCATAAAATGAGGTCAATAAATTCAGGAAGATTAAAATCACATCAAGTATCTTTTTCAACCATACCATATGAAACCAGAAGTCAATTATAAAAAGAAAACTGGAAAAAAAACACAAACATGTGGAGACTAAACAACATACTACTAAACAGCCAATAAGTCAAAGAAAAAAATCAAGGAGGAAAACAAAAACTATCTTGAGACAAATAAAAATGAAAACAACTCTCCAATATTTATGGGATGCAACAAAAACAGTTCTAAAAAAGAAGTTCTTAGCAATGCAGGGCTGTCTCAAGAAACAAGGAAGATCCCAAATAAACAATCTAGAAAAAGAAGAACAAACAAAACCCAAAGTTAATAGGAGGAAGGAAATAATACTGATCAGAGGGGAAATAAATGAAATAAAGACTAAAAAACAATAGAAAAGATCAATAAAATTAAGAAGTGTTTTTTTGAAATGATAAACAAAATTGATAAACCTTCAGCCAGACTCATGAAGAAAAAAGAGAAAGAGAGCCCAAATAAATAAAATCAGAAATGAAAGAGGGGAAATTGCAACTGACACCACAAAAATACAAAGGATCATAAAAAATATACTATGAACAATTATATGCCAATAAATTAGACAGCCTAAAAGAAATAGATAAATTTCTAATGTACAACCTCCCAAGACTGAACCAGGAAAAAAACAGAAAATCTGAACAGACTGATACTAGTAATGAAATTGAATCAGTAATCAAAAAACTCCCAACAAAAAAAGTCCAGAACTAGACGGTTTCACAGGTGAATTCCACCAAACATTTAAAGAAGAATTAAATCTATCCTTCTCAAACTATTCAAAAATTGAAGAAGAAGAAATGCTTCCAAATTCATTCCATGAAGCCAGCATTACCCTGATATCAAAACCAAAGACACTACAAAAGAATTACAGGCTAATATTCCTGATAAACACAGATGCAAAAATTCTCAACAAAATATTAGCAAATCAATTTCAACAATACAGTAAAATGATCATACACCATAATCCAGTGAGATTTATTCCAGGGATGCAAGGATGATTCAATATCTGCAAATTAATCAATGTGATACACCACATTTACAATACCAATGATAAAAACCATATCATCATCTCAATAGATGCAGAAAAAGCATTTGACATAATTCAATTTTTATTCATGATAAAAACTCTCAACAAAGGGGGTGTAAAGAGAACATACCTCAATATAATGAAGTCTACCTGACAAACTCATAGCTAGCATCAGATTCAACAGTGAAAAGCTGAAAGCTTTTCCTCTAAAGTCAAGAACAAGACAAGGATGCCCACTCTCACCACTTGTATTCATCATAGTATTGGAAGTCCTAGTCACAGCAATAAGACAAGAAAAAAGAAATAAAAGACATCCAAATTGGAAAGGAAGGCAGAAAACTATCACTATTTGCAGATGACATATTGTATGTAAAAAACCCTAAAGATTCTACCCAAAACTATTAGGACTAATAAATAAATTCTGTAAAGCTGCAGAATACAAAATCAGTGTTCAGCTATCTGTTGCATTTCCATACACTAATAATGAGCTTTCAGAAAAAGAAATTAAGAAAACAAATACATTTACAATCACATCAAAAATAATAAAATATCTAGGAATAAATTTAACCAAAGAGGTTAAAGACCTGTCCTATACTCTGTACACTATAAGACATTGGTGAAAGAAATTGGAGATTATACAAATAAAGTATGTGGATTAGAAGGACTAATACTGTTAAAATGCCCATACTACTTGAAGTAATCTACAGATATGATACAATCCTTATCAAAATACTAATGGCATTTTTCACAGAACTAGAGTAAATAACCCTAAAATGTATGTAGGACCACAAAAAAAAAAAGCAAAAAAAATGGTCAAAGCAATCTTGAGAAAGAAAAACAAAATTGGAGGAATCATTATCCTTGGTTTCAAACTATACTACAAAGCTATAGTTATCAAAACAGTATGGTACTGGCACAGAAATAGACACATAAATTAAAGGAACAGAATAGAAAGAAAGAAAGAAAGAAAACCACATTTATATGGTCAATTAATCCATGAAAAGGGAGGCAAGCATATACAACAGGGAAATGACAGTCTCTTCAATAAATGGTGTTGGGAAAACTGGATAGATACACGCAACAATGAATCTGCTCCACATACAAAAATAAACTCTAAATGAATTAAAATCTTAATTTTAAGATCTGAAACCATAAAACTCCTAGAGGAACATATAGGTAGCAAACCCTTTGACATCAGTTTTAGCAACAAAAGAAAAATAAACAAATGGGACTACGTCAAATAAAAAGCTTTTGCACAGCAAAGGAAACCATCAATAAAATGAAAAAAACAACTTGCTAAATGGGAGAAGATATTTACTAGTAACCTATTTGATAAGGTGATAATATCCAAATACATATTAAAAAACATATACAACTCAACATTTTTAAAAATCTGTTTAAAAATGAAGAGAACCTGAACAGAAGTTTTCCAAAGAAGACATACAGATGGCCAATAGACATATGAAAAGATGTTCAACATCACTAATCATCAGGAGCACGCAAATTAAAAACCACAATGAGATAAAACCGTACACCTGTCAGAATGGTTATGACCAATAAATGAACAAATACAAGTGTTGGTGAGGATGTGAAGAAAAGGGAACCCTTGTGCCCTATTAATGGGAGTGTGAGTGGTGCAGCCACTGTGGAAACCAGTACTGAATTTCCTCAAAAAACATTTTTTTTAATAGAACTTCCATACAACTCAGCAATTCTACTTCTGGGCATTTATCTGAAGAAAATGAAAACACTAATTTGAAATGTTATATGCACGCCTATGTTTATTGCAGCATTATTTGCAGTAGCTAAAATATAGAAGCAATCTAAGTGTCCATCAATGCATAAAGGTGTAATATGTGTGTGTAAGATGGAATATTACTCAACCATTTAAAAGAATGAAATCTTGCCATTTGCAACAATGTGGATGGACCTAGAGGGTCCATTATGTTATACATCTGAAACTAATATAATGTTATATGTTAATTATTCAGCACTTAAAATAAAATGGATTCAAAGAGACAGTTCACAGAAAAGGAATTCCCAATGGTCAATAGACTATGAAAGGATGGTCAAACTTACTAGAAATAAGGGTCATGCAGCTAAAAGTCGTTATATGGTACAATCTCTCACACACCAGACTGGCAAAGTTAAAAAGTGTGAGTCCTGGCTGGTGTGGCTCTGTTGTTTGGAGAACACCAGAAGGTGGTGGGTTCAATCCCGGCCAGGGTGCATGCCTAGATTGCAGGTTTGGTCCCCGGTCCGGGCCCACACAGAGGCAAGTGATCAATGTTTCTTTCTCACGTCGATGTTTCTCTCTCTCCCTTCCACCTCTCTAAAAATCAATAAGCATGTCTTTGGGTGAAGATTTTCTTTTTAAGTCTGAAAATATTAAGTCTTGGTGTGGTTGAGGGAAAACGGGGACAGCCATATACTACTTGTTGGAATATAAATTGAACAACAGTTTGTTCAATTTATGGAACAAACTGGAAATGTGCATATCTTGTCACCCTGCAATTCTGCTTCTGGATATATACTTGGAAAAATCTTTATCCATGTACATAGGGCACATATGATTACATTGTTTCATGATGGTAAAAATTTGGAACTACTGCACAAGTAAATAAAGTATTATATAAAAATGTGGTATAGTCAGTAATAGAATGGAATATTCTGCAGTGGCCCAGAGAAATTAACAGGCCCTTTCCCCATAAATGCAGAGTGAAAATGGTGAGTTGAGTGAAAATGGTGAGTTGCAGAACACTGTGTACAGTATGTTATTACCTAAGTAAGATTTAACACCACGTGCAAAAGCATCATGTATTACATAGTACGCATTATTGGACTAGAGAGATGTACCAAATTCATGATGGTGCTTGCTGCCCTAAGGAAAAACGAGAGGAAGGGAGACTGGGGTCAGAAAGAACATCAGCTTTATTTGTAGTTTTATTTCTTTGAAAATATTACTTAAAGCACATCTGGTAAAACATTATAAATTGTCACTATTGATTTGTGGAAACACAGTGTTATATTATTTTCTGTCCTACTTTGAAGTTTTAGCATTTCTTTTAAATTTTCCTTTCTTTTATTTTCTTCTTCTGGAACAGCTATTAGAGGGAAATTAGAACTTTAGAATTTATTTTCCACATCTCTAGCTCTCTATCTTTTTTTAACTTTTACAACTAATTTATTTTTCATTAATTTTTAAAATAAGTACCATTGACATACAATATTACATTTGTTTCAAGTCTACAATATAGTGATTTTACATTTGCATGACATGATTACCACGGTAAGCCTGGTAAACCACCTGTTCAGTGCAAGCTTATTATGACATTATTGACTGCATTCCCTGTGGTGTAGATTACACCCTATAACTTATTTATTTAATAACTGGAAGTTTGTAGCTCTTACTCTCCTTCACCTTTTTCACCCATTCCCCATTCCCTTCTTTCTGGCAACCAACAGTTTGTTCTCTGTGAGTCTGTTTATGTTTTGTTCTATTTGTTCGTTTGTTTTGTTTTTTTAGATTCCACATATAAGTTGTCATGTGGTATTTGTCTTCCTGTCTGACTTATTTCACTTTATAACTGGAAGTTTACACTTTTTGACCCCCTTCATCCATTTCACCCCCCCACCCCCCCACCCGAATCCTTTCTCAATTACGTTTGTAGTGTCTTTTTTTTCCATACAAAATTTTTTAACTTTTTTATATCGTCGTTTATCAATCTGATGGGAGATATATTTTTTAAAGAATGGAGGAGTATGTCTCAAACCTGAAAAACTTGAGGCCTCAGAATTGAGAAGGTATGCTGAGTGCTCCGCAGGATGAGTATAATAAATGCCCATTTAGACAGAGTGTAGTGAAACTTCAGAATATGTTTGAGGGTTTTAGGTGTTTGGGGTCGGGGCTTGCTGTCTATACTAGCTTTAGCAATGAGACCAGAAGAGAGAGGGGTGCTCCCTGGGTACGGGGAGAAACTGGTAAGGAACTGAGGAGGTCTTGAGCACTCACTGGTCTCAGTCTGTCAGCTGTGGCTGCTTCACAAATCACCAGCGACCTTGAGACATTCCTGCAAACAGGATTCTGGAGACTCATTAGGAAGCATAGAGGGAAGAAGTTTGTTGTTACTGTTATTTGGTTTTGTTTAAAACAATATCTAACAGTTTACAGTTCACAAAGCCTTGTGTACATATTAGAATGAACCAACCGAAAGTGCCATTTTTGCAGAGCAAAAAATGATTGAGTATTTATTGGCTATGTCTTAGGGTTCAACCTGATATAAGACTCCACTTCATTCTGAGAAATACACGTTATTATCATCAACTCCTTTCACAGATGAGCAACAACTGTGGCAGGGGGCTCAAGTCGGCCAATGGCGGCCTTATGATGGCTAAATGGCAGAGGTTAGTTTGCCTGCCCCGCCCACCGGCCTGGCTCTAAGGGCAGCACTGCCCCCGTCTGAGAAACAGGAAAAACGCTTCATGCTCTTCTCTTCCCCAGGAAGACTGTGCCTGACATGGAAGTCATCTGTCTTCTAGGGAGATTAGGCTCAAGATAATCAGTGCCAAGAAATGGCTTTTGCCAAGGGAACTTGGCCTGGACGTTGGAACAGACGACATGCTTCAAGCATAACATATGAGCTGGAGAAAAGTATGTCAGGGCAAGAGCAGGCTGTAAACCAGAGACGATCAGGTGAGGGAGAAAGAGATTTCTGTGCATGTCCCAGCTGCTAACCGTTATCCTCAGAGCCCTAAGTAACCGGTGTCCTATTTCCTTGCACCAACAGTATTCCAGGAAGGAAACCTCCCCAGCCTGGATGACAGCTCCAGCAGGCCTGAGATTTTTCTGCTCATTCTTAGAATAGTGTCTGTGGTCACTTTGGTTGCAAACACAGTCTCAATTCAGAAATTAGAATGCTAACGCAAGGTATTCATCAAAAGTCTGAACTTTTTACCATAAATCCTGCTCTCTTTCCCCAACCTGGGCCTGCCCAGCTGGAAGCCCAAAGTGGGGACAGTGTGGAGGGGCTGGCTTCTCTCTTTTTCCACTCAGCCTCCCCAGCCAGTTACCATGGCTACGACTACGGCTGCTCTGTGGGAGCAGTCGGGGAAGGGGCAGCAACAGCTGCAAGTTGACTTCAGACTTTCTTGCCAGGCAGATGTTAAATTCTGCGTCTTTCTCGCCAAGTACTTTAATGCCCTCTCCACAAATTCCCCACTCAGCTTCTTTCTCCCAAAGTTCTCCCTAACCTGTGCATGTATCAATCTCATTTTGGGCGGCCACCTGAGACCCCTTCCTCAGTCCCTGGGCATCCAGCTCCAGCCTTTAGCTAGTGGAGAGCCCCCACATGGAGTTCTTGCAGGATCTCTCTAACTGGGAAGCCCACGTTTGTCCGGAGGAAACTTGCATGTTTCCCATGCTCACCCCCAAAACTCTGGAAGTATACGCTGATCCCAGCATAGGGGCAGCAGCCCAGCCAAAGCAGTTTGTGGGTCCTCCTCTCACCTTCCAATTCTCCCAGTGGGACCAGAGCCCAGGCCACCACACCCCAGCTGTAGGGGTCACACATCATGCTCTCAGAATGGCCCTGTCCCCCAGATACTCAGCCTCGGTAGGTTTGAGGTAAGGGTGCAGGAACTCACTTGTCCCCGTGATGGGACTCACGGTATAGCTTTCTTCAAGAAAACTTGTCCCCACAAAATCCTCCTGTTTCCTCTGTTTTTATTTTTCACAGAGTCTTGAAGTGAGCAAAGGGGTTTAAAAAGTCCTAGGACAGATTTGGGTATTTCATTAGAAAATCTCCATGAGGTGACTTGGCATTTCAACCTGGATTTGCACATCTATGATATATATTGGAGTCTGGTGGAAATTTTACTTTTAAAGCTCTGTTATATGTATGTGTATTGACTCTTTATGTTCATAAGTACAGATAACTATTTTTCATTTTAAAGATGAGGAAAACTTATCTCTGAGGGCTCAAAGAGATAAGACCAAGGTCACCCAGTCAGTTGTTGACAGAGCTGAGATTCCAAATATCTGTCCAGTGTCATCTGGAAGGTACCTGCTTCCTGGCCCTGAACCCAAGGAGAGAATTTAGAGACACAGAGGGAAGTGTATCCTTCATTCAGGGCCCAGGCCCCAGTCACCAAGAGAGGCTCTGGGCCACTATATAGCTGATATCGGTCAGTGCCTGTGGCGTGGTCCTGCCCACACCCTCACAAGACATATTCTGGGACCTGTTTGCAGAGAGAGGACTGGTAGGACTTGGGTTGTGGGCCAGACCAATAATTCTACTGATCTGGCAATGGCCCCATCTCAGTGAGACTTTCAACTGGAAGGTGAATGCCAGGAGGGCTGACTCACCTAGTCTAACATCCAAGCCAAACACTGAGGAAAGGGCTCAGCTCAGCCAAGACTGTAACTGCAGGAGGATGGGGAGTCTGTGTTGGGATCCCAGCCATGCCTTTGCCTCAGTGTTTTCTCAGCGTGTTTGGGCCTCTTTCTCTCCATGAATTTTGTGTGCTTGGCAACAAGGCATGCTACAGCTTCAACAGATGGTTAAGAACCATCACAGAAAGGTGCTGAGAGCGAAGAGACTTCGGGTCCTTACAGGAGGGGGACAATATGACACTAGCCAGCTCCCAAGATGGACTGAGTTTGGCCTCCAATGAGGTCCAATCTGGTGGGTGTTTCCAACTCAAGGAGTTAGTTAATAAGCCATGGTCCATCCACAATGGAGTGGTCACTGAAGAACATGACATAGCACACTCAATTTCATGGAAGGATTATTAAGTGAAGAATGTGTAGAGCAAGATCCTGTTTTTACAAGAGTAGTGTTCTAGCTTGAGCGAATGCTTTTAGAGGACAGGCATAAAAGGAGCTATCTAAATGCCACACTCCCTTGATCACTGTGGGTCCTGGGATCACACCGTTCACATAAGTTCCTATTTATCCTCAGGTTCACCCAAAGATATGGAGTCAGAACAGGGCCCAGCTCCTTCCGCTTCCTGAGGTCAGAACACTTCACCTCCATTTATCTTAAATCCTCTCTTAGGGATCTGTTGGCTGGCCTTCTATTCCCTAAAATACAAAAAGAGTCATCATACCTCATGGCATTAGCCCCAGACAACTGGGCCCACTCACTGGGCACCCATCAGATGAACGCTTCCTTCAGCGATTGCAGGAAACCTTGCCCAGCCCACCTCCAATTCATCGCTGAGGCCAGAATATGTTATGGCACTTCCCCAGTGAAGAAGACACACACACATACACACACACACACACATACATATGCATACATGCACATGCTCTTGTTTAATCTAGAACAATCTACCTTGAAACAAAATCACAAACACATGTATAATATTATTTTGGCTTTATTTTTACATGCAGTTGATTCATAATAAGTATATTACTCTGCTATACAAGGATTGAGCTAAATTCATCCTTAGATCTGAAACATTTTCCCAAGGAAACAATCTGCAAAAATGCACTCCTGCTGCCCCACTGCAAAAAATGATCTTGCAATACATTGTGCAAGACAGCCAGGTCACAGCACCTCACACCTCTGAGCTCCAGAAGAGGCTCTTGCAGAGCTCATAACTAAAGACCTGGCAGGAGATTTCTTAGGGCAAAGAACAGAAGTCAAACAACTATCTTCTCTACGCTGCTTGTAGCTCCAAAATTACAGGGTTTGGATTCTGTTAGATTTATTTCGACTCTTATTCTCTCCATTAGGAGTTCTGACTTCCCCATTGTGTATTTATGCCTGTATATGTATGCTTAGAGCAAATTCTGGAAGTAAATACAGCAAAATGTTAAAAGTAGTTATGGAAATGACTTGAAACTAAAATATTCTAATGTTTTATTGTTTTCTGTGTTTTCCACAACAATTGTATTCCTCTTCTACTTTGCCAAAGAAATCAAAGCCATTAAACTGAGCTGCCTGAATTCCTGTTGCCTTCTCTTCACCCTTCCCCTAAGCCCTCACCCATCTCTGTGACCACATCCATCCTCCCTCCTTCCCTCCAAAATCAGAGACTGAGGCAAACTCTCCTTGCCTGTCCTAATCACCGCTCCCTGTGTTCTTACAGCACCTAATGTGTAAAACTGATCTATTCATGCATAACAGAGTTGTTGTCAGCAATCATACTCCTGATAGAGCACAATACATGATGATGATATTTTGTCTCTCAGTACCTCAGTTTCTTCATCTGTACATGGGATGATTCTAGTACCTGCCTCATAAGATTGTTGTGAGGATTAAATGAGTTCAATTTATCTTAAGGACTTAGAAGAGCACCTGGTATACAGTAGGTGCTCTGTAAGCATTTATTAGTATTAGTGTTACTAGTACTACTTAGTGTTGCTAATATTTGTATTAGTTTATTCCCTCATTTCTGACAAAACTTTGATTCATCAATTACCTCCGTCTCTCTCCCATATTTTAAACTTCTCTCTCTCTCTTCAGGCTCCTTCCCTGAGTTTATTCAGGGTCAGCTGTCTCCAACCTTAAATCCACTCTCAATTTTACTAACCTATCTTTCTCCCCTTCCAGCCCACATATCTGAAAGAAGTGGGTTTCGAGATTCACTCTTCCACGTTTATTCACATTCATCTCTTCGTCACTGATGATATAATGCAATCTGCTGCCCCTTTCACATCCCCCATGAAACTCCTCCAGCAAACACCACAAATGGCTTTTTTTTTTTTTTTTTTTTGCCAAATTCTAAAGACACTATTTACTTCTTATCGTTCTGGGACTTTCTTCCTTAACTAACCCCACTCTCTCTCCTGAAACGTTTTTCCTTGCCTCTCCTGCCCTCCTTCTTCTCTGGACTTGTCGCCACCTCCCTGTCTGGGTTCTTTCTCTCCACTCAGTCCTTACATGTTGAAGTTCCCCAGGGTCCGTGTGCAGTCACCTGCCCTGCTCATCCTGTCCTGGGGAAGTTTATGCACTGCCAGACTACTTATCCTCATTCTCCTTTAACAATCAAATCTATACTTCTACCTCTGGCCTCTCTCTTAAGCTGTAGACCCATATATTCTAGTACAAGCTGGGTATTTACATCTGGAGGTCTCACCGCACTGTCTGAACTTAAACTCTCTCTCTTCTTACATCTACGTGTTCTTCAGGGTTCCCTACCTAAACAGGCAAAATGTCAGGTGGTGATCCACCCAAGTGAGGGGCTCAGGAAAGATCCTAGGCTTCTCCCTCTAGTCATGTCTCAAGTCCAGCGGAGCTCATTTCCCTAGGTTTTCTCAAGTCCATCCATAGGAGCATTCTCTCCATAGGAGGTCATGTCAGATGCAGGTAGTGAAAATATCGTCTCAGTCTCTCTATCCACCTTCCTTCTTAAGCTTCCTCCTTTTTCATTCTCCCCTTGCTCCATTTACTCATTAATTCATTGAGTCAGACAGTCAGTTAATAAACACAGGTTGGACATCTACCATATGCTAGGCCCTAGCAATACAGAGAGGAAAAAGATCATGCCCCCCGAGGGAGCTCAGGATTTGGCGGGAAAGGGCTGACAAGAAGCCCAGTGTCATGAAATATGCACACACAGGGAGCTCAGGAGGCCTTCTGTCTGAACTGACAATTATGTACATCTGGATTATTATAATTTTTATTATAATATTTCAAGCAAACAAAGAATTGAAGACACTAACAAATCTTACATCTAAGCATTCAACACCCAGCTCTATGGAATTCTGATATTTATCTTTCCCCTGTATACTATTAAAAAAATACATATATATACACACACATATGTATATTCATGTTTTCAAGCTTCATGTAAAGTGTATCACAGTCTTTGTCATTTTACAAAGTCATTTTTTCTCAACATTATGCTTCTGAGATATACCCCCGTTTATATATGGACTATTTCACTGCTCTCTAGTATCACATTTATTTATTCGTCCTGCTGTTGTTGGATATGTAGATGATTTCCGGTTTTTCCAATATGAGCAATATAATAATAAATTTTTACACATGGCCTATATGTGTCTTCTTGTGCACATGTGAGGATTTCTCTAGAAGTCTGTTGCAGAAGTAAAGGACACGCACATCTGACATTTATTAGACCTTGCCAAATTGCTCTTCAGAGTGATTTTACCAATATATTCTCCCGCCAGCAGCCTATGAGAGTTCCTGTTTATCTACTCTACATCCTTGTAAATATTTGGTAGTACCCCTTTTTAATTATTGCCAACCCAATAAGTGTGAAGTGGTATCTCACATAGCTTTTTAAATATTTTTTATTATTGTTGTTCAATTACAATTGTCCCGTACAGTTTAAATTTTTATTTCCTTGATTATTAGTGAAGTTGTTCATTCAGTTTTCTTTTTAAGTAGCGAATACCTTCCCCTAGCCTGAGTCTTGTCTTCAAATTTATTTAAGATATACTTTTTGAACAGTTGTTCTGTAAATGTCATTCATCCCTTTTATGATTGATTTTTGTGTCCTGTTTAAGAAATCATTACCTGCCCAAAGGTCATAAAGATTTCTCCATATTTCTTCTAAAAGTTTTAAAGGTGAGTACTTTAGTTATTTATTTTGGAGGATGGAACTAAGAACCTAATTTGATGTTTTTCCATGTGAATAACAAATTTTCCAAGTATCGCTTATTTTTAAAAGTAACTTCCTTCCCTGCTGATTTGAAATGCCAACTGTTGTACATCTTTTCCATACGTGCGTGGGTCTCTTCCTGGGCTCTCTGTTCTGCACCATCACCCCACTCTCTAATTACCATTCCTTTATAATATCACTAAGCCTTGTTATCTTGTACGCTGTCTTCCTTCCATCCCACCTCCTTGTGTTTTTTCTAAAATTATCTAGCTCTTGCTCTTCCATTTGAATTTTAAGATCAGTTTGTCAAGTTCCATTAAAAAAGAAAACCTTCACTGGGATTTTTTATTGAAATTTAATTGAATTTCTAGATTATTTAGGAGAAATTGGCATACATAGGATATTGAATCTTCTGATCCATGATCATATGTCTCTTTACTTATTTTCAGGTCTTCTTTTGTATTCTTCCCACAATGTTTTGCAATTTTCTCCATAAAAACTCTATCTTCTGTTAGATTAATCACTGGGCACCTCATACTTTATTGTTCCATTAGGAATAAGATCTTTGTTCTTCCTATTATATTTCTAACTGGCCATACCTGATGAGTAGGGAGACTAATAATTTCTCTCTGTTGACCTTATGTCTAGCAATATTGCTAAGTTAATGTAATACTTCTAGTAGTTTATCTGTATATTAGTTTGAATTATCTGTGCAGACAATTGCAGTCTGCAAAAGAAAATGCATTTCTTCCTTTCCAACTTTTGTACCTCTTCTTTTTTTCCTTAGTTGTTGCACAGGCTAGGTCCTCCAATGTGGAAAAGAAGCGATGATAGTGCGTAACTCGTCTTTCTCCTGAATGTAAAAGAAATGCTTCTGAAATCGTGCCATGTGAGTATGCTTGCTGTTGATTATTGGTGGATAACATTGATCATGTTCAAAAAGTTTCCTTCTATTCCCAATTTCATAAGTTTTATCATGAATGGATGCAAAACTTTGTGAAGTGCTTTCTCTGTATATGTTAAGCTGATCATATATTTTCTCCTTTAATTGTTTTAATATGGTAAATCACATTAATAAATTTTCCTAGGTTAAATATTCTCACATTCTGGAATAAACTCTAAATATACACTGCTAAATTCATTTTGCTAATATTTTATTTATAACTTTTGCATCTAGTTTCTTAAATAAGGGTATCAGTTCTCCATGACAATAATACAATTATCTCAAACTCACTGATTAAAAAAACAATAAACATTTATTATCTGTCTGTTTCTGTGAGTCAGGAATATGGGAGCAAGTTAGTTGGGTGGTTCTGTCTTGGGGTTTCTCATGAGGTTGCCATCAAGACACACTGGCCAGTGCCACAGTCATCTGAAGGCTTGATTGTGAGTGGAGGATCCACTTCTGAGATGACACGCTCTCATGACCAGTAAATTGGTGGGAGCTGTTGGCAAAAGGCTCGGTTTTTCATCATGCAGATCTCTCTGTAGGGATGCCTGAGTGTGCTCATGACATGGCAGCTGGCTTCCTCCACAGTGAGTTATCCAAAAGAGTAAGGCACAGAAGGGTTAGTGTCTTTTATGAACAAGCCCCCAAAGCCATACTCTGTCACTTCTTCTGTTGGACACACAAACAAGCCATGGTTCATTGTAGGAGAGTGCCACACAAGGGCGTGAATAGCAGATGAAGGCCCCTGGGGGCCATCTTAGAGGTAGGCTACCAGGGAGAATTGGTTTATATTTTTCTTTTCTTGAACCTACATTGTTTGGTTAGTATCCAGGATATACTAGCCTCAAAAATTAATTTCCCTGTTTCAATTCTCTGAAACAGTTCTCTGAAGTTTTTTTTAAAACCTTCCTGCAAAACTCATATCTCTTAAAGGGGGAGATGTTTGATTAATTAAACAATTATTATTGATTAATTCAAACATTCTATTTCTTCTTCAGTAAAGTTGGTTACTCATGCTTTTTAGAAAAATATGCATTTCTTACTTTCAGTTTCATTGACCTGAAGCTGTTCTATTGTTCTCTTACTATTTTTTAAAAATTTCTACTCCATTTCTAGTTTTGCCTATTTTTTTGTTTCTAATATTATTCTTGACTTTTTTTTCTTTGATACAATGTGTTGCTACAAGCTTGCCTATTCTGTTAGTTTTCTTTTTCAGTGAACCACCATTATTTTTATTATTCTCCTTCCCCCTACTTTCCTTGGGGTTACTCTGTTATACCTTTGTTAACTCCTTGTATTGAGTCCCTAATTAATTTTAAATCTGTCTTATTTGTAATAAATGCCTTTAAATTATAATTATTTTTGCTTCATACCATCACTTCTGTTATATAGTATTTTGTTATCATTTAGTTATAAATATTTGGTAATTTCCATTGTGATATCTTTTTTAACTCACTTCATTAGGAATGACTTTTTACAGTTCATATGTATGGTTCGTGTGCTTTTATCCATTCTGACCATCTCTGCATTTAATTGGTCAACTTAATCTATTTATATAAATAGTGGTTACTTAAATATTTTAATTTATTGATAACATTTTGTTTTTGTTTAATAACCTTTTCTCTTTTTCTCTTCGAAAAATCTTTGCTGTTTTCTCCTGGATTGGAACATTTTTATATTCTCTTATTTTCCCTCTGTTGGTTTGGAAGCTATATATTGTATTTTAATTCTTCAGTTTATCCTTAATTCTTCACTTTTATCTCTAATCATAGTTTATTCTAATAAATCTAACATTGTTCCATTTTCTTCTTCACATACATCAAGTATACAAAGAAGAAAATGATCATTACTTCATTTTACTTGATCATTATACAAATCCTCAATCTTTTGTCATCTAGAGTAGTACTGTCCTGTAGAAATAAAAAATAATCCATGTATGTAATTTTATATTTTTCATAGCCATATTTTAAATAGTAAAAGAGGTGAAGTTGTTAGTAGTATATTTTATTTAACCCAATATATCTAAAATACTACTTTAATATGTAATTAATTTTTTAAATAATAGGATATTTTACATTCTTTTGTTCATACTAAGTCTCAGAAATCCAATGTGTAGTGCATTGTAACTATAATACATCTCATTTCAGGCTATAGCCACATTTCAACTGTTCAATGGCCATATGTGGCTAGTAGCTACCACAATGAGAAGTGAAGATCTAGGGTTTTAGTTTTACCTATTATTTAGGGGGGAAAAAAGTTGCAGCTGTCCAGTTACCAGTCACTCCAACTTCTTCCCAAATCTCTATTTCAGAATTGTCTAAAATGATTTTTTAATCATAGAATCACAAAAGAATGGAAGACAAGAGGACACCAGCAAAGTTTGGAAGCTGAAAAGCAGATGGATGAGGAGTAGCAGACCCAGTATATGCCAGAAAAAACTAACACCAAAGCCCACCGTACAAGAAATTCAGGAGCACAGTGCACAATCCTCTGAAAAGTCATAGAAACTGGGGATACCAGGGATTTCTGAAAGTAGGGATATGGGTGGGACTAAACATGGGATGACTGATCTAAAATCTGTATGAGTTGAACTGTCCCAGTGGCACCCTAGAACATGGCAAACAGGTTGACACCTCATAATCAACAGATAAGAGTCTTCCAGGAAGGCTGACTAACCCTAGAGAAAAGACTTACTTATATTTACACTTGGGGACCCATAGGGAAATGATCCAGCCAGACCACCCCACAGCAAAACCCACCTGGACAATCCCCACCCATGTACACAGAGCTTCCAGTCAGCTTCTAATTGCTTTATCTTTAATATTAAGAGGCAAAGAATACCAGACATTGGAGCCTCCTGTGTGAAGAGACAAAATAAATACATAAATAGAAATGTTGAGGAAATAAAGACAATTGGGAAGGAAGCTACTTAAAAATCTATAATTAATATCCGCAGAAAGATAAACAGGGATATGTGGATAAGTGGAAAATAAAAATATGAGAGAAGACATAAAAAATAATAAGGAAGCTTGGAAATAAAGCCCTAAAAAAATCCCCTTGAAAGTAAAACAGAAAGAGAGAGAGAGATTAAAAATAGGCAAGGTGACCTGGCTGGTGTGGCTCTGTGTATTGAGCACCGGCCTGCAAACCAAAGGGTCACTGGTTCGATTCCCAGTCAGGGTACATGCCTGGGTTTCTGGCCAGGTCCCTGGTTGGGAACATGTAAGACGCAACTGTTTCTCTCTCCCACAATGATGTTTCTCTCCCTCTCTGTCTCCTTCCCTTCCCCTCTTTCTAAAAATAAATAAAATCTTTTAAAAATAAGAACAGGAAAGAAAAAAGTAAGACCTTTAAATGATCACCCTAGAAGATCCAAAAGCCAAATAATAGGAAACCTACAAAGAGAGAATGAAGGGAGAAAAGTATCAAAGAAATAATTCAAGAAAAACTTCCAAGAAGAAAGGACATGAGTTTCTAAAGTAGGAGTGTCTCCACATTCTTTGGACAATTTTAAAAAGACCCACCAAAGCAGATTAACAGGGGTAAAAGAAAGCTAAAATTTTTCCAGGAGAAGTCTGAGATAGGGATCTAGAACCAAAGTAGCAATGGACTTCTAAACAGTAACACCAGAAGCTAACAGATAATGGAACAGTATCTTCAAATTCTGAGAAAAAAATTGTTTTTGACCCAGAATTACATATACAGCCTAATCATCATTCCAGTATGATGGTAAAATAGACATTTTCAGAGAGGCAATCTCTTGAAAAATGTGCCTAGGTCTTATGCACCCCTGCTCAGGAAGCTACCAGAGAACATACTCCATCAAAGTGAGGGATAAACCAAGAAAGAGGGAGACACGAGATCCTGGATATAGATAAAGGGAATCCCCAGACTGGTAAGAGAGCAGATGTCCCAGGAATACAGCTGTACAGCAGGCCTAGTGTGTAGCCAGCCTGGACAGAAACAGGAGGAGACAGAGTTTTGCCCTAAAAAAGATGAAATTGGTAAATTTACTGACATATTCAGACTTATTGAGAGGAGTTGAGTTACTTATAAGAACAGGAATCTAAACAAAAAGACCACTGTCACTAAGGAAAACAAAAACTTATAATTACATTTCCTTTCTAGTGTATTAAAAGGATTAGCTGCAAACAGTGTTGATGTGGTAATACTAATATGAGCACTGAATAACTAAAAAGCATGATACAATTACCTCTAAAGGGAAGGAGTGGAGAATTTGAGAGGGAGAAAGATAGTATCATCTTCCATAGTAGAAAATCAATACACAATGTCTAAAGTGAAAAAAGTAAGAAAAAATATAAACAAGGTATAAACAAACATAGAGGCAAATAACAAAAACAAGAAAATACTAGCTACAGGGAGTTAAAAATGTTTGCCTTTAGGGGTTGAGAACTGGGGTGGGATAAGATGGGACAGGGGGCTGCAATTTTCATTGTTATATTAATTATCATTGTACAACAAATCATCCCAAACTAATCAGCTTAAAATAACAATAAACATTTTTTATCTCACAGTTTCCGTGAGTCAGAAATTCAGGAGTTTAGCTGGGTGGCTCTGGCTCAGAACCTCTCCTGAGATCGCTGCCCAGATTCCTGCTAGGGTTGTAAACATCTAAAAGCTTGACTGAGGCTGGAGGACCCTCTTCCAAAGTGGTCCAATAACATACCTGGCAAACAATGCTGGTTGTTAGCATGCAGCCTCAGTTCCTTGCCACACAGATCTCTCCTCGCGGCTGCTTGAGCTTCCTCACCGCAGGGTAGTTGCCCTTCCCCAGAGTGAGTAAATCTAGAGAAAACCAGGTGGAAGCTGCAATGTCTTTCATCATTTAACCTCAGACATCGCACAGCAGTATGTTCTGCAGCATCTTATTGGTAACACAGTTCAGCCCTATTCAGTGTGGGAGGGACACACTGAACTGGGACCGGGCGGGTATAACTACCAGCAGGCCAGGAGCACTAGGGGCTGTCCATACAGCCTTAGAGAATTGAGAATTTTAAAATATGTATACATATATCTTTAATAAAAATGACAGTTTTTTTAAAAGATTTTAGTAATTTATTTTTAGAGAGAGGGAGGGGAACATCAACGTGAGAGGGAAACATTGATTAGTTGCCTCTTGCGCATGCCGGGACCGAGGACTGAACCCATGCCCTGCCCAGAAATTGAACCACTGACCTTTTGCTTTGTGGGATGATGCCCAACAAACTGAGCCACACCAGTCAGGGTAAAAATGATAGTTTTTAAAGTTTTTGTTTCTAGTTAACGATCCTTTAGATTATTCTACATAATTTTATTAATTTCTGTGCTTAACATTGTTTATTGTATCCTTTCCTTTCTTTCTTGGTTCATCTTTCTTCTTGAAGCACATTCTATAATAATTCTTTCAATGGGGACTTTCTTTTACCTCTCTGGAAATATTCCTTTTTATCTTCAATTTCAAACTGTAAGTTTACTGGGTATAAAAGTCCAACTGGTACTTTGAAAATACTCCTCCATCATCTCTGGCCTCAGTTTTTGTTGAGACTACAGTTTCCTTTGTAAATAATCTTTTTCTCAGGTCTATTGTAAGTAAGGTCTTTTTCTCTTTGCCTTTGATGTTCCACAATTTCCCCAGGCAATTTTTCTGTTACTATTTCCTCATATATCACTTTACTGTGATTCCATTCATTTTTCTTCTTCTCAAACTCTTATTGAACATTGTCCTTTATTTATGCCATCTTTCCTGTCTCATAAGTGCTTTTATATTTTTAATCTTTGTGTCTGTAGTTTTAAGTCCTAAGTTATATCTTCCAACACTCTACTTCTCTCTTGTAACTAGTCTACAGTCCATTCTACCTACTAGGTTTTTTTAATGATCAAAGTTTTAATTTCCAAGATTTCTAATTGATTCTTTTTATATCTACTTGTTCTCGTTTAATTTCTATCTACCCCCGTTCATTTCTTGTTAATTTTCAATGAATATTAAGCCTTAATTTGCCTTTTTAAGCATACTAAACATGACTTCTAATTAATTTAATCTGGAATGAATTCACAGTTCAAATGTTGATTCTGTGAACTGTTTTTATTACCATAATGTATTTTTTATATTTTGGTTTACAATCTCACAGTCAGTTGAAGAATGTTTACATTTTGTTTTTACATCTATTTTTCTCAGTCTCTAAATGTCCTGAGTTGGGACCGCGGGCTCTGCTGAAAACCGGGTGTTATGACAGTGTTTCAATGCTCCTGCTCTGTCGTGGTATGAGGACATCACAGATCCAAGCACATAGCCCGAGGGTGGCTGGGCTCTGCTCCTAGTCAAGAGTCTGTCTTCACCTTCCCACATTTCAAACCCCAGGTTGTATACGGACAGCCAGCTTCTTATTTTTTTCTTTCCTCTTTTCATAAACAGAGGGAACCTCACCCCGCCCGGGCTTCAAGCAGCCAGGTTGCTGTTCCCCATCTTACACAGAGCAGTTAGCTCACCGCCGGGAGCTATGCCTCTGGCAGCTCCGGCTGTTTCCAGACCCTGAGGCCGCACTGCCCTCAGCCCCACATTTCTGACCTGCTTCTGGTACATGGAGATATCCACCTTGGTTTGGGGGCCAGCTGTGCCCTTTTGTTTATCATTTTTTAATTTTTATTTATTATTACTACGTGTTTGGAAGAGAGGGAATGGGCCCCAGCGTGAACTCACTATGCCATCTTGGCTGGAAATCGAGAATTGAGTTGTGTGGTTGCCATACCTATAAAGAAATCCCATGTTTTCTTTTATTAAATGTAAAAGAGAGTATATCATTTTACAGAAATTCTGTAGGCTTAGTTTACATATGGGCTTTGCTCCAAATACTATCTGAGGACCAGTGGATCTGATGGAATACATTTCTTCCTCAGGATAAAAGAGGTAAGAGTCCATGTGATCCTCAGTCTCTCTCTCTCTCTCACACACACACACACACACACACAGGGCAGTTGTTCTTTGAGAGGGAAGACCACACGTTGCAGAGAAAGGCTTTGTGCATTGAAGGGGAACCTCCCCCTAGTGGCCACAATAGGAGCTGCGGTGCGCGCCGCCAAGGAAATACCCGCAGGAGTACAGGTTTTCCACACCCATCTAGTCCTGGCCAACCTCCCACCAGTGGAGATGGCACAAACAGCCCAAAGGTCTCACACTCACCAGCCCCAGGGTGGAATTCTCTCTACTGTCTCCCCTGCTGTGCCAGAATGTAGCCCACCCTACTTGGACCTGTTCTGTGGAGGCTGCCTCTTCCTGCCCTGCCCCTCTAAGAATCAGAACTTTTACTCTAGGGACCACTTGATCCAGGGGGCTCTTTGAATGGGTTCCTTAACTCAGCTGTCCAGATTGCCCCATGAAAGCTCCACAGAGCCTTGTGGGAAGTCAGTCCGCAGAACCCAGAACATGAGTTTGGGGATTAGATAGACGTGGATCTGCATCCCACCTCTGTCACTCGCTAGCTCTGTGTCTCTGGGCAAGGTACTTAACCTCGTTAAAAGAATAGAACAAGATAATCAGGTAACTCCCTGTCTCCCCTAGATGCGGCCCCAATTTTGACGGTGCCCAGGTTCTTACAGCCCCTTCCTACCCCATTCCTGAGACCTGACATCTTCAAACAGCCCCCTCTGGGCCTTGGGTAGCAAGGCTGAGGGAACTGTTTTAGGAGAAGCCAAATCCAGGCGGAGTCCCTGCTGCAGAGGCCACACATGAAGGCCAGTGTCCTCCTACCTAAAGCTGTCTCTGAATGTCACAAACTCACAAACAAGCCATCTGAATGCCAGTGCCTGGGTGGCTCCTGTTTAACGAATTCCCACCAAGCGGCCTGCAGACTACACTCTCAGGACACACGCAGAATGCGGGAGCCAGAGCCAGAGGCACGACTCAAGCACAGCCAAGCTGAGTGCTCACTCGGCGGGTCAGTCAGCCAGTGTTAAGTGCCTGTGTTTGTCACCGAGGTCCTAAGGGAAAGGAAGTGGATGCTGCCTTCAAGGTGCTTACAGCCAGGTGGAGAGACAGACAGGCAGACCCTCAGGGCATGACTTTTCAAACTGCTTTAAAGAGAGTTGCGGCGCACAGTACGGGGGTCAGCCTGGGATAATCAGGAATGGCTTCCCAGGGGAGGGGCCTCTGGCTGTGCGCTTAAATGTGCGTAAGAATTTGCCAAGTACAGACTTCATCAATTCGTTCATCACATTTTTATTCAGTACCTACTGCCTTCTCCTCCGGTTTCTGTTCTATGCACTAAGGATTCAATGATGATAAAGAGAAAGCCATCCCTAACACCCAGGTTTTGGCCTGACACCCACAGCCAAGCTGTGGCCTTCTCCTGTGGAATATAAACAATTTCACAGAACATCACCATTAGACAAGGCCATTCTGTGACCATGATGGATCTGAACCAAAGCAAGCCCTAAGCCCTGTAAGTCCTTTCTGACACCCCCATACTGAGAAGCTCACAGCTCCCCACTGTGGGTGTTCTCCTTCACTGCAACAGGCAATAAACCCAAGTCACTACCCCGCAGGTGGGTTCCTGGTGGTCTTTGGGTGGAAGGCATTACCAGTGATGACCAAGAAATAGGACTGGAGTAGAGAAAATGAAATGAGAAGGAAGCCACGTGGAGACGTGAGGGAAGAACATTCCAGTCCAAGAGAGGAGCCGATACAAAGGCTCAGAGGTGAGAATATGACTGGCATGTTGGAAACCTAGCTTCCAGGCAGAGGGAGCAGACTGCAAAACTTCATGTCCAAGAAAGTAAGCTATTTCCTGGCAAGTGTGGGTATTTTCACGTGGTTGAACTAGAAGGTCGATGTGTTTTGTTTGGGGCAAGAGGGACAAGTACAAAGGAAAGACACAATGAAGAACCCTCATTGTCTTTTTTGAGAAATTCTTAGCAAAAGCGCCCTGGGTCCTAATGTTCTGTTGGAGCTACTTATGATATTTTTCTATTTTTCTATTATATGGTAATAGAGTAAATAGACCAATACATTCTCTTTTTGAGCAAGGTCTACCAAATGCAACTTCATTTGTTCATAATAGTTCCTTCACATTATCACTAAGGGAAAAGGGAAAATAGATGCGAATCCCCCTTTTGGGTAATCCTACCAGTTCACATGGTGGATGTGTCTCCCTGATCCATCTGGGGGAAAGCCTCTCCCTTTAGTGCAGGTCTAACAGGATTACCTAGGCCAAATATTTGTGTGATCCAATGTGATTTTTTAGTGAGGCAGACTGAACAAGTTTTATCACCATCTGTAATTTATGCCCCAGAAAGAATACAAGAAAAGAGTCTGCCTTCTCATTGCTGGCAATATAAACCGGAAATTCCTGCAGCAGCTCAGGGCTGTGGCCGCAGGTGTGAACACACAGGCACACACACACACACACCCCTCCATCAATGCACCCCAACCCCAATGAGTTCAGGGCTCAGAGCCTCTCGGCAATTAAAGTTTCCCAGAGAAAAGGGGACAAAAGTGATGCAGGTGACAGCCGAGCACTGGTTCAGCATTTGGATTCACAGAGAACAAAAGTGAGCTTTTGACTCTTTCTGTCTCTAGGTGTCCTGATGTCCTGAGATTCCTGTTTCATTAAAATTAATAGAATCCAGTACAGTCTGGTCCATGAAAGGAGTAAACTCTGATTTAGGACAAAACCTTAAAAATGGCAGGCACAATTTTCTGGTTTTTTCTCTTTCTGTCAATGGGGAGCCATGGTGCTATTTTGAACAGAAGGCAGATGCAATCAGATTCAAATGTTAGAAAGATCGCTCTGGCAGCTTAACGGTGGTAGATTGGACCAACACATCCATCCCCATTGCTTCCTGAAATTCTTTTTTTTTTTTAAGGAGTAAAAGTCCATGAAGAAAAAGAGAACAGGAGAGGTGTCAGTAGCAACATTTTGGAAGCTGGAACGCAATCAGACAAATGGTTACCTATGTAGCAAACTGAGAAAGCTCAATCCTGAGCTGCTGGAAAAGTAAAAGTTAAAAAAAAAAATCCTATTAAACCCCAGAACTGCCACATGGTTCAGGAATTGGCGGCATTAGGTACTTCTAGAAGTGGAGCGTGGGGAGGGATGCTGGTGAAGGTGGAGCCAAAAACAGGAGATAGAGGATCCGCTCAGCCCATTCTGTCCCTCATTCCAACAGACACCGGAGGTGCTTTTTTTCTGAACTGCATGGCAGGCAGGGTGAGGCCAGGGCCCCACACTGAAAACGGGGCCCAATGACTATTGCATGCTGAATGCTGAGACTTGCCCCACCCACAGCCTCCTCCCCTACCTGCTCCCAAAACTGGCAGTCAGGACGCTGGAGAGCCATCTCTAGAAATCTGAGCAGCCCAAGAAAAAATCCCTGAAGATTCTGACAGCCACATTCCTACGAAGCAGCCCCACCCAGCCCAGCCCATCCTGCCTCCATGCTTAAGGCAAATCGGCTAGACCTGGTGACCCGCACAGGATGGGAGGAACCGTACAGTGCCCTGGCTTCTGTTCACCTGGTCTCAAATGAGACTTCCCCCATGCCTTCTCACCAATCTCTTCCTCCTGCCTTGTGACCTTTTCCTCCGCACTCCAGGTCTCTCACGTCATTGTACATCTCTTGTGCCCTGTGTCCACCTGGTACACAAGCCCAGGCAGGCACACAGGCACAGAATGCAGCCCTTGGGTCCCAGGGGAGGACAGAGTGGATGGAGCTGCCCACAGCGGTGAGGGGTAGGGGCCTGTGGCCTCTCAAGTATTGCCTAAGGCAAGACCACCACAAAGGTATGTGGGCCCTGTCAATAGAACAAGAGCCCCGTCAATAAAAATAACTTGATTGTATAATGTATTACCAAAATTCAGCACAGAGCCTTGAATTTGTCCTGTGTCCTGAGTGACTCAAAGTCATAGGACCCCACACAAGCTATACTGACCCCCCATATGACCCCACATATGACCCCACATGAGCTATACATGAGCTATACCTGCACCATCTCATTCTGTCCAGTCCAGGAACCACCTCTTCATGTTGTTTATGGTCACAGCTGTCGTTCCTGGCTAGCTTCATAAATCTCACTGTGAGGAAAAAGTAGCGAGGCTGTTACTACTTACGGGGCCATGGCTCTTCAGAACCTGTTTATATTAAGACAATATAGACCTTCCTGCCTCTGCAGTTCCCTAACGCTATTTATTTAATGCCAGTTCCATTAATACTCATCACACAGCATCATCCACAGTGTAGGAATGAGTGTGGACTTCCCATGGCTCTCAGAAGCTGTAATGGTGCTTTCTCGGTAATGATCACAAATGCAAGTCTTCCTAGAGTATGCCAAAAATATGTGTGATTATTTATTTTCAGATCATGTTAAATTTACCCTTAGGGATTTTATAGCATAAACACACATAGCTCATCTTCCCGCCATAACTCCTCTAGAACTCTTCAGGCCATAATCACTGAATTTCCAGAATGTGACCTCTTTCCTTGTTGACCACACTCTTGCCTTCCACAGACCACAGGAAGGAAAGGTGAGGGGGCCCATGGCCAAAGTGAAAACCTACAGCATGAATGTCATACTCACCAAAACCATCACAGCAAGTAAAGGCATCAATGGGAAAAGCCCCTTGTTGTTGAGCTGGTGTTAAAAGACCTTGGAAGAGATGGGTGATACCCAGAATGCTGCCTGGGGTGACCACCCTAGTGCCATTGGCAAGATGGGTAGGGTGAACAGGAAACCCTTGCTGCTGACCTCACCACCTTCAGGTGCTATAGACCCGAGGCAGCACCACAGTTGGAGCACCACCAGGCCACACACGGAGCCAAGCCCAAGAGTTGGCAGTTGACCAACGTTAGCCCATAGCCTTGAATTTGTCCTGTATCCTGAATGACTCAAAGTTATATGATCCCACACAAACAAAAAAAATACTGTACTGGCTAAAGGAGCAATTCACTCCCAAGGTTGCCCTCCTGGAAGTGGGACCCACGCACAGACCCCAGGATGACACCATTGGCATGAGTTCCAGAGCTCCTCAGGGTGTGTGGCTCACCTGCCTTGGGGCCAGAGGGTCAGAGACACCACAGAGGAGAATAACAGGGCCCGGGGCCCATGTGGGTCCTGGTGCTGGCTCAGGAACTCTGCTAGAGGGGCAGCTCTGACTGGTCTAAGCTGTCAGAGTGGGACTTCGTAAATTCTGAGGACCACACGAACACCGTGACCCACACAGCCCCAGTGCAGGCCCTGGGCACCTAGCCCAGCTGGTGTTGCCAGCCCAGCCCAGACATCCAAGGGGGCAGGGAGGTTAGAACATTTTGAGGAAGGCACCTAAAAGCACTTGGTCATCTGAGGTCTGGCCTGGGGCAAAGACCCGATTGCCCACCTCTAAGGACAGTATTGGCCCAAGGAGACAGTTAACCTCCAAGCTGTGCTCTCAGTCCCGAGCTTTGGGGGTCCGTGGTTCTTCTGGTACAGGTATGTATGATTTTCAAAGCCCTCTTCCCCAGGTTTCCCTGGCCTGTCTGTCCAACCTCATCCCCCGATTTTGTATTTCTTCTCCAACCCCTCTGAATCCACACTCTTCCCTTGTGATTTCTCCCCCCAGGGCCCTGTGGCCTTCTCACAACTCGCCGTGTCTAAAGCCTAAGAATCCTCTAAGGCTCAGCTCAAATGCCGCGTTCTCTATTGCCCCAGCTGGGAGTATGTCTGTCCCCATCTCTCTGCTGGCCTCACCTGTTGTCCTCATCACTCCCTGCTCAGTGTCATGGGGACCTCATGCACACATCGGGTCTTTCTAACTAGGCAATAAGCACCCCGAAGGCCGGTCTCTACAGCGAGGAGCCATGGTTAGAATGGAGGGTGGAAGTAGGGGCCCAGGAAAAGAGCAAAAGGGCCTGGAAAAGGCGGGGACTCGGGTGAAAAGCCAGTCCTGGCATCCATAAGACAAAAAAAACCACGTTATCAGTGGCGCCAGCACTACTGCTGCCCACACAAAAATGTATCCATCGCATAAGGACACTTTGGCTCCCAGGAAACACCTCGAGGGTGCCTGCCTTGCTCACAATACTCCTCTCTGTCTGGGAATTCCTCTACCCACCTACCTACCCACATCCCCACAAAGGGCAGCCAAATTTCCCTTCGTGACTCCATTCTCCAGACAGATTCCCTCTCCGGGGAATTGGGATTCAAACACAGCCAGGGAGTCTCTGAGCACGGCCAGGGCGATCTCTATAAACCCCGGGCTGTGGGTGCCCCACTCTGCCCTCGGAAAAGCAGCAAAGGCCTGTATTCGAGAAAGGGAACTGAGAAGATGAGCCAAGGTCAGTGGTATTGGCCAGGTCTCATTTAGAAACAAGTGATGGAAACCCAGATCAAACCAGATGGAGCAAAAAGGCACAGATCTGGCTCACCAACTGCTGAGCAAAACACTGCCGTGCTTCAGACCCAGCTGTGGCCGTGTGGCACAGCTTTGTCCCTCTCTCCAACCGCTTGACTCTGCTTGGATCTAGTTCTTTCCCATCATAGGTGTAAAGGCTTTAGAAGTGCCAGAGATATGAGAATTCCTCCCCTCAAGTTCATGGCTTTGCCCACGAAGACTCCAGCTGACACTGCTTGGACTACATGCCAGCCGAAGAATGCTGATGGATGCCCACCACGGGCATGTCTGCCTGTATCTAGGGGTGGAGGTAGCCTGGGGGAGGAGTCCCCAAAGGCACTAGAAGAAGCAGTCAGGCTGAGCAAGCACGGCGAGCACTCAAACATCCGCTGACCTCAGTCCTATTCTGAGCAGACAGCAGTGGCTGGCCCCTCACAGCCTCAGAAGGCCAAGCACCAGTGTTCTGTGGATCCCCTCCATCCCCCAAATACAGATTTCCCTTTTTGGTTAATCTTGTTGGAGGTGATTTCTCTTATATGTGACCAGAGGAACAAGGCAGCTGCAAGTACGTGCTCCACAAGAGCACAGGCAAAAGACTAGATGGTTATACAAAAATCTTTTTTTTAATTTTTTATTGTATTTTTCCATTACTATTTATCTCCCTTATACTCTCCTTCCCACCCACAGCCAAAAATCTTAATAGTAGTTATTTCTGGATATTGAGATTATAAGTGATTGTGGTTTTCTTCTTTATATACATTTTTGAAGTTTTTCCAGGTTACATTTATTATATCTTTAAAATACATGTACTAAATATTTGATATAGCAAGAATTGTAAAGAAAACGACAGATGTTTTTCAGCAAGAATCCTGATACTTGAGGATCGTGACTAATTAACATTTCGGATTCTTATGCGCATACACACACACACACACACACAAAGAGTGGCCTGTGGAGTTGAGTGACACCACCCTGTAGGTACCTTTGTGCCAATGAAGGTGTCAAAAAGTGCTTGGAAACACCAAAAGAAGTGTTTTGTACCCCATGGAAAATAACTTGAACTCTAATCATATTTGAGGTTCACACATGTACAGAGAGCCATAATGCACGGGTAGGTGGGTGGAAAGAGACCTGTAAGGTGAGTGGCAACTAGAATCCCCAGAAAGAAACCACCATGAGGTAGGAAGTGGGCCAGGCTCGACACCACAGTGTGAAGGTCAGGGGCGGTAGTGAAATCAAGGTGCCTGGGAGGATGCTCCTGATCACTCCAAACCGAACTCCACCTAGAATGCAAAGATCTGAGGATAAAGGGGCGGCAGGGAGGGAGACCTGTATCATGGAGAACGTACTCAGCTATGTTACTTTGGAAAATTCCTCCTATATACCTTGTTTCCCTTATCTGCAAAGTGAGAATGGGAGGAAGACAATAATAACAACCTCATGATTGGTTGAAGAGCCACGTGCATGTTAACCCATCACAGTGCTATTCAGCTCACGGCAGGTATTCAGTAAATAGTCACGATGGCGATGATGAAGGAGAAGGAAGCATGCTGCATCCCAGAAGGCTCAGAGTAAAGCCAGCGCCAGGGCGGTGTGGGGAGGAAACACCATTAGGAACTCAAGCATGGGACACACGCGTACACTTCCTCCCTTAAAAAGCTAAGCTGAAACAGGAGGATTGCGAGCCCCAGAAATTTGGGAATAGGTGTCAAGACACTTCTAGGTACAGGTAAAAGAGTGAGCCTTGTCCCAAGATGCAAGGACAGGATGAGGGTGTGTCACCATCTCCGCTGGGCAGCCAGCACCAAGGGAGAGGTACATGAGGAGCCAGAGGCTGGTGGTCAGAGATAACTGGCAAACTGCAGGGACAGAGCCCGTGGCGGGGGCGGGGGGTGGGGGGAGACAGTGGGCAACAGAGCAGAGAGAGGGTGAAAGAGCTTCAGGGACTTGCTCTAATTTAAATGAGACACCCCCCCCACACCCTATTCCTGTTTCTATTCTCGTCTTTGACCCCAGGACACCTGGAGAAATACAATAAGGGGGAAGGCTATGGCCCTATCTTTTGGAAGGTGATGGCAATTGACCCAGCACACTCTGGGGACAAACTAGTAACCTTACCCAAAACCCACAAGCGTGTGGGCTCTAGAAAGCTGCTATGGGAAATCCCCGAGCCGCCTGCTACTACCCTAGAACAACCTTCTCATGGGCACAGATAACACATTATCACCAGTGCCCAAGACTACAGTATGCCAAAGTTGCTGCACCCTTCTCTGCCTGGCTGCTGCGAGGGAGGCCTCTGCACTGATGCAGGGCTAGTCACGTCTCTCGCCCATCCTCCAGGGCCTGCCTTTGTCCGCATCCCTCACCGGCATCAGCATCCCTCACCGGCATCAGCATCCCACGAGGAACTCCATGAAGTGTTGCTGCCAGGCTTCCAACTTCAGAGACTCTGGTTTGGGATCCAGGCACAGGTGTAAAAGGTCCCAAGTCAAAATTAGTCCTCTACATAATCTGTACCTTGCAGACCTCTTAAACACCTGTGATGAAACAGATACGACTTGCTTGAGAATGCTCTGAACTGGATGAGGCCCCATGAAGCTTTCCTCAAGGGGACCTGGATCCTGGGCACTGAGTCTGAGAATCCTTGGAAAGCCTATCCCGTCTCTTAAAACTGAAATGATCCCTTGAATCCATGTTCCGTGAGCCAGGCCTGCATTTGAGCCCATGCTCAACTGCTTACTAACAGCGTGTCATGGTATGCCTTGCCTAATCTCCTCAGCCTCAGTTTCCTCATCTACAAAGTGGGAATAATGATACCTACACCAGGGCATTGTGGATAAAATTAAGAATGCATGGCCCTGGTTGGATGGCTCAGCTGGTTGGAGAGTCGTATCATTCGCCAAAAGGTTGCAGGTTTGATTCCCAGCCAGGGAATACAGGGGAGGCAACCGATCAATGTTTCTCTTTCACATCATTGTTTCTCTCCCTCTCTTTCCCTCTCTCTCTCTCTCTCTCTCTCTCTCTCTCTCTCTCAATATCTCAAATCAGTAAATATATATCTTCAAGTGAGGATTTTTTTTAAACTTTTTAAAGAATGCATGGCACAGAGCAGACACCTAATAAATCACAGCTGTTGTTATTCAGTGTATTAGGACTCCAAACCAGGAAGGACAGAATGAGCACATTAGTACATCTGTCATAACAACCCCCCCACACATCACCACCTCCACAAAGCAGAGCAGCAGAGGAGCCAGACACCACTGCCTACAGTGTGGCAGTATCAGGACCAAATTAGACACCCTCCCCTGTATCAATGAGTGGCCTCCCTCGTATGGGTTTGCCTTGGATTCATTACTCAGTTGTCCACCTTGTCTTACCTTCCTTTTATTTCATCTTCTTCTTTCCCCGTTTATACTTCTATTTTCTTCCTTCTCCTCATTTCTACCCACTCTTTCCCTATTTGTATCATCAAGTTTCATGACTTACAGACAACAAAAACTTACTCTAGCCATTGTAAGCAAAATTGGAATTGGCAGAGTGAAGACGGGGAAGCAGGGAAGCTCTCCAGAGCAGTAAGAAGGATGTCAAGGTCTCAGCACACGGTCCCTGCCCATGTGCTGCTGCTGCTGATACGATGAAATTCACCTGCCGACATCCTCGAACCTTTAGTCACATAGTCTCAAAATTCAAAATCCCAGGAGATAGTAGCCAATTGGTTCAACCCAATGCACCTGCCCACTCACAGCTGTCCCAGAGAGAGGGATAAATGCTCCCTTTGGTTTATATAAGGGACTGTGGTTATGCCTATTTTCAAGACTTCTCCGAGTGGAGAACTCAGAGATAGCGGGTGATCTCTGAACTGGATGATAACCTAGGTAATCTGGAAGCTAACAGGATTGGGAGATTTGATTGGCAGCCTGAAAATGACAAATGATCACTATACTACAACCTCCCCCCCTTACCCCAGTTTGTATTAAGGTATAATTTACATGCAATAAAATTCACCCTTTCTAGTATTCAGCTCTGAGAGTTTTTGACAAATGTATGTAGTTGTGTAACTAGCACTACTATCAAGATATAGAGTTGTTCTATCACCGCCCAAAATTTTCCTGTGCTCCTGTGCAGTCAACCTCTTCCCTAGCCCCAGTTCCTAAAAATCACTGATCTCTTTTCTGTCCATATAGTTTTGCCTTTTCTAGAATGCCATATGAATAGAGTCCTACTTTTGAGTCTGGCTCTTTCACTGAGCATAATGAACCTGAGATTCATCCACATTGTTGCGTGTGTTAGTAGTTTATTATTTTTGATTGCCTAGCAGTGTTGTTTCATTGAATGGTGTAGCACAGTTTGTTCATCTGTCAACCTGTTGAAAACATTCGGGTTGTCCCCAGTTGTTGACAGTTATTAACAAAGCTTCCATAAATGTTCGTGTGCAGGGTTTTGTGAAAACAATAGTTTTCCTTTCACTAGGTAAATACCTAGGGGTGGAATTTCTCAGTTGTAAGGTAAGTATGTGTTTAACTTTATAAGACACTACCAAACTGTTTTCCAAAGCACCTGTACCATTTTTTATTCCCATCAGCAATGAATGAGTATTCTAGTTGCTCCACATCCTCACCAACATTTGTCTAAAATATCTTTTTTGTTCTTTCTCACTTCATCCATAGACCGTCATCATTCCCTGGGCATCAGCTGTGTACAAAGCCCAGAGATAAGCATAGGGCTGTCCCTTCTCACCCTTTACTTTTCCCTTCCGACCAGAATGTAGATCTCTCCCGGCCCCAACTGATGAGCTACAGAAGCTCTGAGGCACCAGAAGCTTTATCTCTGAAGGGCGATTGAGTGGGAGAGGGAACACCCTCCCCAGAAAGCCTGAAGAAGGGGCACTGCAGCCACTGAAAGTTACTTCCTGACCCTACTCCTTCTCTGTGAAATACAGCTCCAAGAACTCTAATCCTAGAAAGCCCAGATACCTGGGTGGTTCATTCTCAGAGTAGATTTGTGTTTAAGAAGCACAACTTGTGCCTCTTGATATGACCCAATAGGAAATGCAGAGCACTCCCATGAAATATTCCTGTGGAAAATGAACCAGAACCCAACAAAGACTCTATACTTAACTTTCAGTTAACAGGAATATAGCGGATGCAGGAACAAATTACATGCCACTAAGAGAGGGCAATAAATAAATCTAGAATGTGGATTATTCTGTAAAGATAAATAATCCAGTTTTGCCAGTAAATCACTGGCATGAAATAAAGGGCAGGAGACTATAACAGAATGAAAAGATCTGGGAAACACAGTAAGAACAAAAGATGCACGACCAAAGGCACTTTAAGAGGAATTCCAAAGTTAAATATAGAATTGCCATATCAGCCAGCCATTTCACTTCTGAGCATATACCCAAAGAATTGAAAACAGGGACTGGGATACTTGTATACCAATGTTCATAGTAGCATTATTCACAATAGCCAAAAAGTGGAAACAACCCAAATATTCGTCAACAGGCAAGTGGATAAACAAAAGGTGAAATTATACATACAATGGAACATTATTGTATGTATATTACAGTCTTAAAAACATATGAAATTCCGATACATGTGACTACATGTATAAACCTTGAAAATATTATGAGAAGTGAAATAAGCCCAACAGAGAAGGCAAATATTGCATAATTTCAGTTCTACAAGGTGCCTAGAATAGGTAAATTCAGAGAGGCTGAAAGTACAATAAAAATTATCAGGGGATGAGGGGGAATGAAGAGTTAGTTATTGTTTAATGTGTTCAAAGTTTCTGTTTGGGATGATGAAAAAGTTCTGGAAATAAATTGTGGTAATTGTTGTACAACATTGTAGCTGCAAACAAAATTTTGTGTGTTGGCGCTTTAGGAAGATGGCTATGTCTCAGGCCACCTCTCCCTTCTGGAGACACCTCACTGCTTTTCACTGCCAGATGTTACGTGGGCACCATTTCCAGGTCTGGTGTCGTGGGTTGGGGAACCTGGTTTAGGGGTTAGACCCCACATTTCTCGGGGGGAACCCCTCCAACTGCTTAAAAATCCCTCCAGAACTTTAGCTGCCACCTGTGGGAGCCCAGCCAACCCCTTTGCGCCTCAACACTTCCTACCAGTCTTGATGAAATCACGTGATTTCTTCTGTAAGACCAGAGAGAGATGGCTGGAGACACAGGCAACCTCTTAAAAGTCCAATGCACAAAATTTGTTTGCAGCCACTTACCCTGGTCTCTGGCAAAGGAAGAGAAGAGTGGACGAGAGCCATGTGAGGAGAATCTGGAGTTGGTGGCTCTAGGGATAGAACTAAAGATTCAGCCACCAGGATCCCTGTGCTCAGTCATTCCCCATACTGTGGAAACAAACTTTCTTGAGCAGAGCACTCCCCTCCATGTGGCATCAGCCTGAGGGGAAGCAGTAACCCCACCCATAGGAATCCTTCTTGCCACACCCTGTTGAGTTTAAGTCCTGTTGAGGAGTACAGCCAGAGGCTCTTTCAGTGACTAAGCCTAACAGGCAGCCTGAGGGCAGAGCTAGGTCTCTGGGAACTTTGAGACTTTAGATGACCCTCCCCTGTGCCCAGTGCAGGTAGAAGCCAGACTTGGTGCACAGCTTGGTCTTTTCGGCATGCACCCAGGCCCAGCAGAGAAAACCACAAATTGTGGATTGCTGATAGCTCCAAAAAGGTAGCCCAGGGCCAGTCACAGGCAGCATCAGACATAGGATGCACCAGAGTCTCTGCTGATCTGTCTAATACATAGAAACAAGTACAAAGAGGCAGCCAAAATGGGGAGCAAAGAAACATACCTCAAATGGAAGAACAAGAGAATTTTCCAGAAGAGCTAAATGAAATAAAGGCAAACAATTTATCAGATGTAGAGTTCAAGGTAATGATTATAAGGATGCTCGACAATATGGTAAAAGACATAGAAACCATAAAAAAAGACCACTCAGAAATAATGAATGCAATATCTGAAATAAATAATGCACTGGAAGGAATAAATATTAGGTTAGATGAAGCAGAGTATCAAATCAGTGATTTGGAAGACAAGGTAGAAAAAAACACCCAATCAGAGCAGCAAAAAGACAAAAAAATTTAATGTTTAGTTTAAGGGACTTTTGGGGCAACATGCAGCATACCAACATCTACATCATAGGTATACCAGAAGGAGAAGAGAGAGAGCAATGTTTCAAGAACCTATTTAAAGAAATAATGACTGAAAATTTCCCTAACCTGGTGAAAGAAAAGTTCCCTTATGATCAGGAATAAGACAGCAATGTCCACTTTCACCACTCTTATTCAACATAGCACTGGAAGCCCTAGCCACAGCAATCAGATAGGAAAAAGAAATAGAAGGCATACAGCCCTGGCTGGTGTGGCTCAAAGGAGTGAGTGCCAGCCTGCAGACCAAAAATTTGCCAGTTTGATCTCCAGTCAGGGCACTGGGATTTGGGCCAGGTCCCCAGCTCGGGGCATGAGAGAGGCAACCAATTTCTGTTTCTCTTGCACATCATATTTCTCTCCCTCTCTTATCCTTCCTTTCCCCTCTCTAAAAATAAATAAATAAAATATTTTTTAATGTTTTAAAAAAAGAAATAAAAGGCATCCAAATTGGAAAGCAAGAAGTAAAACTGCCATTATTTGCAGATGACATGATACTGTATATAGAAAACCCTGAAGATTCCACCCAAAAGCTACCAAAACTGATAAATGAATTCAGTAAAGTAGCAGGATACAAAATTAATATCCATAAATCGGTTGCATTTTTATACATCAATAGTAAACTATCAGAAAGAGAAATTAAGAAAACAATCCATGTACAATCACTTCAAAAAGAATAAAATAACTAGGAAAAAATTTAACCAAGAATGTAAAATATTTGTACTCAGATAATTATAAGACACTGAAGAAAGAAACTGAAGAAAATATAAATAAGCGGAAGCATATACTATGTTCATGGATAGAAAGAATTAACATCATTAAAATGTCCATACTATCCAAAGTAATCTATAGATTCAATGCATATCCTGTCAGGACACCAATGATATATTTTATAGAACTAGAACAAATATTTCAAAAATTTATATGGAACCACAAAAGAAACAAAATAGCAACAGCAATCTTGAGAGAGAAGAACAAAGTTGATAGAATCATGTCATCTGATAGCAAACTATACTATAAGTCCATAGTAATCAAAACAGTATGGTACCATCAAAAAACAGACACAAAGATCAATGGGACAGAATAGAGTGCCCAGAAATAAACCCACAACTTTATAGTCAAATAATATTTGGCAGAGGAGGCAAAAACATACACTGGGATAAAGACAGTTTATTCAATAAATGGTACTGGAAAAATTGGACAGATACATGCGGAAAAATGAAACTAGACCATCTTCTTATGCCACACATAAGAATAAATTCAAAATGGATTAAAGACTTAAACGTTACACTTGGAACCATAAAAAATCCTAGAAGAAAACATGGGCAATAAAATCTCAGACATTGCTTGTAGCAATATTTTTTCTGATATACCTCCTCAGGCAAGGGAAACAAAAGGAAAAAAATAAACAGACAGGATTACATCAAACTAAAAAGTTTTTGCACAGCAAAGGAAATTATCAACAAAATGAAAAGACAACCTACTGAATGGGAGAACATATTCACCGATACATCTGATAAGGGGTTAAATCCAAAATTTATAAAGAGCTTTTAAAACTCAACACCAAAAAAAACAAACAATCCAATTAAAAAATAGGCAAAGGAACTGAACAGACAATTGTCCAAAGAGAATATGCAGATGGCCAATAGACATAAAAATATGCTCAATGCCACTAACTACCAGAGAAATGCAAATTAAAACCACAATGAGATATCACCTCACAACTGTCAGAATGGTTATCATCAATAAATCAACAAATAACAAGCGCTGGCGAGGATGTGGAGAAAGGGGAACACTACTGCAGTGAGGTAGGAATGCAGAATAGTGCAGCCACTGCGGAAAGCAGTATGGAGATACCTCAAAAAATTAAAAATGGAACTACCTTACGACCCAACAATTCCACTTTCAGGAATTTATCCAAAGAAACCTGAAACACTAATTCGAAAGAATGAGGTATGTCCAGAAATTATCCAACATGTAAAATGAAAAAGAAAGACATATATTGAAGATGATACAAGACACAATAAACACTGTACATAGGACAACAATGCCTCAGTCCCCTTCAGAGTAGGCACCTTGGGACCTCACACAGTTCTCCCAGTCACCATCAACTGTCTGTCGTATTTTCCAGAATCTCATCAATGGTCTGAAATCTCTTCCCTTTCAAAGGTGATTTTAGTTTTGGGAAAAGACAGAAGTTGCAGGGCACCAAATCTGGGCTGTAAGTGGTCTGATTCACCTGGGTGATTTAATGTTTCACAAAAAAACTCTGCACGAGACGCGATGCATGAGTGAGAGTATTGTTGTGATGAAGCTGCCAATCACCAGCTGCCCATAGCTGTGGCCTTCTAAATCAATAATGGTTTCCACAGAAGAATGTTCAAGCTTAATGCAAAAATTGAAGCAGATTCGTTGCTCCACTTGCTCAGTTATTTTGAATGCAACTGCCACACAGTACACATGCTCACTCAATGGCGTCTACCACCCCCATTGACTAGTACAGTGAAGTCATCATTGTTCACTGTTCATGCACACACATTCCGGTCCACTCTCCTTGGCTGCCAGGTTATATCGATGTTGCTTTATATGGCAACAGTCAGACTTTTTCCAGACAGACAAATGCACCCTAATGTTCATTGCAGCATTATTTACAATTACCAAGATTTGGAAGCAACCCAAATGTCCATTGATAGATGAGTGGACAAAACAACTATGGTACATTTACACTATGGAATACTACTCTACTGTGAAAAGGAAGAAAATTTTTACCCTTTGTGACAGGATGGAGACCTGGAGAATGTTATGCTAAGTGAAGTAAGCCAGCCAGAGAAAGACAAGTAGCATATGATTTCATTCATATGTGGAATCTAATGAATAAACTGAACTAACAAACAAAATAGAGACAGACTCAGAGATAGAGGGTAAGCCAACAGCTCTGGGGTGAGGGAGTGGAGTTGAGGTGATGGAGGGATTGAGCCAAAAAGAAAGAGAACTCATGGGCACAGCCAACAGTGTGGTAATTGGGGGGGGGGGGGGGCCATTGTTGGAATTGGAAGTAGGTAAAGAGAGGTTAAATGGTAATGAGAAAAAACAATAAAAAATTAATTATTTAAAAATCAATCAGCTTTTAAATGACAAAACCATATGATTTCACTCGTATGTAAAATATAAAACAGAAGAGAAACAAATTAACAAACAAAAGAAAACAAAACAAATTCATAGATACAGACAAAAGATTGGTGGTTACCAGAACAGAAGAATATGCAGGTGAGAGTAAAATGTGTAAAGGCAATCAAGTGTTCAGTGACAGATGGGAACCGGACTTTAGGTAGTGGGCATACTGTATTGTATACAGATATCATATCGTAATGTTGTACACCTGAAACTTATATAATGTTGTTAACAAATGTTTTCTCTTTTTAATATAATTTTTTATTGTTGTTCAAGTACAGTTGTCTCCAGTTTCCTGCCACAACTTTCCCCCACCCCACCCCCTCAGTCCTACCCCTCTTTGGCTTTGTCCATGGGTCCTTTATGCATGTTCCTTGATGACCCTTCCCCTTCTTTCCCCTGTTATCTCATTTCTTTAAAAAAGTGTCAGACCCTGGATTCAAACCACTATACTAAACTGCTGCTGATTCGAGACATACCATGTTTCAGGGAAGTTTTTACAAGTAAGTAAACCGAGGCAATGAGGCCAAGTGACCGAAACGGTCTCCGGCAGAGCAGTGTTTTCTTGCTCCTCAGGTCTAGCTCCACCGCCATCCCCAAGAACTTCCTTCTTCTCACAAAATGTTGTCTACTGAGCCCAGATCCACTCAGCTGAGTCTTTCTGGCAACCAAAATGAATACACACGTTGCAAACTATTAAGGTAACCACAGCTATGTGGAGAGAACTCGTCCAAGCTTTGGAGCAGCTTTTGCTTGATCTCATGGGGAATGGCCCCTCCTCCCCTGGCGGCACATCTGTGACTCCCTCTAACTGCCACTTTCAAGCCCTTTCATGGCTCCTTGCTGCTTCAGACTATGGCTCATCTTAGGTGTCCAAACTCATTCCTTCTTTATCCCTGGTGCTGTCACCAAGTATCTGCCCTGCCTTTGTCCCACAGGACCAACGGCCAAGTTGATCCCTTGCTGGAACTCAGGCTGCAGGGTTTCAGCTCGTTCCTCAGCCTCTGTGTCTGCTTTCACCCAGATGTGGAAAAAGAGCTTCTTAGAACCCCAATAACCTATGGCAAAAACTCATGAGATATGTGGTAATAGCACCAAGCAAAGAAAAGAGAGATACAAAACTATAAACACAGGGTAAACTCCACCAAACACACAGAAGGAAGAAAATAGCTCCAAAAACTTTGTATTCTCTACCAAAAAAAAAAAAAATTCTAGGTTTTTTTCTTTAACCAAATTTTCTACTTCATATAAACATTACCTTTATAATTTAAAAAGATGGTTCACTAGAAATAACCATCTGAGATGGTCAAATAAATCATGGTATATTAATGTTCAGAAAACGTTTAGGGGGAAATCAAAGGTAAATGAGGATCATTTCTGAGGTGGTGTTTCAATTTTATTAGGTAATTAACATTAAATTTCTTTACTTTATCCTGTTCTGTTTGCCAAGCCCTTTTTTCGGTAGAAAATTATTATATTTGTTATCACACAAAAATAAAACACCACTTCTTTTATCCCTCTCAGGAAGTTCCCCCATTCATCTATCTCTGGAGGACAGAAGGGGAAATTAAAAACTATTCCTGAAGGTCTTCCCTGGTGCCATTTCCAGTGGTACCTCACTTGGAATCTAAGTGATACCTCAGTTGAAACCTGTGAGAAAAACATTTCCTTCATAATGATGTCAGCCTCTCTAAAAAAAAAAAAAAAGCCTCTAAAACTCAGGAAAAACATAGTTGATGTGAATCATATGTCTGAGTGGCCGAGTTCCCACTAAGCTGGGAGAGCGCACAGATGTGCAGGACAGAAATTCCATCTCACACAGCAACTCTTCCTCGCGGAGCTCTCGAAGGTAACCGCCCCAGACCTTGTTAGCGTCCCTGCCTGGAAGGCCGTCTGTGTGTTCCCATTTCCCTACCTCCTCTCCCTTCAGTCCCCCATCCTTTACCTTTTTTCTAACTCTCCCCTTGTCAAAAAGGAACGAAGAGGAACAGAATCTGAAAATAATCATTTGTATTTGTTGACTGACAGGTTATATTTTAACAGATGACCTAATATCTTAACCAGTTGTTTGCATTTTAAAACTCCCATCTTCTAGTTGTGGAAGGAAAAAACTCTTCTAAAGGAATTTCAGGCATCAGCCAGCAGGTGCAGTAATGTTTGTGTCAAGAGGAGAGAGGGATGAGTCCTGAAAGTAAATCTGATTTAGACGTCCTGGGACCTGGGGGGAGCGGGGTCAGAAGGGGAGGTGCTGAGCCACTCCCCAGGTGGGCTCCTGGCTCCCCTAGGAAGACACCTGGGCTTGATGTGGTTCCAGCCGCAGGAGCTGCTGGGAAAGGGGTGGGAGTGGGGAGAATAAGGCATCTTTTGTCCTCCAGCACCTAGAACTGCCTTTCCAGGATGAGTCTACCAGGTACCTGCCCCTATCGCCTTTCCTAGCACCCCTTCTTTTCCATGGACCCCTTTCCTGAGCGTTCTCAGAAGCCCATTTGTGTTTTCTGCAGGATGCTTCTTTAGGCGGCATTCAGTGAGATTTTCAAACTGCAGCCCCCTAGCCAACCTCTGCCGCCCGCATGAGAACTAGACAACCTCCAGGCCCGCCCACCCAACACCCATCAGCTAAGAAGGTGGAACCCCACGGGTGGACTCTAGCCAATGTGCTGAAAACCAAATCACTGAACACCAATTCGCCAGCTTCTCTGAGTGGGTGAGAGATTTTTCAAAATTTTTGGTGTTTTGCCTCCCCTGCCAATTTAAATACAAAGGGTCCGATTTCCCTTAATTGCAATCTTCTGCTTGCCTTACTTGTGCAGACTTACATGTGCTCCAGCTCTAGAGGTTATCATACAAATACCCTCAACTGGGTCAAGGACAGATATCCCAGCCACTTCACAAGTGGGGACAGAGGTGCTGCAGGGGTAGGCCCCAGAGCGGGGCCAGGGCTGGGGCTGGGCAAACTAAAACTTAGAAAAACACTCAGTGAGTTATTAATAGCAGTTATGCAGGGGTAGGAATTCGGTCTTTCTAACAGGTGAATTTTTCTTTCTCCCTCACACATTTGTGTATTACTATAATTATTCACAATGATTTATGATTTTTTTAAAATCCTCACCTGCAACCTAGGAATGTGCCCTGACCAGGAACCGAACCTGAAGCTGCTTGGCTACGGGACAACTCTCAAACCAACTGGGACAACTCTCAAACCAACTGACCGACTGGGCCAGCGCTAATTTACTTTTATGATGAGCAAAAGTAATTCTGGCCGCCCCTTTTGTCCATGAAAACATATATTAAAGCCAAACAATGTAAAGGGTGGCTTCCTTCTCAGAACTCTATAATCATTAACAGTCACAAAAAATTCCTCCCCTTTTATCATCTTTAGCAATGTATTTCCAGTATTCTATACATATTCTCTGTTTTTCCCTTCAGATATCATCCGTGATGGACCTAAAATCTAACGAGTGAAAATATGTCCCTTTCCAGTACTGAACTGCCTCCTTGTCCCAATCCTATTACTTTATGAGACCTCCCCCTCCCATCACTTTCATTGTGTCAGAAGTGTCACGTTTTGTGTTTCTATTTCCCATTGTTTTCATAAAGGCTAAGGGCGAAATGCAGTAAAGCAGTTCTTGTGGATCTTTTTCAAAAGCAACCAACTCTTCTTCGGAAAGGGAGCATTCTGAGAGGTAAAGCAACCAACACGGAAGTTGAGGGGGTGGTGCCTAGACTCCCCACTCCCAAAAAGCACCTCAACCCCCATTTTTCCTGCTGCCTAGAGGCACCTCCACAAGCCTGAGGCAGGATTTGAAACTTACCATTTTTAAGTTATTGCCATAAATTATTCAAATACCTACCTACACAGACACTGCTCTGCTTGACTTGTCCCAAAGCGAGGCTGTGGCTGCCAGCTGCCAACAGTGCCACCATGGCATAGCCCGTGGTGGCTGTCCCTCACCAGACACCAAAAATTTGGATGTGGAAAATTAAAAATGGCAAAGGGGGCCTGGATGGTGTGGCTCAGTGGATTGAGCACTGTCCTGCAAGCTGAAAGGTCGCTGGTTCGATTCCCAGTCAGAGCACATGCCTGGGCTGCGGGCCAGGTCTCGGGTTAGGGCTGTGCGAGAGGCAACTGATAATGTATCTCTCACACATTGCTGTTTCTCTCCCTCTCTTTCTCTCTCCATTCCCCTCTCTCTAAAAGTAAATAAATAAAATATTTAAATAAAAAAGATGACACCGGTGTGTCACCAGAGAACATACAAAAAGTGTGTACAAGTAGAAAGCACAAAGTGGAGGACTGAATGTGAAGGAGTTTTCTGTATCACTGACTTCTGGTTAAGATGGAGTAGGAGGTGAACAAGCTTCACCTCCTTGTGCAACCACAGAAAGAACTACAACTAGATCTCAAAACAAGTAACACCCAGAACCATCAGAAAAGTGAGCTGTATGGAAGTCTGACAACCAAGGACGTAAAGAAGCCACATTCATACAGAGGGGTAGGAGGGGCAGAGACGCAGAGACAGGTGGAGAGGCGTGGAGACACGTTGTGGTACAGACAGGTGTGGTAGCGGCACAAGCCATCCCATATTCATGTGTGATGCATAAAAATCTAGAGGGATATCTTGGGAGCCAGCTATCCCAGCCCCAGGCCAGGCCACAAGCCCAGGGTTCCAGCTCCAGGAAGATAAATCCCCATAACTTCTCACTGTAAAAACCAGTGGAGGTTGGGGCAGTGGAAGAAATTGCTGGATTTTTGGGAGACTCCACTTAAAGGACCTGCATGACTTAAAACATACACAGGCCTGCCCCCTCTGGGATTCAGCACCAGGGTAATGGCTGGAAGGGTGCCAGTCACACAGGGCAAGTGCAGGGAAAACTTCCAGAAGCTAGGCAGCAGCATTATCCCCTCTCCCGGCCCATCCCCCACAGAGCCACAAAGCAGTGCAGCAGGTTGCCTCACCCTGGCGATTACCTAAGGCTCCACCTCACACAATTTACAGGTGCCTTTTCTACAATAGGCCACACTACTAAGACAGGGAAGCAAAGCAGCTAATGCACAGAAACAAACATGGGGAGGCTGCCAAATTGAGGAGACAAAGAAATATGGCCCAAATGAAAGAATAAAACAATATCCCAGAAAAAGAACTAAATGAAATGGAGATAACCAACCTATCAGACGCAGAGTTCAAAACACTGGTGATCAGGATGCTCAAAGAACTCACTGAATATGGTAACAAAATAAAAAAGACCCAGGAAGAAATGAGGGTTACACTAAGTGAAATAAAGAAAAATCTGCAGGGAAACAACAGTGGAGGGGATGAAGCCAGGATTCAGATCAACGATTTGGAACATAAGGAAGAAATAAGCATTCAACCAGAACAGCAAGAAGAAAAAAGAATTCAAAAAAATGAGGATAGTATAAGGACCCTCTGGGACATCTCCAAACATATCAACATCTGAATCATAGGGATGCCAGAAGGAGAAGAGGAAGAGCAAGAAATTGAAAACTTATTTGAAAAAATAATGAAATGTATGTATATTTCCTTCCCTAATTTGGTGAAGGAAATATACATACATGTCCAGGAAGCACAGAGAGTCTCAAACAAGTTGGACCCAAAGAGGACCACACCAAGACACATCATAATTAAAATGCCAAAGGTTAAAGATAAAGAGAGAATCTTAAAAACACCAAGAGAAAAACAGAGTGTTACCTACAAAGGAGTTCCAGTAAGACTGTCAGCTGATTTTCAAAAAAAAATTTGCAGGCAAGAAGGGACTGGCAAGAAGTATTCAAAGAGATGGAAAGCAAGGACCTGCAACCTAGATTACTCTATCTGGCAAAGCTATCATTTAGAGTAGGAGGGCAGATAAAGTGTTTCCCAAACAAGGCAGAGCTAAAGGAGTTCATCATTACTGAGTCATTATTACATGATATGTTAAAGGGACTTATTTAAGAAAAAGAAGATCAAAACTATGAACATTAAAATAGCAACAAATTCGCACCTATCAACAGCTGAATCTAAGAAAACAAACTAAGCAAACAAGCAGAATTGGAACAGAATCATAGATATGGAAATCTTTTGGAGGGTTATCAGCCAGGAGGGGGAAGGGGGAGAACAGGGAAAAAGCTTCGGGGAATAAGAAGCATAATTGGTAGGTACAAAATAGACAGGGGGATGTTAAGAACAGTATTGGAAATGGAGAAGCAACTAATTTATATGCATGACCAATGGACATGAACTAAGAAGTGGATTGCTGGAGGGAATGGGGGTACCAGGCAGAGGAGGGCAAAGTGAGGAAATTGGGACAAGTGTAGTAGCACAGTCAATAAAATATTTTTTAAAAAAACAAAATAGGTTTGTCAGAATCATTGCATCTCTCCTCTGGCCATCCAGAGTCCCTGCGTATTACCTTCCGTCTTTTTCCCAGGAGAAGCCCAGAGGTCCCGTCAAACCCTCAACAACAGTAGAAGGCTTGACTGACCTAGGGTTAGGGACCAAATTTTAAATCCTACCAGCAACGCTTTTGAGATACTAATATACTCTATGCAGAAAAATGGGCCTATCCTTGGGTTTTGTTATTGTTGCTTTGGAGTTGCTTTTATTTTTCAGAAAGGGAAGGGACTCTCTGAGGTGGTGCAGTTGCCTAAAGGTGAATGGATGGGGTGCCCTCTTGAGGTCTCCGAAAGTCAGGTCTTCCAAGTTGTCTGACATGTGTGGCTCACACACTGCCCAAGGTTGGACTTCTGCAGTCACTATGCTATGTTCCCAGAACCAGGGGACTGACCAGCTTTGGTCAGAATGCAGGCTGTGAAAGGAAAGGTGTTTCAAGGACTGTTGTCTAAGAAGAACAATGATCTGCCTGGATCCATTGGCTACTCATTCCTTTGCTCAGCCAACATCCACTGATGCTGCTCTGAAGCTGGGCTGGGTGCCAGTGGGGCAGGATCCAGGAGCAAGCCCCTGCCTCCCGGAGCCCATGGACCCACCTCGTAGATGCTCATTGCTTCTACCCTTCCTCTTGCCCTGTGAGCATCAGTAGCAAACTCATGTTAAATCTAAGGGTCAATTGGGGTGGTGAACACACAATACAATATACAGGTGATGTATTGTAGAATCGTACACCTGAAACCTATATAATTTATTAACCAATTTTTTAAAAGATACACTTGAGCCCTGACTAGTATGGCTCAGTTGGTTGGGCATCATCCCACAAAGCAAAAAGTGATTGGTTCAATTCCCATTCAGGGTACATACCTGGGCTGCGGGTTCAGTCCCTGGTCGGGGTGCGTATGAGAGGCCACCACCGATGAGCCTCTTTCACAAAGATGTTTCTGTCCCTCCCTTTCTCCCTCTCTTCCCCTCTCTCAAAAAAGAATGTTTTTAAATCTTTAAAAAATGATAACATGTTTTTAAAAAAAGAAAAAGATACACTTGTAAAGCTATCCAAGAAACAGTATTTCCACAGGAGAGTAACAGTATAATAAAATTGCAAGGTAAGGTTTTCTAAAAACTAAAAAAATATATAAATAATAATAAATAATAATAATAAAGTATATGTCCTGAAAAAAAACTAAGGGTCAAAATTCCCTTCCCAACCCTTCTTCCCACCAAACTCCCTCACCAGGGAGGACAGTACTGTCAGCTCATCCATTTCTGGGCCAAATCCTCCATCACACCACACCTGGAACTGTACTTGATTCCCTGCATTTAGCCCCATGCCGACCCTGCTGCTTTTTCTCCCCACTCTGACCCTCTGGGTACCCTTAACTGACAGCCAGGGCTCTGGGCCAAGTCCAGGCACTCCCATCATCCTCATCACCTCCTCACCCCCAGCGTGGCCTCCCCACTCCCCCTAGGCAGTCAGCAGAAGATCAAACCAAACAAAATTGAAGCCCATTGCCACTCTCCTCCCCAGCTGTCTCCCTGCCTCATTTCAAACCGGCTCCAGGAATCCTGCAGGCAGTGAGCTGCGTGGTTCACAAGATCTGATCAAACCCTGTGAGGGATACACCTGTCTTACAGAAAGGAGACAGGGACTCACGGAGGTTAAATCGCTCAGCCGATGCTCTTGTTCCCCACAAACCTGGGTGAGGTCTGTGGTGTCAGGAAAGGGGAGAAAGGCACAAGGGGTCTTCTTCTGCACTGAGTCCTAAAATGAGCTCAGCCAAGACCTGGATTCGGGCTGATTCCAATCTACTCTGATCCAGATTTTCCCCAGAACTGGTCCAGAACACAATTAGTTTCCAGGAAAGAAGAATAACAGGAAGTGTTTGCCTCATTTTAGATGAAGAAAATAGAGACTGGTTACACTTTTCTCTCTTTGGAGCAACTTCAAACATGGGGTTAGCAAAAATGCCAGCCGTGGGTAGGTCAGTGGAAGCTAAACTTGCATCTAAATCCTGCTTCAGGTTGCCTTCGTTCTTGAGGCTCTAGTCCCTCTCAGAGACAGCCCCAAGTTTCTCTGTGGAAACCAGGCATGCCAGCCAGTCGCTAGGCTGTCCTGCTTCCTCTCCAGGCCCCATCCCGCTCACCAAGGGTCAGAGCCGGCGCCGGAGCCGGAGTTCATCTCTCTCCTCTCCTACTCTCAGACCCTTCTCCAGGGAGGCCCACTCGGGTCCCTGGGCACAAAGAAACAACCTTTAGCTCAAAGACTGAAAAAAAAATGTTTTAATAAATACAAAAATCTTCAATAATGACTCTGCTCAGCTCAGGGGCAGCAGGAGTGAAGTGGGGGAACCCTTGGTGCTGAGTGAGGATAAATTAAAAATCCCAACAAGCCAGTGACATTATGTACAGAAGGAAGGGGGTTGGGCTTCCAAGGCAGAGGCCAGAGGGTGACAGGGCCGGAGCTGAAGTGGACATGGCCTTGGTCTGCCCTGGCCGCCCCTCCCCCTTGTGGAGTTGTGGTTCCCAGAGGTAGTGGGGGAGGGAGAAGAGGCAGAAAAGAGGAGCCAAAGGCACGGAGTTTCTTGCAGGAGAATGCAGGGTCCTCGGCATTCCTTCCCCCAGCCCAAGCCCCATCCTCTTGGTCATGCGGCCTTCCAGCGGCTCCCTAGGAGCCCTCAGCTTCTTTCTCCAGCTCTGGAACTGTCCTGGTCTCTGCAGCTGCTGGAGACAGAGGGGAGTGAACGTTGGAGGAGGAGAGAAGGAGAATGAGGTGGCACAGAGAACCCAGCCGAGTATCTCTCTTCTGCTCCCAGAAAGATCAGTACTTTCTAAACAAGTCAGCACATACCAGCGGTATAACCGTAATCTAGTAGCCTAATTCCTCTGAGCTTCAGAAATCTCACTTGTAAAGAAAAGATTACCAATAACAAGTCCACAAGGTTGCTGTGAGGGCAAAATGGAATGGCAGTTGTGAGGTAGAAGGCACTGTTCCTGGCACACAGTAGGTGCTCCCTTCCCTCCTCAGCATCCCAATCACCCTGCAGCCACTGCCCCTAGAGCCCCTCACTTACACTGTCGGGGTGTGCAGTGGGAGCAGCAGCGACTCTCCCTCCCTGGGCCGCAGGACAGTGGCAGCGAACAGTCATCCCGCTCACAGTGGGGTACCCCTGCCTAGTGCAGGACAGAACAGATCCTAAGCGGGCCCCAGAGGCACTGGGGCCCAGCAGCCCTCAACCTCTTCAGGGAAGCCTTCCCTCCCTGGGGAGGTCCCTCTACTCCAGGCTAGGCTTCCAATGCTCACCTCACACAAGCCCCACCTCCCCACTTACCCCACATCTGCAGGTGATGCAGCTCATCTCTCCAAAGGGGGGCACTGAGGGATGCCAGCTCTGGCTCTCTGGAAACCACTGCCCTGCAAAACGGCAGCCCCGGGGCCCATCGGCCTGCATGGGGTCCCCTAACTGAGGGTGGGCCCCTGACCCCACTGTTGGAAGGGAGTAAAGGAGGGAAGGAGGAAGAGGTCAGCAAATATGAGCTCCGTGAAGGTCACCCAGGTTTCATTTGTCTTTGAATCTCCAGCACCTAGCAGCTTCTGGTACTTAGTAGGTGATAAATTGGGATGGATGGATGGATGGATGGATGGATGGATGGATGGATGGATGGAGATGGATGGATAGATGGGGCAGGAACTCGAATCCATCATAGCCCACTAATACATGCACATCTTTCCACTTTGTTTAGACCCCTGCCTCCAGACTAGGCACAGAGTAGTGCTCAGTAAATGCTGAATTAGCTGAGAAGTCCCTTCCAGCCACCCTCACTATGTATCCCCTCACCCAGGACAAGGCAGTGAAGGGTCCTATCTGCCCAACAGGGCTCAGTGCCCACCCCCCTCACCTGGACACTGTTTGCAGCAGTCAGTGGGGTTGGCGCGGACAGGCTGGGCACAGGCCAGCCGGGGACACTGCACCTTCTCACAGTGCACTTCTCCAGTGTCCCCCTGTAGGGATCCATTATGTGAGGGGTGTCAGGAAGGAGGGGGAGCACATAAGCCTCCTGCTTCCTCCCTCTCCTTCCTCATACCTCAAGTAATATATCCATGGCCTCTTACTCAGAGGCCCTGGGATGGTGCTTTATATACCTGAACTAAATCCTCATTATAGCCCTGCAAGATCGGTGCTATCCCATCAGCTTACAGGAGAGGAAAGTGTGGCTCAGGAAAGTACAGGAAGGGCCTGGGTTACATGGAGCTAGTCAGCTAGCAGAGCCAGGATTCACACCAGGTCTGCCCTTGCCCTTTTCCTACAGGGATCCAACTCTCAAAGCCAAAGGACTTTTCTCATATTATTTTGATCCTGGGGCTCTCCTCACCTAGCTTGGGCTTTCCTCTCCTGGCAGCCCCTCCTCGTTTTTGCAGCCCCACCTGGGTTATAGTGCTGGAGAAGATTAAGCAGCCATACCTTGCAGGTGCAGACAGCACACTTAATTAAGCCAAAAGGGGGCACGACAGGATGCCACCGGGTGCCCGCTGCCCGCCAGCTCCGGTCACCATCAAAATAGCAGCCTGGTAGGGGACAGTGCCCAGATTCCATTAGTACTGAGCTCATTGGCTGAATCTAAAACCAAGACTTGCGTTTCAGGCCAACCCCACACCATCTAACCCCAGGGCCCATTCATGGGCCAACTCTGAAGAAGCCTACCAAGTGTCACTGGAACCTGTGTCCCTCAACCCTCACCCCATCCATATATACTCTCACCCTTTTGTCCCTCTCCTGGTGGCACCCAACAGCCTGTCTTGGTTCCCCACCCTGGCCCATACACTGCCAGCTCACCCTCTCCAGGGTCCCTGCTCCTCGGCAGCCCTGGCAGGTCTCTGATGTCTTGTTTCTCTGTAGAGCCAAAGAAATAATGAAGGTAGAAGGCGACCCCTCCTTCCCTCCCTAGAGGCCTCATCCCCCATGAGTGGACCCTCCATGACCCTCTCCACCCCTGCATGGCACTCACCAGGGCACACAGGGCAGCACTGGTCCGGTACCTGCACCGGGCTCAGGCAACTGAGCGGTGGACACACCACAGGGTCACAAATCACAGTGCGTCTCTGCAGGGAGACGTGGGAGGTTGACTGGAACCCTTGCCCTAGAATCCAGGCCCCAGTGGCCCTTCTGGGCCTCCTACCTGGCAGGTGCAGAGTGAGCAGAGCGGGTCGTAGTTAGGTGCCCAGCGAGCCCCATGGGGGCGCTGCTGTCCCTCAAAGAAGCAGGTGTTGGAGTCTCGGGCTCTCCAGGGGCCACCAGGTTTGACAGGTGCTGGGGCATCAGGGCTGAGCACAGCGGGCAACCCGGGCAGTGCAGCTGCTGCTACATCGGAAACCCCAGGCTTCCGAGCCTCCTGGGCCCCGGCCTCAGCCAGGCGCAGGCCACCCACCTCGCACTGGTTGGCAATGTGCACCTGGGAAGAGAGGTGGGCTGAGGTAGCACCTGGACCCCCCCCTTGCATCTCCACCAGCAGCGGCCAACCCACCAGGCAGAGACGGTGCCCCTGTGCCCCAAGAGGATGCTATTAGCCAAGCCACAGCAGTCATTCTGGCTGCCAGGGACAAGGTGGTGTGCTGCCAGCCTTGTTATTCATGTACCTTGTATGGCTTCATCCTCCCAAGCAGCAAAGAAGTATGACACTACCCCCCCCCAAGAGCTTGTAGAGAGCAAGTGACACAGAGGCACACAGTGCCAGCCCAGCTGACCCATCCCCACAGGCCCACACTGCCTGCCTACCTGTCCTCGAAGCTCCCCTTGGGGGTTCCCCTTGGTGGTGATCAGCAGGGAGGCGGTGCCCTGTGCCAGGTGCCGCAGCAGCTCAGGCTCCAGGTCCTTCACCACGCCCTGGGCCTATGATTAGACAGGACAAGAGGTGGGGACAAGGTACTCTAGGGCTGAGCCTGCCGTTCCCAATTTGCAGGTGAAGAAACTAAGACCCAGGGAGGTTAAATAAGATCTCCAGGGTTGTAAAGCCTATTAGCAATGGTACGGAGCTCAGAAGCCCAGTCTCTCTGACAGCGAGTCCATGGCAACCCACCCACTTCAGGGAACCTGGTCATCCCATCCACTCCTCTGGAGGCCCAGGATATTACACACTATCCAAGGGATCCCACCAGAGAAGAACACAGGAAGAGAATGAATAATAATGAAAGACTGGGTCAGAGTCACAGCCAGTTCTGTCTGACTCCGGAGCACATGCCAGCTCTGCCACACCAGGCAGCCTGCTCTCTGCACACACACACACACACACACACACACACACACACACACACTCAGACCCACACAGCCCTTTACGCTAAAAAGAAGATATTTTCCGAGCTGCCTCTCACCACCACATCCTCACCTCTGGGCCATAGAATCCCTTCAGCAGCCGCCGGGGCCCTGGCATCCCAGGGGGACCGAGGAGGTGGGCAGTAACAGTGCCCTGTTCTGAGCCACCAAGCCCAGCCAGCAGCACTTCATAATGCAGGTGACAGTGGGTATCCAGGGAAAGCCAGGCATGCCCTGCTGCCTGACTCTGCACAGGGGGCAACACCAGGGCTCCTGCCAGGGGCACGGGCAGTGCTGGATCCAGACAGAGGAGAGGTGACAGATGAGAAGGTGGCCTAGCGCAGCCACTCAATCCCAGCATTGCCCATGCCCCCCCACCCCCAGCAGAGGCTCCACAAGCCGGCAGACACTGTCCAGGGCTGGAGAAGCAGCAAGTTTTAAACTCCTGCACCACGGCAACAGGGAGGGTCTCCTGGTAGGGTCATCCTTTATGTCCCCACTTTTATATCTCCAGATGCAAAACTAGAGCCCAGGTGGAGAAAGACATACCAGGCTCTGGCCGTCGGGTACCATCCCTCACTGATTAGAGGACAGCAAAAAGCAGACAGACCCCTGGGGCACTCACTGTCATGGCGGGCGCTGTGCCCACTGTAGGGCAGGGCAGCCACGTGCCCCCGCAACTCTCCATCTGGGAAGTCCTTGGTGGCCACATTCAGGAACAGCTCATTCTGCAGCAGCATATGAGCCCCTCGGGCACCCAGCCCCAGGCAGACACCCATGGCCTAGGGGGTAATGAAAGGTGAGCCCTAGCTAGAGCCTGCCACATCCCAGATGAACCCCTCCTCAGCTTTCACACAAGCCCAAGATTCTGAAGTCTTTCCATGTTTTGCATCCCCACTCCATCCACACACACTTCCACACACCAGTAGCACTGAATTAAGAACTTTGCAGATCCTGGCTGGTGTGGCTTAGTGGATTGATCACTGGCCTGCGAACTGAGAGGTCACGAGTTTGATTCCTGGTCAGGGCACATGCCTGGCCAGATCCCCAGTTGGGGGCATGTCCAATGTTTCTCTCTTTCTCCCTCCCTTTAAATCAAATCTTTAAAAAAAGAACCTTGCAGACCCAGGTTCAAGTCCCTCCACTGCCACTTTCTACCTACGTAACAGCCCTGAGGAGTTAACCTCTCTGATCCTCCACTTTATCAACTCTAAAATGGGTACTGTGAAGGCCAAAAATAATATAAGTAAGGCAACCAGTGTAGTCGGTGGCACATAGGAAGGCTCAGTAAGTGGCAGCCATTGCCCTCACAGTTATTATATGATCTTCTGCACTGGTCTCTCACTTGACATGAACTTGCTGAGGACAGGGGCCGTATCTGATTGCTTTGTACTCTATCTAGGCCCTGACCTGAGTCTCTCTAAAAATGTGTCCAGTGAATCAGTGCATCAGTGAGAGAGCCTGTAAGTGAATGAATGATGCTACACATTTCTGCCCATCCAACCTAGCTCCCCACAGTGCCCGCACTGACAGCCACGGCACATGGGCCCTGTGGCCCAGCTCTGCCTGCAGAACTCACCATGTGCCCTCCTGGCTGGAGTCCAGCCATGTGGCACAGGACCGTGCGCTGGTCCCTCCGCTGAGGCTTGGTCTCCAGCGTCATGGCCACCACCTCACTGCCTGTACCTACCACTTGCACCTGGTGGGCAGGGTTGGGAAAGGCAAACTGGAGTGACAGAGAAAGCCTCGGGCCTGAACTACCGCAGGCCAAATCTCCACCCCCACCCTACTACCCTCCCACCTCCTACAGACTCTGACTCTTACCTGGTAGATTAGAGAGCCATTTCCTAGCAATGTAAGGATGGCTGAGCCAGCCGCACCTGTCTGAACTGGGATCAGGGCATCAGCCCCGCAAAGGACACTTTGTAGGACTGCAGAGGGAGGCAAGACAAGTGGAGGCAGGCTGGCCCCATGGCCATCCATACCCCTAGCCCCCAGGATTCCTCCCCTACCCACCCTGGCCATACTCTGGCACTTATCTGTGCCTCTCAGTTGTGTGTGCCCAGGGTGCCAGGCTCCACCCCGCCTCACCATCGCAGCTCTGCCTGGCAGCAATGCGTCCACTGATACGCAGCCCTGGCCCACCTGCCCTCTCCAGGGCTATCTGCAGTTCCCCCAGCACCAGCCAGTCCATCTCCTGGGCTGTCAGGTTGGGCAGCACCTCAGCAAAGCCTGGCTCCTAGGGACAGAGCAGGGCATGGTGGGTGCAGCAAGAGGCCAGAGCAGGTGGTAGCAAAACCAGACCTTTACTCACCTGGGCTGAGGCATTGGCCTGGAGCTCCCGTAATAGCTGCCCCTGGTGTAGTATCTGGAGCCGCAAGGGAACCTGGGCTGGTTCTACAACGATGGTACATGTGGACACCTCAGAGAGCAGGGGACTCTCCCTGCCCTCCTCACATGCCCTCCCCATATCCCACTTACCCTCGCTGCTGGATTCCAGCAGCCCACGGAAGAGCAGCAAAAAATGCAAGGAATCCTCCGTGTCACTGAGAGTGAGTAGGGTGATGCCCCCTACGCCCTGCTGTGGGGTGTCTTCCAGGGTCAGGATGGCACTGAAGGTCTCTGGGGGAGGGAGGACCATGAGAACCCATCAGAAAATCCCCTGCTTAGCCCACTCCATTCCTGGGGATAGAGAAGGCAGAACTTAATGCCCAGCAGCCGTTTGCTCCCCTCACCTGCAGCCAGGGCCCGGTGCCGGAGCAGAGGCCCCCAGACCTCCCCTGAAGGATGAACGGATGTTACAAGCGCCACATATAGCTGTTCTGCCCGAAGGAGCCGCAGAGACAACCGAGGCACTGCTCGCCACACCCCACAGACCTGGAGCAAAGAGACAAGACAACCCTACTCAGGCAGTAGGTAGGACAGGCCAGCTAAGAGGCCCGGCTCTGGTGAAGAAGGACTATGGGAAGGAGCCCCCAGGCCCTCCTAGGAAGCTTAATAAGGCACCCTGGATCCAGATGCTCGTGTCCAAATCCTGGCCCCACCACTTAGGAGCTGTGTGACCTTGAGCAAATCACATTCTGCTACTGAGCCTCAATTCCCTCATCTGTAAAATGGGCTTAGAATGTCAGTGCCTTCCTCCTACTGGAGGACCAAAGATGGTAATGCAGACAGAGCACACTCTCAGCACAGTGCCCAAACTAGATAAACAGTCACCAATGGCGGCATCATCTCACCAGGCCATCTTGGTTAGGGGCTGCAGGGTGTTCAAAAAGGACGCTGCCGGTGGAGTCTGAGAAGCGGATTCGGGTTGGACGATCGAGCCTGGGAATGAGGGTAAGGGTGAGCACGGACTCTGAGCCTGGGCCAGAAGCAGCCCCTCCAGCCTTTTCCGAATCTCCCGCCCCAGCGCCCAGCCCAGCCCTCCTCCCTCCTTCCCCTTTCTCACTGCCGGTAGGAGATGGAGAAACGCAGGCTAGAGCGCAGCAGTATCACTCGGGCCCGTGCCACGGCCTGCGACCTCGGCCCCGTCAGCAGCGCCACAAAGTCTGCGAGGGGAGGAAGATGTCCCTAGTATCGTCACCCGCTGTGACGGCCAGGCCAAAACCACGACCCGACCCGGTCTCTGCCTACCCGTGTGGCCATCTCCCCGCGCCCGGTCCTCAGCGCCCGGCTCCCCGTGGTCGCTGTAGCTGCGGTGCTCTGGGTCCCGCGGATACTCGAAGGCCAGGCCTGTGGGCTGCCTCTCGGGACCGCTGCGTTCTGTGTCAGGGGTGGAGGACAGCGGCTTCAGCTGGGCACTAGGAGAGCCGACTGGCCGCTCCACCCGCTGTATCTGCTCCATCTGCCCCATACGCGGGGCTCCGGATCAAGTACCACAGCCCTGTAGCCCTCCCTTCACCGAGGAACGGGCCTTACCCTGGGGACAGGTCTGGCAGCAGTGTCCGGGCAGCTGGCGCGGCTGCCCGCAGGACAGGGTTGGGCACTCGGGTTTAATGTTCTTGCAGCTGACCTTGCCCGGGCCCCTCGCGCGGCGACCCCACTGAGGCTGCTCGCGGAAAAGACAGGAAAACAGTGTAAGACGCCAATCCGAAAGACCCAACGAGCGGGGCAGTTGGGGAGGGTAGGAGAATCAGAGACCAAGGCAAGGTGTCCCCACGGAGGCAGACCCCTCTGCTACTTACAAGCTGCGGGACCCTAGACAAGTTACTTAAGCTCTCTTGGCCTTGGGGACCCTTTCTGGGAAATGGGGATAATAACAGTATCCACCTAAGACGGTTGTACTAAGAGTTACTAAGTGAGAGAGAGATGAAGCGGAGCTGGCAAAGAGCCTCCACTTCAATAATAGTGGGCGATCAATAATAATCAATACCTGAAACCTTAAAGGGGAGCGTCCTCCCCCAGTCCTCCGCCAAGAAAATATCGTAAATATCTGCAGGCTTGCTCCTTTCCCGTCAACAGCTTGAGTCCAGTCCGACGTCCCAGGACCCCAGCGCTCCCCCACCCGCGAGGGCCCCGGTCACTCACCGTCTCGCAGGCGCACAGTACGCAGCGCATCACCCCGAAGGGCTCCCCCAGGTCTGGGTGCCACGTCTCGTCCAAGGCATAGACCTTCCCGCCGAAGGAGCAGCCTGCGAGGACGGGCTTGGCTGGCAGCTGCTGTCCCGCTCCGCTCCTGGCGTGTGCCCGCCCTGGGCGCTGCCGGCGGGCCCTGGGTGCCCGGGCACCGCGAGCCTCGCGGCCCCCGCCCACCGCTAGGCCACCCGCCGCGCCAAACCACCTGCGCCCGCGCCCCCTCCGGGAGGGCAAGGACTTGCCCGGAGCCGACTCTCCCTCTCGCACCTCCCCGGGGCTCCCACCTACCTGTCGCTCCCCGAATGGGCAGCGGCTCCTTCTCGGGCCGAATGGGCAGCGCGGGGGGCTCGGGGCCGGTGCCGCGGGCCGGCCGGGGGCCGAGCAGCAGCAGCCCGAGGAGCAGCAGCGGGGCCGGCGGGGCCGGGAGGCTCGGCATGACGCGAACGGGACAGCTGGGGAGGCGGGAGGGAGGAGGGAGCCGGCGAGGGAGGAGGGAGGCGGAGGGCCGGGCCGGGGGCGGTGCGGCGGGAGGGGGCCGGGGCTGGGGCCAGGGCCCGCGCAGTGCGAGGGGCTCGTCGGACTGCCGCGGAGTAGGCGCGGGGCCAGGCGGGAGGAGCGGCCAGGAGCGGCGCGGGCGCGCGGGCGCTGACCTGGGCCGTACAGGGCTCTAGTGCCCTGGGCGCCGGCGCTGGCCCGCTTTATGCCCCGCGCTCCGCGCCCCGGCCGGGGGCCTCCTCCTCAGCAAACGGGGAGGCGGCGGCGGTGGCTCGGCGAGGGGCCGGGCTGAGCCCCGGGGGTCCGGCCCAGCAGCCGCGGCCCGGATCGCGAGTGGGGGAGGGGAGGGAGGGGCTGGGACCGGGCAAGGGAGGAGGGAGGGGCTGGAGTGGAAGGGGGGCGGAGGGGGTAGGGGGAGAGGAAGGACCAGGGGGCGCGAAGAGGGGAGGAGAGGCAGGTCTGAAGCCCCCCCTCCCGCCCCCCCCAGCGGAGGCTACGGGGTGGCTGGACTAGGCAGGAGGTGCGTGTCCGGCTCGGGATGAGAGCCCCGGGCCAGGGAGGGGCAAAGGCTAGGCCCGAGGCCTGGGCCGGCCACCGACCAGGCTGGGATTCGGTTCCTGCGGGAAGGACGAAGACTTGTCTTCAAGGATGACACCCTGCAGGGGAGGCCAGTCAACGGGTCTACCCCTGACTCTGAGCTACCAACGCCTCTCAAACCCTACACCACCCACTTTCGCTGCCTGGCATGTCTCCCTACCTCTTCTTTGAGGTCTATCCTCATTCTACTGTTCACCAGGACAGGAACTTCGCTGAAAACAGGCTGCGTCCTTTCCATCTGGTGACAATGTTTCCCTCCCTACTATGTAACCTCTCCTCAAGCCCATCCACCCATCGTCGTCCCCAGCCTGACATGCTTTCTCACCCTCTTCTTTCACCCAGAGGACCCTCAGCCTCTCCATTGGGCCTCAACCTCCTCTTTCTGGGTTTCCTGGTCATGACTGCCTCTCTGTCCCCTCCCACCCCCACACAGCATCCCAACCATCCCAGCACCCTCCTTCCTAATCTTGGGAGGCATCTTATCTGGCCGAAACGGAGAATTCCAGGATCTAGGCTATATTCTTTAGCCAACAGCCCCATCCTGGGGAGGAGGAGAAGGAGAGAGCCTGATGAAGAACTGGTGGGGGTGGGGGGGATTGGGGAGGTGTTGGGAACACTGTCAGGCCAGGAGGCCCTGAGGACAGAGATTGTGGGGAGACTGTGATTGAGGAGAAAGCAAAGGAACTAGAGCCAGGGCCAAAGGAAGAGGGGGGCTAGGCCAGCAGGAGGTATTTGAGGGGGAAGGAGGGAAGTTCAGCAGCTGTCTTTCCTAAGACAGGGTCACATGAGCCTAGTTATTCCTCTTGTCGCATGTGGAATGGTAAGAGATGGAAGAGGGAGAAAGATGGGGCAAGCAAAGGAGGACACAGGCAGAGATAAGCGGGCTTAGCCGTCTGAGCCAGTGGGCCCCAGCAGAGGAGCACCTGAGCCCAACACCCGCCCCGCCCTCACTGTGCAGTCCTTTCAAACTGTCCAAACCCTTTCCCCATAACACTGACCCCTGACAGGGCCATTCTCTAATACAGGCAATACCCACATTCCCGCTCAGAGAGAGGGTATAAGGCATGACCCCCCTAGGCAGAAAGCAACAGTCTGATTGGATTTCAGCAGCAGGTGTGGTATCCAGGGAAAAGAAATTTGGCCAGCCAGGAACTGGAAACAAAAATGTCCACCTAGATTCCTCCTGGAAAAAAACTGTTCCCCTCCCAACTCCTCTCCAGCCAGGTTTAAGGTTGCCCATTTCCTAGAAAAAGAAAGCTCATCCAGGTGGTGTGTGTGGGTGGAGGAGCTGGGCTATGCTAGTAGACCATGGTCCAGGCAGGAGCTCCAGGTCCAGCGAGGGCGGGAAGCGAAGGCGTCACTTCCGGGGGCCCTCACCAGGGCCTGGTGGCTCCCTGCTCTGATTGGGCAGAAGTGGCCTGGGCAGGCGTGTGACCCCACTGCCGTGAAGGGGCTATGCCCCAACGCCACCTGCTTTCCTACCCATCTGCTCCGCAGAGCGCCGCCTGCTCTGCACCTGGGTCCTGGAGCCCTTCTTCACTAGGTGAGTGGCAAGCAGGGTTTGGGGTTAGCTGAGGGTTAGAAGGACAGCAAAGAGGAATTGGGCTCTCAGTTGGGGGAGGGGCAGGCAAACTGGAACCTACAGACCCTGACCTTTGTCAGGAAGAGTGTGGCCTTCCCAGAATGGGAGGAGTAGGGCAGAGCGGGAGTAGGGGGTGGGGTGCTGGGTTCTGAGGGACTGATCACAGACTTGGTAGAATACAGCACAGTGCTGGCTGGCACTAAGGAAATGAGACATGGGCTCAGGGAGAAAATGAGAAAGGAGGTATATCAGGGCTTAGGGAACACGGCAGCAAAATGGACACAGCTCCAATCCCCATTCTTACCCAGTCATCCCTAGTTAGCTTAAGGTTCTGAATCCAGGAGCTGGGAAGCTGGGTTCGGCAAGCCAGGGCACAAGGAGAGAGTAATGGGAGGAGGGCTCATGCATGTTGACAGACCTACAGGAAATCCCAATATTGAATCAGGTGCAGGCCTCTTTGCACAACTTGTGAAAGAAGGAGGAAACCATGTGGGGGGTCCTGTGAAGGAACCGGAAGGGCCTGAAGAGGGGGGCAGGGAAGAAGGTGTGGGCTGTGGGACAGACATGGTGGGCGGCCTCCATGGCCCCAGGAAGGTTTGGTGTGCCATGTAAGGTGGGCATCATCTCACTCAGCAGGGAGCCATGCCTGGACAATTTCAGAAAGGAAGTCTCAGGAATGTTAGCCTATCTCTTTTCCTTGGAAAACCCGGTATTTCAGAACCTGGAGTGCAAAGAAAAACTCCAAGAGGCTTTACGTGTGGGTGTAAATAGGGAAAGAATGAGAGATTAATTTTTCCCACACCATCTTCTCTTAATCTTTTAATCGCCGACCTCTAGTAGTTCAATTTTGGGGTTGTTCGTTTTTTGTTTTTTTCCTAATTTCACTCCTCAGCCCCACTGCCCAAGCTACCCCTCAATACATTGTACGTTTGTTAGTTCCTCCTCCTGGACCTATACCCATTTTCCACCCCCCTCTTCTCCGGGCTTTTGCCACAATACTTCATCCTCTAACCCTATTCCAGATTTTCTCCAACCAAAAAACCAAGGTTGCTCAGAATTTGGGGCCAATTAGGATGTGTGTATGTACATATCCTCCCCACCTCCACCCGCTGCTGCTCCGGTCAGGGGGCAGGGCACCAAACTCATATCAGCTTCACTGAGAAACCCGGACAAAGAGGATACACCACTGGCTACAATCACAAGAAAACGTGGGAGCACTCAGAGCTTTAGCAGTTCCCGGCTGGTCAGCATCGCAAGCCCTCCCAGCATCTGTTCCCCGCAGCCAGACAGAGCCTCTTCCTTAAAACTTGAATAAGTGTTCATTATTCCTGTCACTCGCAGGAGAGAGTCCAGACCCTCTTCCTTGGCCCACCTGTGCCGTGCCCCACCCCACTCTGCCCAGAAGTGCAAGAGCCCAAGCCGCCTCCATGGCCCCAGGAAGGATTCAGGGCAGAGGCCCCACACAGGGAGCCACTCCAACAAGACAGCCTGGCCAGAATGGAGCTGACTGGTAAGAACACACTTAAGGGGCTGAGGGCCGAATCAAAACGTGGTAGAGGGGGAAAGAGAAGGGAGATATGCCACAGTGGGCGGGGCGGGGGGGCGGTGGCCCAGTTTCCCAGGAATAAGGTATCAGAGTGCCAGATTTCAGGTCTGGATCCTAAACGGGAATTCCTGGACCACCACCCAACAATGATCTCTTCCTTACCCACCCCTTTCACCCTCACCTCTCCTCATCTAAGAACTGCTCCTCGTGGTCATGCTTCTGCTAACTGCAAGACTAACTCAGTGCAGCCCAGCTCCTCCTGCCTGTGACCCCCGACTGCTAAATAAACTGCTACGTGACTCCCATGTCCTTCACAGCAGACTGGTGAGAATCCCCAAGCATGGTCCCCTCTTTCCATTTAACTGGCAAGATACCCTCACTCCCATCATTTCCTCTCGCTCCCTGATCCAATCACTATTCTTCCAATAGTCTTTGGTAAGACCACCACCTCCTGATCACCACTCCTGACAAGGATTATGATTTGCAATCAAGCTCTCCTTTACAATGTCTGGTCTGATATATTTCTCATGGAAGCCCCTCCTGTTCCCTGGGTCACCATACCCCACCTCTCTGTTTCAGCTCCCTACTCTCCCCCTCCCCACCAATCTTTTTCAACAGAGTCAGTGCCCAGACATTAACCCTCTGCCCATACCTGTCGTGCTGCCTGCTGTGGACTTTAGCTTGGGAGAATGGAAAAGCCAGACGGTAAGAAAGCCATCCCTTCCCTTGGTTTTTCTAAGTCCTCACTTCATCAGTTTCCTACTGCTTCCTATGGATTCTTCAAAATTCCCGAGCTCACTGAAAATATCTCACCTTTAGCTTGGCCGCTCTCACCCAGTCTACATTCTACTATGATAATATCCTTTAGACAAGATGATGGCTGGCAGTTCCAGTATGTTAAATAGATTCAAAGCTGAATGCCATGAAAAGCTGGAGAGAAGTCTCTCATGGGCCATGCCTTTGACTTATTCCCATTCAATCTTCTTAAATTGGCATGAAGAAGTAAGATTGATCTGTCATCCAGAGATAACACAAAGCTGGGAACCACAGCAAAAGTAACAAAAGACACAATCAAGATACAAAATCACTGAAAGACAAGGTTCAGAACATGGAAACAGAGATATATAACAAATTCGACACATGTAAAGTAATTGCATAAAGTCCTATTCCAGCTTTCAGGCCACAATGCCCCTGCTTTCCCCATATAAACTTCTAGCTCTAGAATTTTCTCTCTCTCTTTTTTTTTTAAGATTTTAATTATTTATTTTTAGAGAAAGAGGAAGGGAGGGAGAAGGAAAGGGAGAGAAACATCAATGTGTGGTTGCCTCTCGCACGCCCTCTACTGCAGACCTGGCCCACAACCCACGCATGTGCCCTGACTGGGAATTGAACAGGCGACCATTTGGTTTGCAGGCCAGTACTCAATCCACTGAGCCACATCAGCCAGGGCTAGAATTTTCTATAAGAAAATCTGAGAGGGTTTAATTGACCCCAAACTTCCCATGTAACATTATTGAAGCAACTACTTTAAAAGCTAGCAACGCTAGGCCGCTTTAGAAGTTTAGCACCAGCAATGGGGAAATATTCCTACAAAATCCTGAGTGGACTGCACTTAGAAATACTGGACTGAGTATTAGAAATCCTCCTCTAGACACGTGCTAATTTATTCAGAGGGATCCCTTAAACTAGCATGTGTCCAGGGGAAGCAACCTGAACAGTAAGAGGTTAGATAACATGTGAGGAATGATTTTTTTTTAAAGCCTTTCAGATTAGCTTGCAGGAAGTGGCAGTCTTGTGGGACAGCATAAAATGCTTTAGTCTGACACTCAGAAAACCTACTAAGAGGGGGCACTCCTCGTAGGTCAACTTTTCCACCGTCAAGACCGCTGGAATCCTATTCTTCCCTCAGATCTTCTAGGGGGACTAGGCTACGGAAGGACAGTTCCTAGGGAGCCCTTGCAGTTCCAGCTGTGCCATTTATCAGTAAGCCCCTTCTCTTCATCTTTATGCTCTTTATGATGGTCTCATCTCTACATTGAGTTAAAAAAGAATCACATGACCCTAAGATTTTATAGCAGAGATTTGCAACACTAGAACCAAGAGGTAAAAGGTATAAAAGGGCAGATTTCAGTATAATGTTAAAAGAAGAAGAAGATGAAGAAGGAGAAGGAGAAGGAGGAGAAGAAGAAGAAGAAGCGGAGGAGGAGGAGGAGGAGGAGGAAGAGCTATTCTGACTGAAACTAAGTGTAAGGCCAGGCTGGTTTACCGGACACTGGGGTTATTCAAGCAGAGGCTGATGACCAATTGTCGGGAGACTGTGAAAGAATTCCTGTGCTGGGTGGGACCTCGGTCCTGTCCAATTCTCAGCTTCTATGATTCATTTTGCTGGCTACTCCTACAGGCTCCCCACCCGCTATTAGCGTGCCCTTTGAAGCAGTACACTTCTCTCTTCCATCTCTTTCCCAGGAACAGATCAAGGCACAGGACGTTCTGGGAGCCACAGCCCTTCTGCTGGAGGGAGTGATGGCAGCCCGGGGACAGCTGGAACCCACTTGCCTCTCATCCCTGCTGGGACAGCTTTCTGGACGGGTCCGTCTCCTCCTTGGGGCCCTGCAGGGACTCCTTGGAACCCAGGTAAGTCCCCAGTCAAGGGAACTATAGAAATTGTCCTTTTTTTCTGACTCAGTCTCTTTAGAAGACCTGAGGGAAGAGGAATTCTAGGAATCTTGAGGTAGACGAGATGACCTACAAGGAATGCTCCCTCCCAGCCATAAGGCCTGGGACATAGACAAGGGAGGCATGATATCTGGCCCAGGTCTCTGGCCTCAGGCCCATCCTCTGCCCTCAGCTTCCTCCACAGGGCAGGACCACAGCTCACAAAGATCCCAATGCCATCTTCCTGAGCTTCCAACGACTGCTCCGAGGAAAGGTGCGCTTCCTGCTGCATGCAGTAGGGCCCACCCTCTGTGCCAAGCAGGCCCTACCCACCACAGCTGTCCCACGCAGCACCTCTCTATTCCTTGTACTGAACAAGCTTCCAAACAGGACTTCTGGATTGTTGGAGACGAACTCCAGTGTCTCAGCCAAAACTACTGGCTCTGGACTTCTGAAGAGGCTGCAGGGACTCAGAGCCAAGATTCCTGGTCTGCTGAACCAAACCTCCAGGTCCCCAGACCAAATCCCGGGACACCTGAACAGGACACATGGACCTTTGGATGGAACTCATGGGCTCTTTCCAGGCCCCTCACCCAGGACCCTGGGAGACCTCAACATTCCTCCAGGAACTTCGGACACAGACTCTCTGCCACCCAATGTCCAGCCTGGATACTCTCCTTCCCTAACCCATCCTCCCCCTGGACAATATACACTCTTCTCTCCTTCACCCACTTTGCCCACCCCCGTGGTCAAGCTCCCACTCCCTCTCCCTGACCCCTCTGCTATTGTGCCCAACCCAACCAGTCCTTTTCTAATTGCAGCCCACCCTCACTTCCAGGATCTGTCTCAGGAAGAGTAAGGTTCTCAGGCACTGCCAACCTCAGCATTGTCTCCCATGTGCAATTTTCGCACCCAGAGGAAAGGCCCTGGGAGACAACTGCAGCTATACCAGGTTTCCTGCTTTCACCTGAAACACCAGGCCCTGGGAAAGGTGAATGCACAGGACAGAAAATGGGATCATTTTTCACTCTTTAAAACACCAGAAGCTATTTTTTTTAAGCTATTGATAATATTCAGCAGAGCAGCTAGTTATCTTTGGTCTATTTTCTGCACAAATGTACAAATTACAAATTCTCCATATGCTTTTTCATATGATAATTCCTTAAAGGCCTGGACTGGCCTGGCTCCCGAACAGAGGAAGAGACTAATCTTATGTGAGGAAACAGAAAAATGAGCTTTGGTTTTCTATTCAGAACTAAAGTTAGTCTCTTTACGCCCTTTACCATCATTCTCAATAGAACTCTGATCTCCTTTTCTTATGAGATTCTTACTCTTGAGAAATGAATGAGAAGTTATCTCCCAAAAAGACTGTCCTTATATAATAGACAAAACTGAGCCTTGATAAATAAAAAATAAATGAGAGTACCCAAAAGCTAAATGAAAAGAAAGAGAAAGATGTTCGTCTCAGGGGATAATAGTTCTGCCCCTCCCTAAAAAAATAAAATAAAATAAAGCAAAAAAATAAAAAGAAAAGCTAACAGGAAGTCTAGGTGTGCCTCACACCTCAGGTAAGCCTGTGCAGACAGTTCAGTCAAGAGACCTGGATGTGACAGCTGAGCAAACAGCGACAGCTTCAGCAGCTCAGCGGGAAGCTTCGCCAGGCTTGGGTTCCTGCCTCCCTCCTGTGGAGGTCAGGGGGAAGTGCAGGAAGTGCCATGAGTCAGTCTCCTGGGGCTCGCACAGCAGGAGAGACAAGTACAACTCAAGTGTAAGTTGAAGGCTCATTTCCCAATTGCCAGAAGCGAATGGTATCTAAAAAGCAACCTTGTGTGACCACTGTAAACTCTGTTAGGGGGTCTCTAGAAAAGAAGCCAGGGTTATAGGGCTTTGCCAATAAATGCCCTCTTGGTGCTTAGGAAGAGGAGGTTTTATTGCCCGAAACAAAAACTCCATTGCAAAGGTCAACACTACCTCCAGGGGCTCCTGTAGGGAAAACTAATGGAAGTTTTACCTCTTCCTCACCACCAAAAGGAGAGGAAAGGCTACCTACCACATAGGTAGAGGGGCCAGGAACTCAGAGTTCCAAACACTGCTACAAACACCCCAGGATCACTAACAGCATTCTAGAACAGAATGAAAGTCAGTGTGCCAGGAACCTATGTACATTACATTTTTTAAGGCTCACGTGACTCTTTAAGGTAGTTAGTATCAGCTCTATTTTATATATAAGGAAACCAGCCGAAGCTCAGAGAAGCCAGGCAAGTTCCCAAAGGTTTCTCAGCCTGAGAGCAGGAAAGGAAGAAACACCCGAGGCTGACTTAGTCTGGAGCCCATACTGTCCCCAGTGTGGTGCACTGTCCAATATATTATTCAGTGACTGTATCTATTGGAAAAATGTCCAAGTCCTTGAGGAGTAAATACATCAACAGTTAAAAAGAGGTCTGCATAGAAAACCAAAGCTCTTGGTAGGGGTGACCAGTTTAGACATCTCCAGGTGTCCCTCTCCCCCATCATGAACAGAACAGTTGCCATGGAGAAGGAATCAACAAATGCACAAAGCTTAAAAGTGTTGTCCAAATCTTGGATGGTGTCAGTTTCTGCATGGGAAAGAATCAGTTCATCCACACTACAAATTCCAGGATGCAGTCAAAGGAATTGGTAAGTGGAAATTTTAATTTACTGCAGTACTAAGGTAGATTAAACCTAATAATCAAATGAAACCCTTTATGGTGCATGCAATAGACAGCACCCAGGACCAGATATGTCAAAGGGACCAAAGATGAAGAGTTAGGGGTTCTCAACACAGTCAGATGAAACGAAGATAGCAAAACTGCAAGAAGCACGTAGCCAAAGTTTCGGACATCAAGCATTGGCATTTGACTTACTCCAGGGCAAATGCAAATAATTGATGGGCTTCTCCAGTGTGAATTAATCTGCCCCTATTGAAGATCTAACCCATTCCCAAATCATTCTGTCTCTTCTTCCCTTTACACACACACACACACACAGTTATAACTAGAATATTCCTATCTCTATTCGACTATGTGCCAATTCTTTCTTCTATCACCCCAGAGTGGCTATGACAGTATGCTATGCCATCCACAAACTACTACTGGTAATTAGGTTCTCCCACTTAACCTGAATTCATCCTTCTCCATCCACGCTGGTTCCCCAAAATCTGACTCCATGAAGTTTCTAGGGTTCCATAAAAATTTGTCCCAACCCCAACTACATTTCCAATTTCCCTTTCCACCCTCCCTGCCCCATACTAGGGCAAAAGAAACACCTTTACCTCCCCCCTGCAGGCTCTATTCATTTTCAACCCATTTTCCTAAATACCCTGACACCTCATGAAAGACCTGAAAATGATGGGGAAAGAGATACCCCAGGCATCCCACCAGGGGACCAGCTCCCCTACCAATAGCGAGATCAAAAGAGACTACTGCTTAATACACACAGTCTTTCTGGATAGTTACCCTGAATTTCCCAGGGGATATCAGAGTCCCTGATACTTTCTCAGAGACCTTGAACACCAGGCTGAAGCACCAGCTCCTATGCTGGAGTCCTTGTAAGCATCACCATCTCCCCAACAGTGTTCTTCCCCCACTCTCAAGTTAGTGACTGCGGTTAGGCTGCTGCATTGTCCCAGGCACTGGCACCAGACTGCCAACCTTACTGGTATTAGTGTCCTGTCCACTTCACTGGTCTGTGCAGCAGCTCTGTTCGGTGTCACTGGTAAACCACCACTTACCCTCCCTCTGGGTCACCACTAGAATACAGAGCAGACGGCAAGCTCCTCTACCTGCTCCCATAACCACCAAATCCACTCATCCTCTTCTCTTCATAGTCATGTCCCATGCTTATGTCTAAAAGCCTCTCCCCAAAGCTTCCATAAAAATGATGAACATTTCCAGGCTATGCAAGTGACTCATTCAAGTGAATATCATTTGACTTTTTAAGACTTCAAGTGTTGAAAGGACACGAGCAGGACTCCTTGCCAATTCAAAATTCTATGCCAAAAGGGTGTTATCTTCTGGGCTTGGGGTGCCCTCAGGAGCCAAAAGCATGGCACTCTCTCACACACAAAAAAAATCACATTGGAGGATAAATGTCGGGGATAGTCCGCCAGGAGTCTGAGAAACCCTGAATCCAGATACCAAAAGGCTGGGACAGGTCCTTTACCTTCCATGTCATCATCTGGCTATGGGCCAGAGACATAATACACCATAGGCAAATTGGGGGGAAAAATGATTTTAAAGTAAATGGGAAAAAAAATTTTAAGAAAAGTCTGAAAAAAGTAAAGTTTAATTTAAAAAACCATACACACAGAAAAACTTCTGATTCATTTTAAACTCTCCCACAGGCCAGTCAATTTTCTATTGAGTCCAGACCACCTACAGATGCACCCACATCTTTAGGTGGACAGAGAGCCAGCTCCTCCTGAACAGGTGAACAACAGCAACCGCTGCTCAGGCTTGAACAAATGTCCATGACCTCAGTGATTAAGAAGCGAGGTTGGCTTCCCAGGTGGTTCAGAAGGCCAGTTTCTTCATCAGCAGATAAACTCTGGAATCCACTTCAAATCCATGCAGGTTGTTGGCATCACCCTGCAGCCTCATGAGCAGGCCCCCGTAGGACACATAGGCAGAGCTGAAACAGAAGAAGCAGTGCCGTGAGTCTACGCTTTGGAGCAGCTGTTACTCAGCTGCCTCCAGCCCAGCCTAAGAAAATAAAGCACCTTCCTAAAGTTTTGTCATTAGGAACCAAAATTCAAACAAAGATGAATGCACAGACATGTGCAAGGCTGTGTTCTTTATATTAGCAAAGGTGGAAAATACTACATGCCCAGAATAAAGGAAATGGTCAAATCACTAAGATATATCCATTTACTAGAATGTTATACAGCTATTAAAATGTTTAGGAAAGCCTTCAACTGACACTGAGGAAACGGGTTTTACTTAACATTATTAAGCAAAAAGAGAAGAAAACATTGTAATAAACAACATGAACTCAAAGCAAAAAGCACACAGGAAAAAAAAACCCTAAATTATTCAAAAATGTTTATGTAAAAGGTTCCCTCTGGGTATGGAATTATAGGTGACTTCCTTCTTGACATTACTTCTCTGCTTTTCATATTTCTTACAAAGGACACATACTGTTTTAATAACAGTATGTGCCCTATTTTAAAGAAAAGGAAAAATAGCTGGGCAGAGAAACCAAAGAACCAGGGATTGGGTTGCAGAGTAGCAACACACACGCACATGCCTAGCAATTTGATTATTTAATGCCACATTTATTTCCTGTAGAAACAACCTTCCTTTGCCTTGCACAGAGCAAGGTTATCAGTTTCTCATTTGGACCACCAGGGCCGAGGCCCTGACAAAAGGCAAAGTGAGCAGCCTGCATTTCAGGCTGAAAAGTGTTCCCAGAAGTTTCTTTCTAGCCCCCATTTAGGTCTGAGGTGCTTGAGGAAAGGGACCCAACACAGGAAGCAGAAGCATGGCCCAAATTCTCAGAACAGGGTGGGATGAACACGTTATCACAAGACCAAGGAACTTACAGACGTGTTGCAGCTTCAGTAGAAGTTTCGTCTCCCTCAATCCTGTACACTTTTCCATACATTACATACTCAAATTGGTCAGCCCTGTAGAACAACAGTGGTAGTTATTCTTAAAAAGTTAACTCTAATAAGAGGTTCTTTAAAAGTGCTAACTGCTGTCAGCATTATAACAACAGGCACCTTTTCTTTTTTTTCCATTTTTTAATGGATTTATTTTAGAGAGAGAGTAAGAGGGGAAGAGAGAGAGAGAGAAACATTAATTTGTTATTCCGCTTACTTATGCACTCATTGGTTGATTCTTGTATGTGCCATGACCAGGGACTGAATCCGCAATTTTGGAGTATCCGGATGATGCTCTGACCAACTGTGCTACCTGGCCATGGCATAATAGGCACTTTCCAAACACACTGTCATTTAGTCCCCATAGCAAACCTGTGAGCTAGGTATGACCATCTGTCTCTTACTGATGAGCAAACTGAGGCTAAAAGAGGTTAAGGTTATTCAACAAATGAGTGGTAGACTGAGATCTGAATTCAGTAGGGTTCCAAACTCCCATCACGCCAAACTCCCCAACAGGATCCAAGGCCCACACAGCCTAGGTCACTCAGTGATCATTTCCTCAGCCATCAAAAAGCTGTACCTCACAAGGATGCAATCACTGCTCTGGATAAACACCTGGTTGTTTAAATTCTCAGCGAGACAATTTCCTTAAAATTCCTCACATTATAATCTTTTATTCCACGAATTAAATAAGGGTCTTTCTATAATGCTTATCTACATAGTCCTTGGGCATAGTTCAAGTACTCCCTTCTCCACTCTCTCACCTGGAAGGTCTATCATCTGTAGGGTTGTATTCACCATCATCCAGGGTACCATCTTCATACAAGGTACTAGCTATGACCAACCGGAACTTGTCTCCTGAAAGTAACAGCAATATCTGAGGGTGAAGAACAGCTGAAATGGCAAAAAGTCTCCTGCTATTGTCTGTGTTCAATACTTACCCAAGTCTACAGGGTAAATCTGAATGTTCACATCTAAGATAAGGTCCATCTTGAAAGATTCACTCTCACAATGCAGTCGAGACACTAGAGAGTAGAGAAAGAGCGGCCAGGTTAATTGCCTGACTCGGGCCTACCCTGCAGACCCCACTTTGGGAACCATATGCAATAGAACAGTTAATCTAGCCCAATCTGTATCCACTGGCCTCTCATCTGCCCTCACAGAAGTGCAGGCTCAATCAGAACCAGATATGCAAGAAGGAAAGGGGAGAAAAACTATGTCAAGTGGACACAATGCCGAGAAAAAAAATCCAAAGTCCTCTGGCAACAAATAATATCCAGATTCTAGGCCTACCTAGGTGATTAGGAAACAACCTGACTTTGGGCAAGTTATTTATTCATCCAAAGGTTTTGTCTTTCTGTGCCAGGCGCTGTGCTGAGGGGACTATCAGGACATGTAAGAACTGGAGTTTGTCCTGAAAAACATCTCAGTCTCCAGGTAAAGGGTGAGAAACCAGAGAGAAACAATGATTGATCAATGACAGAAAAAAGAGCAACTCTTTATTATTCCAAGTAATCAACTCTAGCTCAGAGAGGGTTTCACCAAGAGCTAAAGATTCTACGGACAATACGAGAATATAGATGGAAAGAGACTTTACTTTGGGCGATGGGCACATGATGCAGTGTGCAGAGGCCGTTTTGTTGAGTTGTAGACTTAAAACCCATATGGTTTTGTTAACCAATGTGAACCCAATAAATTCAATAAAAATAAAAACAAAACAATATAGGTTCTGGTGTCGGATTACGCGCTGTGAAGCCTTGGGTGGGTTGCTTGACTTCTCTGAGAAAAATGGGTAAGGCACCACCTACCTCATGGAGACTCTTGAAAGAAATAAAACAAAGCGCGTAACGTGCACAGTACAGCGCCTAGCACACAGTGGGCGGCGATTAAAAGATGCCCAGGACTTTAGTAGCACCTCGTTAAAAGGCCACCCAGCTACCGGGCACAGCATGTGTGAACCCAAGGAGAGCTCGGAGTCTCCGTTCTCTCATCTGCAAAATGTTTCCTGAGGGAGGGGCTGCAGGTAGGGGCAAGCAACATGAATTGGGTGGACCAGGAGCCCAGGGGCGTGTACCCAAGAGCCAGATTGGCCTCTTACCCCAAACCACTTCTACATACCTTACTTACCTCGGTCAAACTTCTTCCCCTCCGGGTCAATATCTTTCACATCAAAAATATCTTCAAACAGAATGCCCGCCATGGCGAAAGGGCCACGAGAGTAGCACAGGGACCTGAGCGCGCAATCACGTCTGGGGTACGCGCAACCCCCCGCGTGGAGAAAAGAAAGGGAGAAAGGAAAAAGTAGCGCCTTGAGAGCCGCGGCAAGGCAATAGAAGAACGCATGCGCACGGACGTGCACTCAGGCAGCCACTTCCGTCGCCTGGCTCTCGGGGCTTCCTAACTTCCGCTTCGAACGACTGTTTCCGAGAGACTTCAGTAATCTGAGGGCGTGTCTCAGATCCAGATAGCTCCGCCCCAGGGCGGGATCACGATAGATGGGCCCCTCCTCCCGTCGAGGTGGCGCGGTTACTCGCCCTCTGCTAAGGCTCTACTGCGCCCTCTTCAGGGTTCCTGTCGGAAAAACTGGAATGCATGGGGGCCTACCTCAGCCAGGGACCTTGATCCTTGGCCCAGAGGAGCCCGGCCCTACCCCTACCTTGCCGGTTTGCTTACTCGCCGAGGGCACAGTCCGTGCGGAGAAAGGGCGGAGCAGAACACCGCCCCCAAAGCGCCAGTTCCGCAGGGCGCAGTACCCAGCCCCTCCAGCTGGCACCGAGGCCCCTCTGGCCGGCCCAGGCCAGCTTGGCCCTGTGGGATGTCACCGGAGCTGGGTCCTTGCAGTTTGGGAATTTGCCATGATGTCACTATGGGGAAGAGGAAAGCCTGCACTGTCCCCTCCCCTGGTACTGTACCCTTCCCACTACTGTCCTCTTCCCCTGAGCCCTGCTCTCTTCCCCCACACCGCCCCTACAGCCTGGCGTTGACCCCATCACACTGTCCTCCTGAGCTCTGACCTTTCCTCCCGCGCAGTCCTCTCCCTCTGGACACTGATCTCCTATGTGCCCCTTCATCCTGGCACTGTCCTCTACCGCGGATACTCTTCCCTTACATTGCCCCTTCCTCTTGAGTACTGGCTCCTCTCATACTGCCCCCTTCTTGGGCACTAGCCCCTCCTCCGGGGCACCACCTCTGCCTTCCACATGTCGCTTCATCCTGGTACTGCCTCCGCCGACACAGTGCCTATTTCCTGGGCACTGGCCTCTCCCCTGACACTATCTCTGACACACACAGTGCATCCACCCTGTATTCACTCCACCCTCTACTCTATCCTTCTCCGGACCTTGATAGAGAACCAAGAGCCCCATCAGGCCATTCCCCCTTGGCGGCGAGACGTCAGCAGCTACTCGGGTTTCTCCCTGGGCCCTGCCAGGAAGAGGCGACCTCTGTTCCCCACTCACACACACACGCCCGCCTCCCAGGAGTGGCCCCTCCCGCACCTGGACCTCCCGTCCTTCGGGCCTCTTTCCCTCGCCACCTCCACCCCGCCCCCTTCCCTCACACCCCGCAGTCCAGGTTGCTCTAGGTGCACTTCCCTGGGAGAGCCGCGGTGGGGGAGGAGGAAGGGGGGTGATGAGAAAGACCAAGGGTCACAGCTCCGAGCATCGCTCCCCGCCCCCGGACCTAGTGGCCCCCTCCGAGTCCCCCGAGCTTCGCTTCTCACTCCCGACGGAACAGCGGTGCATCTGAGCCGCTAGCCCCTCAGGAGAAGCAAGAGAGCGCACTAGTCCAGGGAGAAAAATTAGGACCTGATGAGCCTGATTTAGACGGCTCTGCCGCCCCTGGCCCCAGGCCCCACTGAGCCCCGGCGGCGTCTCCAGTCCCTCCCGCCCGGGAGCCTGGAGCTACAGACCCAGCCCGGCCCCTCCACGTGCCACTGGACCCGCCCCCACTCTGGCACCCAGCCGCCCCTCTCTGTCTCTAGCCTCCGCGGAGAGGGGTCCCGGGCTCGCGCCTTCCAAGCGCCCCCTACCGCCTCTCCTAAGCCTGGGAGGCGTCCCCAAGGCAGACCCCGACCGGGCTGGGCCTGCCCCTGCGGATGGGCCGGCGGGCGGAGCAGCACGAGGGCACCGCCCTCGGCCCGCCCGCCGAGGAGGGGACGCGAACGGGAGGCTCTGCACTCGGCCAGCCGGGCTGCGGGGACGGGACGGGTGCCGGAGCGGGCTCTGCGGGCGGGGAGCCGAGTCCAGGCCGGAGCCCGAGCCGCAGCGAGAGGCCGGAGGGCTGTGCGCGGAGATGGCGGCCTCAGCGGCCGCGGCGGCGGAGGAAGGGATGGAGCCGCGGGCACTGCAATACGAGCAGACCCTGGTAAGTGAAGCCGAGCCAAGCCCAGTTGGGTGCGCTCCGCACTTCTGCTCCTCGTTACCTTTGGAAGAGCGAGGAGTGGGGGCCTATCCTAATCTGCCGCAGCCTTGTGAGCTAGGGAAACTGAGGCTCGAGGGCCTGGGGGGCTGGAGGGCTAAGGGACAGGCTGCATGCAGGTTCCTGGGTAAGGCTGGGGACCTGCAGGGGACAAGATCAGGTGCTTGTCTCAGGTGTCCTTTCCTTTACCGCCTCCGCCACCACGTTTTCTTTGCTCCTCCCCCCACCCCCGACCACCTGGGCCCCAGTCTCAGCTCCCGAGTACCCCTCCCCAGCACCGCTCACACCCGTTGAACTTTATCTTTCTACACTCCTATCTCCACTATCCAAGACATTTTCACTCTGTCCCCAGTTAAGTGCATTTTCTGTGCTAGACACAGAAACATGAGTGTGTATAGAAAGATGGTCAGACCCAAACCCAGCCCCTACCCCTTCAGGCTGGCAACCCAGCATTGGCTGGAACCCTGCGTCTAAATGGATGTGAGAATTGGGACCTTTGTCCGTGCTTACCCTGAGTATCCAGCCCCCACCCACCCCAGGGGTGTCCCTTGACCTCATTATAAACTGGGGTCCTGGAGTTCTGAGCTGACTCATGGCCAGCCCCTTACTGTGTCAGTGGGTGGGGGACCCGAACTCTAGGGAAGGGCTCCTTTTTAAACAGCTGGTCGTGGAATTTGCCCAGGAAGGAGACAGGGAAGGACTCTCTCCAGGAGGAGCGAGCCCCCGGGCTGTAATTGAGGCTGGGAGGTGCCCAGTTAAGAGAGGCAGTGACTGGATGAAACAGGATGACAGGGAGAGGTGGCAGGCGTGGGGGTAGAGCAACGGTGTAGGGGGAAGCTTTCATGTAAAGTGGGAGGTGTCTGTCCATCTGCATAAGCCAAGAATGGGGCATTGGTCAAGGGAGCCAGGCACCTGGCCCTGAAATGTTGCACCAGTCTCATCCCTATCTCCTCCGCCTGGTCTTTATCTCTAGTATGAGTTCTCAGGGTCAAGCTCTCTCCCGGGCACTGTCTGCTCCAGTCTCCCCCTTCTCCTCCTGCTTCCTTTGTCTTCCCCTCACAGGCTCACCTCCCACTCTGACACTGTGTCTGCCTCTTTATACTCTTTCTTTTTCCCCCTTCCTCCTCCCTTTTTCTCCCTTCTCCTCTCTGCTCCTTCTTCAGGCTTCTCTTTTCCCCCTCTTTCTCCTCTCTCTGGTTCCCTCTCCTCCCTTTTCACTCTCTCTATCTCACTCTCTCTCTGTCTCTATCTTTCCCTCCCTCCTCCCACACCTCCCCCCCCAGCCCCAACAGGAGCCCTTTGTGTCTCAAAGCTCTGCGGGTGGCAGCCGGAATATACTGCTCCCCACCCCCCAACACACGCCCAGCTTGGCAGGTCTAGCCATGGCTCGGAAACTCTCCCGTCCCATCACCCCAGCATCCCCAGTCACAGCCCAGCCATCAGTTTCTGCTGTCCCTCAACCCACCGCTGGACTCAGGGCAGCTCCAGAGTGGGCTGAGGCCACCAAGCACTCCCCACCCACCCCGAGAGACTTTCCACTCCCAGCTGGACTGGCAGGCTGGCGTTTGTGTGTGTGTGTGTTGGGGGGGGGGGGGATGGAGAATAGGAACAAGGGGATTAGGGTGGGTGGAAGGGGTACAGCTGAGTCGGTCACAGGCCAGAAGCCCGGCAGAAACGTGATAAGGATTGAGGCCCCGCCTGCTCCTAGGCCCAACTCAGCTGCCCCCAGCTCCTTGAGGCCCTTCTTGTTCCCCAGATGCCCTTGACCATCCCTTAGTCTCTGACCTTCCCTCCTCCCACTTTCAGGCTGCCTTAGGTTTTTCCATCTCTTCTCTGGGGCATTCCCTCCCACTCCTCCTCAGTGGCCTCCCTCCCTCAGGCATGTGAGAAGAGGATTGATTATTCTGCCACCCCCAGAGCTGTGTCCCTGTACCTTGGCTGTCCCCATCGCTCTGGCCAGGACAGTCCCCACAGTCTGCAATGTGCATTGTTCCCACACCCCAAGCCAAAGTGGGACCCGTGGGTTCAAGAGGGTGTATATAATATGAGGGCTGGGAGAAGGGGAGCTGAGACCCCAGGAGCCCTCCCTGAATCCCCTCTCAGCTCACACGCAGGGCTGCTAACCCCATCTTCCCCATTGCTCAGATGTATGGCCGATATACTCAGGACCTTGGGGCCTTTGCCAAAGAGGAAGCTGCTCGGATCCGCCTGGGAGGGCCCGAGTCCTGGAGGGGTCCACCTTCCCCTTCAGCCCTCCCAGAGCTCCTGGAATACGGACAGAGCCGTTGTGCCAGATGCCGCAGTGAGACTTGGGTTGGGGCAGGGGATCTGGCTGTGCTGTGCTGGGGGCACAGAGGCCATTCATTACAGCTTCCCACTGGGGGGGTGGGGGAAGCAAGGGTAGGAGCGCTTTGGTGTCAGCCTCCTCCTCCTTCTTCCCTCCCCTGCTCCCAGTCTGTTCAGTGCGCTGTCACAAGTTCCTAGTGTCCAGGGTTGGCGAAGACTGGATCTTCCTGGTCCTGCTGGGGCTCGTCATGGCGCTGGTCAGCTGGGCCATGGATTATGCCATCGCTGCCTGTCTGCAGGGTAAGGACGAGGGCTGGCAGGGGAGGACTGGGAAGGACCAACCTGCTTCCTCCATGCCACACTTGTCCAAGTATGTTGGACTACTTGGCCAGCCTAAGTGCCCGTCTTTAGACTTAATCACTGCCACTCCCACAGGCCACGACTTCTTGCCTCCCCTCTCCAACCGACCCTCTTACCTACAATGATCTCCATCCCACTAAGGCCCTCCCTCTAGGCCCTTTGTACCCAGGCTCTATGTGATATGCCCTGGGACAGTGTCTTGTATCAGTATGTCCCAGTGGCCAGGCGGGGACTGGGTGTGCACCTGAGGGTGCAGCAGCACGTCCTGTCCCCACAGCTCAGCAGTGGATGTCTCGGGGCTTGAACACCAGCCTCTTGCTCCAGTACCTGGCCTGGGTCACCTATCCTGTCGTCCTCATCACTTTCTCAGCTGGATTCACACAGATCCTGGCTCCTCAGGCTGTCGGTACCGTAGGAGAGGAGGGGAGGGCAGAGGGGCAACCTCCTGAAATGGGCACATCAGATTACTCTCCTGGGACTGTATACTCTCCTCTCCAGGGTCTGGCATCCCCGAGATGAAGACCATCTTGCGGGGTGTGGTGCTAAAGGAATACCTCACCCTCAAGACCTTTGTAGCGAAGGTCATCGGGCTGACCTGTGCCCTGGGCAGTGGGATGCCCCTTGGCAAAGAGGTAACCGCAGGCTGGGGAAGGAAGGGGTCCCTCCTAGTGGAGGAAGAAGCCAGGCCAGGGTCAGGGTGCGACCCCTTCCTCACTCATCGCCTGCCCCCCACGCCCCAGGGCCCTTTCGTGCACATCGCAAGCATGTGTGCTGCGCTGCTCAGCAAGTTCCTCTCCCTCTTTGGGGGCATTTATGAGGTAAGGAGGACCCTGGAGAAGGGCAGGGGAGGGGTGGGCTGCTGAGCTCGGCCAACACCTCTTTTCCCCGCTCGCGCCAGAATGAATCCCGGAACACAGAGATGCTGGCCGCTGCCTGCGCCGTGGGAGTGGGCTGCTGCTTTGCGGCACCGATCGGAGGTAGGCGGCCAGTGCGGCCCCCACCCCACCCCGACCTGCCCTTGGCCGCCCCTCCTTTGCTCTTCTCATCCAGCACTGCGTCCTGAGCCCAGGCCCAGGCCTCCTGCAGTGCTCTCCCTGCCCCCTTGCAGGTGTTTTGTTCAGCATTGAGGTCACCTCCACCTTCTTTGCGGTGCGGAACTACTGGCGGGGCTTTTTTGCCGCCACCTTTAGTGCCTTCATCTTCCGGGTCTTGGCGGTCTGGAACCGCGACGAAGGTAGGGGGGCCTGGGGACACAGGGAGCCCCTGAGATGACTCAGGTGGGGCCCTCAGCGCCACACCTGCCTCCCCCTGCTGCTCTGCCTTTCCTTCAGAGACCATCACTGCTCTCTTCAAAACCCGTTTCCGGCTTGACTTCCCCTTTGACCTCCAGGAGCTGCCAGCCTTTGCCGTCATTGGGTGAGGAGCCGAGGGAGCTGGGGCCTGTCGGCGAGGAGGAGATAAAAGAGGGAAGACCCTGTTTTACAATAACGCTTCTCTCCCCTCCAGTATTGCCAGTGGCTTCGGGGGGGCGCTCTTCGTCTACCTGAACCGGAAGATCGTCCAGGTGATGCGGAAGCAGAAAACCATCAACCGCTTCCTCATGAAGAAGTGAGTCGGCTGTGGGCTCCCCTCTAGGCTGCTCTTGGGTTGCGTGAGGGTCACAGTGGGGGGTGGGTGGCGTGCGGGTAGCAGGGGAGCTGGCATATAGTGGCCCCGTCAAAAACAGGCACCCCATTGAGAAAATCGGCCAGTGGTATCTTCTAGGGGGATTAACCATTCTGGCTCTCATGCGAATTACTTGGAAATTGGCACTTTTGAACTTTATCCTCGGAGCACTGCTGTTTCCGCCCTGAAGATTGGGAGTGGGCAGGCCTGAGACGTGACTTTTGTTGGGACTAACGTCCTTCAGGGCACCTTCAGCCAACTTCATAAGTGACCCCAGCTTCCTTCCCTAACACTGACCTTCAGTCTAAGTCACCACAAAGAAACTGACAGAGGCAGAAACCTCTCCACTCTCATACAATGCGCCCTTCAGCTAGGGCTTCTGAGGACAAGGGGAGGAGACACAGCTCAGAGGTGTCCCAAAGAGCGCTGGGGGTGGACTTTCTGCCACTGCTACCCACTTAGGGAGTCCCGAGCCAACGGAAAGTTGTTTAGGCCCATAATCACCACGAATGACCATCACCCTTGGGGCCATCATCTCGTGAATAGCAAAGGGGACCTTCTCTTAGAACTGCGTGCTTTTATATAAGAGCCAAGGCTCTGCTGTGACCTCAGCTGTAAGGTATATGAGGGCACCCAGCCTCTCACCGGTCTGTAGTAAGTGCACCACCCACGTTTGATGCTGTGAAACCTACATCTCTAGACGCCTGCTCTTCCCGGCTCTGGTGACGCTGCTCATCTCCACTCTGACCTTCCCCCCTGGCTTGGGACAGTTCATGGCTGGACAGGTAACCCCAGGCAGAACAGGAATGTACGGTTTTCCCTTGGGATGCCTCCCTTCTAAAGCCAACAGCCCCTGCTCTCCTCTAGGTCCCTTCCCTTCATCTTGTCCGTTCCCTAGCCTGAGGCTCCCTTTCACCTACAGCTCTCGCAGAAAGAGACGCTGGTCACTCTGTTTGACAACCGGACATGGGTCCGTCAGGGCCTGGTGGAGGAGTTAGAGCCGCCCGGAACTTCACAGGCCTGGAGCCCGCCACGTGCCAATGTCTTCCTCACCCTGGTCATCTTCATTCTCATGAAGGTGGGGCTCCTTACAGATGTATAGCTATTGCCTCCATAGGCTTATTAGGGCCAGGCACTGTTCGTAGCACTTTCCATATACTAACTCTTTTAAGCCTTACGACAGTGCTGTGGAAAGGTACTATAGTCCCTCTGTTTTAAAGATGGGACGTTGAAATATAAAGGGGTTGTAATTGGCCCAGCATCGCATAGTTGGTGGCAAAGTGAGAATCTGAGCCCAAGCCATCATGTTCTGGAGTCTTTCATCCCTTCACCTCTGGGGGATCCTGGGATAACTGGGAGGTTTATTACCAGACAAGCAATGAAGGCTCCTTGGGGTGGGGGCTGGGGCTGCCTGGAGTCGGGTGGCACCTCTGCCTGTTTGAACTGCCTCCCGCCTGCAGTTCTGGATGTCTGCACTGGCCACCACCATCCCAGTGCCCTGTGGGGCCTTCATGCCTGTCTTTGTCATTGGTGAGTCCTCAGTTGCCTCTTCTCCCAGCCTGCACCCTTCCCACCCTCTGGCTATCCCCGGCCATCCCTATTCTCCCTGGGAGTGGGTTTTGGTCCAGCCCCAGCCCCAATGCCCACCCCCACAGGACTGTCCCCTACACTGAATGACCCACTGGCCCCTCCCCCACCCTCTGACCCTCTCTCTTCCTAGTGCCCCCACCCTCCCCCTCCACTACCTATTTCTCTTCCCACCCCCCTCCCTGAAGGAGCAGCATTTGGGCGTCTGGTGGGCGAAAGCATGGCCGCTTGGTTCCCAGATGGGATTCACACAGACAGCAGCACCTACAGGATTGTGCCTGGGGGCTATGCAGTAGTGGGTGAGTGCTCCAGGTCCCCATCTGTCCAGGAAGACCCCTGGTGAGGCCACAGGGTCTGAGGCTCTGGTGCCCCCTGCTGACAGAAACCAGGCTTTTCCTTCCGATGCAGAAACCTAGTTCCCAGGACCGTATTGGGCAGCCCTGAGGGCACCCACAAGACTGTCCTCTGGTGGGAAGGGTCATCTGGTCCCTGGGCACCTTGAGGAGACTAAAGGTGGCTGTCCTCAGGGGCGGCTGCGCTGGCAGGAGCAGTGACACACACAGTGTCCACGGCCGTGATCGTGTTTGAGCTCACAGGCCAGATCGCCCACATCCTGCCCGTCATGATCGCCGTCATCCTGGCCAACGCCGTTGCCCAGAGCCTACAGCCCTCACTCTATGACAGCATCATCCGAATCAAGAAACTGCCTTACCTGCCTGAACTGGGCTGGGGCCGCCACCAGTACGGAGGGCCGGGCGACAGAGGGGTTGTGGGTGAGGGGCAGAAGGTTTCCTAGGGCCCCCTCACACCCACCTCCAGCAGAGTCCTCAGTCAGTGAAGCTGGGAGACCGGCCACCTTGCTCCCTCCTGGCCTGGGCTCCCCTTGGCCATACCTAGGGGGAGCTGTGGCCAGCCCTGCCAGATCTGAACAAAGTTGGGGAGTACTCCTTGACCCTTAGCCCCTGTCCCATGAGTTCTGGGGCCTTCCTCATGGCCCTGGGATGGTTCTGCTGCATGCCTACCACAAAACAGATACCTCTCTGCCCCTAGGCAGTACCGGGTTCGAGTGGAGGACATCATGGTGCGAGATGTTCCCTACGTGGCCCTCAACTGCACCTTCCGGGACCTGCGGTTGGCACTGCACAGAACCAAAGGCCGCATGTTGGCCCTAGTAGAGTCCTCTGGTGAGACCGACGGGCCCCAGATGCTATGGACATCTCCCGGGGTCCCTGCTCAGGAAGGGAGAGGGAACAGGAGCTCAGGACCAGTCTCCTTGGTCCCAAAGGGAATAGCCAGCTTTTGCCAGCCAGGGCTTTCCCTCTGGTATGGGGCCTGTATCCAAAACCCCACTCTGGTAGGAAAAGGCTGGGGGCTGGGGAAAGGGCCTCACCATCAGCTCCTGAGTCCCCCCACCTACTCTTCCCAGAGTCAATGATCCTCCTGGGCTCCATTGAGCGCTCACAGGTAGTGGCATTGCTGGGGGCCCAGCTGAGCCCAGCCCGCCGGCGGCAGCACATGCAGGAGCGTCGAGCTGCCCAGACCCCTCCACCACCTGATCGGGAGAGCTCCCCCAGCCCTGAGACCTCTGTCCGCTTCCAGGTGAGGGGGAAGCCCTACACAGTCACACAAACTTCCTCCCGGATGGTGTTGTGTAGACTAATCAGGAGGGTGGCCTAGAGGCGTCCTGAGGCCACAGGCTCACCAGCCCCTTCTGCCTATGCAGGTGAACACGGAGGACTCCGGCTTCCCAGCCCCCCGAGGGGAGACTCACAAGCCCCTGAAGCCTGCTCTCAAGAGGGGACCTAGCAACTCCATGAGCCTCGGGGAGAGCTCCCCAGGTGAGCCCAGCATACCCCCTAGCACCTTCCTCCACCCTCCGACAGAGCCAGGGTCCAGCTTCTGAGACTGCACAAAGGTCCCTGCACACATTTTGGCTGGGGCACATCCCAGCTAAGAGGCTGCCTGCATGGACCAGGGGTAGAACCAGGACACCTCCCCTCTTGCCCTCCTCCCCTCCACCCCAGAGATGACATTGCCCTAGGGCCTTGTGTTTGGGAACACAGGGAATGTGGAGCAGGCCGGGATCGCCCTCAGGAGCCTCTTCTGTGGCAGTCCACCCCCCGAGGCTACTTCGGAGGTGAGTGACTAAAGCCTCTCCGTCTGGCTTTTTCCAGCTCGGTCTCTGCTGCTGAGATAACCTCTCCGTTAGCTCTGTAGCACCTGCTTCCATTCTCCCTGCCCTTCTGCCCTCCTAGATGCCAGTTCTGTCCCTGCGGTACACCCTCCTCCCAGCTCCACCACTCTCCTCACCTCCTTCCTCCCCATAACATCACTTCCTCTTCTCTCCTGTTCGGCTCTAACAAAGTTGGAGAAGTCGGAATCATGCGACAAGCGCAAGCTGAAGCGGGTCCGAATCTCCGTGGCAGTAAGTGCCCACTACTTTCTGCAGCTTAGGAGCGTTAGGGCAGGCCAGGGTCTAGGTGGTAAACCTCCCCCGGTGAGGGGGGGGACACACCCCCTTTCCTCAGCCCCAGGTGCCAGCCAGCCTCCCTCCCTCTCTCCTAGAGCGACTCAGACCTGGAAAGTGAAATGACCCCTGAGGAGGTAAGGTGTGACTGGACTCTGGACTCTGTTTCTTCTGGGATGTATTCAGCCATCCTCTTGGCTTCTGTCCCCATGGGAGGAACCATGGGGTAGGAAAAAAAGGCAGCCAGCTTTCAGGGAGGTGAGGGCTGCTGTTTGCACCTTCTCCCTAACCCTCCTAGCCTCATACCCTCAGATTCTGGAGTGGGAAGAGCAGCAACTAGACGAACCTGTCAACTTCAGTGACTGCAAAATTGACCCTGCCCCCTTCCAGCTGGTGGAGCGGACCTCTTTGCACAAGGTAGGGCCAGCAACCCAGGGCTGGCCTGGGCTCTCGGGAGCACAGGGTGGGGATCTAGGTCCTCCCACAAGTTTGGACTCAACCCAGTGCGGGGGGGTGGGGGTGGGGGGGGTGGAGAAGGACAGCGGAGAGTGGGCTCTGTGCTAATATGTTTTTCAAACACATTATTTCAAATGATGGGAGGCCAGGAGCCAGGTCCCCTTCGCCTCCTCCTGCTTGTGGTGGAATCAGGCATCATTTTTCCTCTTCTCGGCCTTGCCCCCCAGGGAGCTCTGGACCAAAGCAGCAACAAAGACAGAGCTCAAGCTGGGTGCGAGCCAGGAGGCCAGGCTAGGGTCAGAGCTAGGAGGGAGGCTGCCAGCTCCCAACAAGGCTGATACACCCACATGGAAAAAAATGGGTGAGAAAGAGGCAGGATAAGAAAATCTAATAAACAAGCTAACAAACATCCAAGTAGGGGTTGGGACACTGCAGAGAAGAGATAAACAAAGATGAGAAACACCCAGTGGGGGGCTTGGAATGTCAGACCCCAGAAAGTCTCACTTCATGTAGGCCAAAGAAAAACTGGTGAGGACACAGGAAGAAAGCTCAGCAGAAGGGCAACACCAGCCTGCAGAAATGCGGGGAAGACTTGAGTGCGGACAGATTGCTGGTGGGCGAGGCTGACATTAGAGGAGGACGGGGGCTGTCTGTGGAGGACGGCCTCAGGGGCTGCCCAGTATGGGGTAGTGGCATCACTGGGCACCTTCAGGCTTCCAAGTGAAGGCAGGGAGTGCAGGCACAGCCCGCAGACTGCTGGAGCGGAAGCCAAGGGGTGTTTTAGCTAACTTGTCAGATTTAATGTGCAAACCCCCGAGGCGTGGGGACGGGGCCAGTGGGAGAGCACTCCCAAGGTCTGCAGCTGGGACAGCTAGCTCAAATGAAAACTGTGCTGAAGAGCCAGCCTAGTGTGGACAAGCAGGGGCCTGGGCAGGAAGGACAGGAGACAAAAGAGAAATTAAAAAAAAAAAAAAAGTGCAAAAAGGTAAAAAAGGAACTTACAAACCTTGGGGTAAAGACCTCGGATCAAAGTGAATGGGGAATTGCAGTGCAGTTGCAAGGAAAAAAAAAAGAGATAGGACTGAGAATACAACATTTGGCTTTTATTGAAAGCCTGCCTTCTAAGACCTCTAAGTGTTTCCATCATCTCACTTTGTCCTCAAACATCACATAAAGATGCTGCTGCTGCTGACATTTTTTAAGTGCCTGCTAAGTGCCAGGCACTGGGCTAAGCTGTTCGCATTTAATTTAATCCTCACGACCACACTGTAAAATAGACGGTGTGATATTCCGGTTTTTATAGATGAGGACATTGAGATTCAGAGAGGTTAAGCAAGTTGACCAAAGTCACACAGCTTGTGTGTAGCAGAGCCAGTCCTGGAAGCCAAGATTGTCTGACCCAAAGCCTGTGAATTTAACCATTTTAGTACACGGAGAAACTAAGGCAATGAGCAGGTCACTTGCCTGAGTCAATATAGCAGAGTCAGGCGTAGAGCCCAGATTTCCTGGCCCCAGTGCCATATTCTTTCAGAGGGCCACGCTGTCCCTCTCCCTGTCAATTCACTGTTCCCAAGCACAAGAAATGCAGGCCCTCCAATGAGCTCCCTGGTGTCTAATTAAATTAAAATGAAAAAGAACAAAGTATGTGTTTGTTACAAACTTAAAAATCAGAGGAAGAGAAGAAGCCTTTGAGGAACCGACTAACAAAAGTACAAAGAACTAGAAGTGATAAGAACATTAAAGATTAGAATTCAAAATGTCCTTGCAGGCCTGAGGAGTCAATAAGTAGTAGCCCAATTAAGTTCAGGAACGGAACAGAGGGTCAAGGGAGTACACTGGGGATGACTCAGGAACCTGTGCAACTGGAGATCACCGTATCAGCTAAGTACCTCATTCATTCAGAGGCCACCTACAGAGAAGCAGTGGGTGGAGGGGGGGAAGCTAGAGTGCCAACACTGGGTCACATGGGCTGACCCCAAATCCTCACTCTGCCGCAAGTCAGCTAGCTGTGTAACCTTGTCAAAGTTCTTGGCCTCTAGGTGCTTCACTTTCCTTATCTGTAAAATGGGATAATAGTACCTGTATCATAGGGTTTTCTGAGGATTGAAGGAGTTGACACATGTGAACACATGTGACCTGGCACATAGTAAGTTTTCAACATATTAGAAATTACTACTACTATTTACTGGTATACTTAGAGGCAAACAGTAGGAGACTTTAAAAGATGATGTAATGAGGGAAGCCTGCAAGAAACTCATGTTTTCAGAAGATGAGTGCTTATGTGAGCTGGCAGCTGGGGTGCCTGGTGCAATCTGAGGCTGGAAAGACAGGCTGGGGTGGGCTTGGAAAGGGTCTTATGGACCATCCTGGGGAGTCCGGGCTCTAACTCAAGTCTGAGAAAGCTGATAGGATGGCAGAGCCAAATTGGTTGGAAGGGGGGCAGAAAGCAGAGCGCTTTAGGGTGTTACAGACCCATCGTGGTGAAGATGGTGAGGGAGTCAGGGAGAATGGCCAGGCTGTGCAGGAAGTAGATCAGTAAGACCTGTTGACTGCCCAGGACAAGTGGTTTGCAAGCCTAAAAGGCATATAGCCTGCCAGAAGCTCACTCTGATTAGGACTGTGGGGAATAGAAAATCCAAGGAATGATTTAATAGAGTCCTTGAGAGAAGATGACATGGATTATTAAACATAAGAAGACAAGGCCTGGGAATTATTAAACAGGAAAGCTTATAATAAAGATATAGTCCCCTATGAAACCAGAGGACGGAATTTAAGATAACTTGCAGCACATAGGATTCAAGGGACTTGCTCAACACGTGACACTTATGACACAGGTAGTAAAGGAGCACAGAAAAGCTTGTGCTAAAACCAAACTTCTAGCTCCTTTTATAAGTACTGCCATGCCTTAGAAGGAGAAAGTTAGGGAAGTTCTGTAAGTTCTTTCCTAAAGCATTCAGCAACCGTATAAGAAAACATTTTTTTTAAGTGTTAAGACAATTACAATAACTTCAGAGTAACTGGTACTCAAGAAGCTGGGATATTAATGCCCATTTTGATTCAAGCATTAAGCCAAGAGGCTTACAAGTAAACTGAAAACAGTGTGATAAATGATAGGCCAAAAATTCCAGGAACTGCTGAGTCAGTAGAGTGTTTTTCAAGACATCTGGCCTGAGAAAATCCACTTAGAGCACAAGGGGAACTAGCTGACAATTTCTGAACCCTTGGTGATTACATTTGAAAGCTTGGGGGAGGGCCCAAAGCAAGAAAAACATGGGTGGGGGATGGGGGAGACAGATGTCTCCTGCCCTGTAAGCTGCATCTCTCAAGGACCCGGGATGCTTTGGGCCCCAGAAAAGGCATACTATGAGAGATACAGAGTGCTGCAGGCCAAGACTGGGGGGGCCGAAGCCAAGACTGAGGGGATACCTTAATTGGCCAGCTGGCTGAGGGCAAAGGGGAAGCATGTGTCAGCCACTAAGATGAGGTGAGAAGTACAGGATTCAGGGCCTCCCCGTACCCCTAAGGGAGTGTGTGGCACTTCCCTCCAGGGTATGTCCATGACTAATCAGATGTCTGCATAGGACGACTAGGACAGTACTTACTCCTTCTAGAGTGTGATGAAAATAAAGGAGCCCGGAGCAAGAGGGCCACTTCTTACTGATAGTACTTACTGATAGTCCTTACTGATAGTCCCTGAGCAACGTCACTTCACCACTGAGCCTCATGCTGCCTGTCCTGTAGAATAGGTGTCATACTTAGGACAGTGCTGAAATTAAATGCCAGTGTAAGACTTAGCCGGGTGCCTGGCCAATCACTAGGTGTCATATTTGAACAGTTCTCTCCTCCATTCTCCTTTCTAACATGCAATGAAGAACCCTTCATCTGCCCATTTTTCCATCAAGAGTCCCACCATCAAGTTTCTGAGGATTGGCTGTACATTCTTACTATTCTTTTCCCTCTGGTTCTTTCCCTTCCCCACCCCGTCTGAGACACCCCTTCTATCCGTCCCCCAAACCTAACACCTCATCCTGTGCCCCTCTCCCATTGTGCATCAAACCCAATGTTTTTCTCCCCACCCTGCAGACTCACACCATCTTCTCACTGCTGGGAGTGGACCATGCTTATGTCACCAGTATCGGCAGACTCATTGGAATCGTCACACTAAAGGAGGTAAGGTGATAGTGGCCATCAAAGCCACTTCCACTTCCAAAAAGGAATGGAGGCTTCTGTCTGGTTCACCTGGGGGAAGTGCTGAGGAGGAGTCTGAACGGGGAGTTCCATCTGACCCTCTCACCTTTCCAGCTCCGGAAGGCTATTGAGGGCTCTGTCACAGCACAGGGTGTGAAAGTCCGGCCGCCCCTCGCCAGCTTCCGTGACAGTGCCACCAGCAGCAGTGACACAGAGACCACTGAAGTGCATGCACTTTGGGGGCCCCGCTCCCGCCACGGCCTACCCCGGGAGGGCAGCCCTTCTGACAGTGATGATAAGTGCCAGTGAATTCTTCAATGGGCAGTCTGGGATGGCGGGGACCCTGGCTGTCCACCCGGGTCCTATAGCCCTCCTGTTCCTTCTGCCTTGGGAAAGCAGGAGGCAGCTACAGCCAAAGGCTGGAGCCCCAGCCCTCCTTCCAGGCGGGGGACACCAGCCTCTCCCAATTCCTCCTACCTGGACTCTGACCCAGCTCCCACCTGCAGCAAGTGTCCCTTCCAAGGGCAGGAAGATTGGCACTGCCCCGGCGGGATGTGGGTAGGGTCGCTTGACCCCTGATGCCCCTTTGAGGAGGAAAGGGGTAGAACTAAGATGGGTTTATACTGGAACCTCCAATGACCAGATGTATATAGAGATTTAAAAAGATTTTTATATTAATTTAATAAAACAAATTCTCAAATAGAACAAAATAAACACCTAATGAGCCACTTATATATAGAATGCCTGTGCCCATCAGCTCATGTTCTTACCTTGGGCCCTCTTACCTGCCAACACCTGCGAGGCCTGAAATCTGTAGCCACCCACACCTCCACGGCCATAAAACTCCAGGGCCTGCTTTCCATGGAACGCAGGCTCTGCAGGGGCCTCCACTGCTTGGCCATCAACACCCTGGCTGCCCGCAGTACTCCAGCTTTGGCCCTTCCTTCAGCCAAGAAAGGCACTGCCCTCTTTCCTCCCCAAGGAGAGACACTCCCTCATGACTGTCAACCGTTGGCACAGTTCCTGCCAGCTCAGGCATCGGAGGACAACTGCCTCACCACCCGTGTGGCCCCCTGGTGGTCCACCCTGGAAGAACAGCGAAGTCACAGCTCTTAGCAACCAGAGCCCATCCCCTCTTCCAGGAACTGCACCCCGAAGAGAACTGGACGAATGCTGCAGCCTGGTGGGCTGGCAGCCACTGGGCCCCCTTCCCACACATCCTACAAGGGACTAAGAAAGGGCCCAGGGCCATTCGGGGTGGCCAGGAAAAGGGTGGAGGGCACATGCCTTCATCATTCCAATGCCTCCCAGAGAAGATCCGACTGAAAAAACAGACCAAAACCCCTCTTTTTCTTTAGAAAAAAGAAGATTTAGAGACAATGGAGAGTTGAAGCACAGCACGAGCCCAGCTGGGAGAGGGGCCCTGGGGGACGGCTCGATCCGTAGGCCCCCCGGGGTGGGGGTGATTCTATCAAGCACTGCACGTGGACTTGGAGGTGAGAGAAGCAGAGAGGAGAGAGGCAGAGGGAGGGGCAGGGGGAGGCCAGGCTCCCTCCCATTCTACCCCACACAGCCCAGTCATAACCGCCCCCTCAGGGGTTCACACCATCAGAGGAGGAAATATGTGGCATTTTTTGATTTAAGAACATGACATCACTCTGCCACAGCTGTAGCCATGCCCCAGGGGCCCCGGGCAACCCCCGGCAAACCCCAGGAGTGGGGGCTGGACATGCGCCCCCAGCCTGGTCCCTGCCTCCTCTCTAGACACTTTCATGCAAAACACACAATGAGGAGTGAGTGCTCCAAGGAGCCCTCTAGGCTTTGGAGCTCTGCTGGAAGCCTCAAGCCCACACTTGGGCACAGAGGCTCTGTCCCCAGCAGCAGCCAGGGGACACATGCCACCACCAGGCATGATTTGCGTCACTGTTCCTCCGGTTCTACCTCATCCTCGTCTAAGGACACCACCCCAGAAGAAGCCACTTCAGAGGCTTGCCGCTGCTGTTCCCAGTTGCCCGCCGGTGGCGGGAAGAGCGGCTGGCAGTCCTCGCAGGCGGCTGTCTCCTCCTCGGCAGGGGAAAGGCGGGGCTCTGTGAGGGGCGAGTTGTAGAGCGAGTCCTGGGCCTCCAATGGGCCCAGGCTGCGGAAGGCACTTTCCCGGCTGGGGGGCAGTTTGGCAAGGAGCAGCTCTTCGCCCAGCAGCTGGGAGGCCAGGCGGGCCGGGGAGCCCAGCAACCCGTCCTCCAGGCTGCACAGGCTAGAGCACAGGGTGTCTGGGGACACGGTCTGCGAGCAGTCGCTCTCCGGCTCCACAGAGCCCTGGCGCAAAGGCCGAGAAAATCGGTGACCAGTGAAGAGGTCCTTGAGGTGGGGTCCCAGGGGCAGCTGCCCAGCCGTGTCTGTCGGGGGAGAGAAAAGAAGACAGCCCTGCTAGCCCCATCTCAATTGGCCAACCTGAAAGCCACATTCTCCCCACTCTACCTTGACACAGCTCTGAGGACAGTGGGTAAGAGCCACGGAACTTTAGGCAGGTCACTTAGCCTCTGCTTCAATTTTCTTAATGGTGAATTGGGTGCTCTAATATACCTACCTTATGGGGGTGCTGAAAGAACAGAGTCTGGCATCTGGTAAGAAAGCAATAAATGCAGGGATACCATACGTGGTCGTGAAGGTTTTCCCTGCACACGGGGGGCCTGTCCAAGGCAGTGAGTAAGGGCTGAAATGCAGCCCACACTCTGCTCACCAAGCAGCACACCCTGGCATGGGGCTGCGCCCACCAGAGAAAGGAATGCCTTTTTCAAATCTGCACAAAGGTTCCACATGGGTTAGCAGTGGCCTTGGAGATACGTTAGTTACTATCATTAAACCAGGGGTCAAAACAGGCCCGGAACTCAAACAAAAACACTGCGGTTCAGGTCTGTCTCTGGTCTCGGGCATCCGAATCAGTGCCCTCTGGACCACAGCAGCAGTCTCCAATCTGCTCTAATGTACTGCCCACCTCGGGGAACTTGTTAATTAGCTAGAGGGGTGGGGACGTGTGGAGGCAATCTTCAAAGGCAAGGGGTTGGGGGGATGGTGGCCTGGGAGGCTTGAGCACAGAAACTACAGAGAAAGTCCGCCATGTGGTCCTGAGAATGGAAGATGAAAGGAGGGCCTTGCACGGCCCCACGGGGTCCCCTCTGCAAGCAGTGGCAGACAGAAAGGGCCACTGGCCTGGAATGCGAGGAGGATGCTGAGCTGGAGCCAACAGCCCTGTGGGCAGTCCAGGCCCAGCAGGCTTCCTGTTTGCCTGGGGCCACAGCCCTCTGAGGTGCTGTGCTGTTGCACTATGCATCATCTGTGCTGCCACAGCCAGCCAGGGGGCTGCCCTCCCAGAGACACGGCTACACGGAAGACCCTCCCAGAGACATGGCTACACAGAAGGTGCTAGTGAGGTCTCTGGGCGTTTTTTTTTTTGTTGTTGTTGTTGTTTTTGAGGACTGAACTGTACAGACAGGCAGAGAAGGCTCAGCACCTGTGAGAAAGGAACTACTCCATTTTCGCCTGCTGGTTGCCCACCTATAAGGGTGGACAGCCCTCCTGCCCATGGAAGGGTCAGGGACTACCTGGACAGAGTCTGCCTCTCTCTGCTCCCCTTCCAAAGGCTGAGCTCTGAATCAGAGGGCCTATCGGGCAGTTCCACCCCAGATGGCAGCACTAGCATGGAATGTCCCCTCACCTGAGTCAGTTCCCCCAGCAAAGTCCTCATCATACGATTCATCGGTAGAGTCCTCACCATCCACTGAAGACCATGCCCGGAGCTTGGCTTCTGCAATGGCAAATTGCTCAGCCACTCCTGTTGGGGAGAACATGGAATTCATTAGCAGAGGTGAGCTAAGATTAGGGCTCAGCTTGGAGACAGGGGAGGGAAGACACAGGGATGTGGAAAGGCTCCAACCCCCACATCAGGCCCAAGGAGCTGACAGCGAGCATCCCTATGACAAAAGCGTGGCTGATCCTCTTTCTGTCACTCACCCGCTGCAAAGCGAGCCTCTTGTTCACCCTCACTGAGATCTGAATAGGAGGAAAAGGCTGATTCCAGGGCAGCAGGCGAGTCACTTGGCTTGCTCCAGCCCTTCCATTCAATGAGGTGAGCCACTCGGCCCTGGGCCATGGCGGTGGGCTTGGTCACGTGGTCCTTCACCACCTGGGAAATACCTGGAGGTGGGGCAGAGTCAGAAAGCCTGGTAAGAGCGTGGGTCAGGGAGCATCTGGGAGGGGGGTCGAAGGGTGGTGGCAATGAGGGTCCACATGTGCCGTTGTGGGGAAGGAGAAGAAAAGGGAGAGCAGCAGGAGCTCACAGGACACAATCCCCAAGGACATGTGCAAAAGGGAGAAGAAAGGACCGAACGGCCAGACTCCCGGGCAGGGGTGCATACCATGCAGGGAGGATCTGGCCAGCGCAGCAATCTCCTGGATAGTTAGGGCTCTCCGGGACTTGGGCAGCATCGCGACTGTGTCTCCAACATTCACCTTGGGTGACAGTATCACAGGGTGAGTGCTCCTCTGACAGCAGTGTCCCCCCATGTGCCCATACCCCACCCAAATCATCAGGGGGATACAGGAGCTGGAAAGAGATTCAGGGGCAGCACATGTATCCCCATGGCTGCCGGGATATGTAAGTGTGTATGAAGCCAGGACCAGCAAACTATATCTTCCCAGGGAGCAACGGAAACGTGGGCAGGCCCAAAGGAGCAGAACTGCAACTAATCCTCCACCTTCCCAGCTCCTAGAGGGGAAGAAAGCTGGTCCGGAAGAGCCATGGAGTAGAGTCTTTGAAAAGAGAAAAGAGGAAGGGAGAAGGATACAGCATCCAGGTCCCCTTCCTTTTGTCCCTCTCCTCCTTTCAGTCTTCAGACCCACATTCTGTTTCTAGAGCCTACCAGGGACACAAACTCAGCATGACCAAAAACAAACCCAACACCTTCTCATATCTGTCTCTGCTCCCAGACCCCCTTCCTTTGCGTCGTCCCACTGTTCTGCCATTCAGCGTGGCTCCAAACCTCAGCATTACCATCAATTCTCCTGTAAGCTTTCCTTACACATTTCTGTTGTTAAGACGTAATGATGAATCTCCAAACTGCCTCTAATACTACCTTCATCCTTTGCCACAGCCCTTCCTCAAGCCCTCAGTCCCTCTTGCCCAGGTCAGCACAGCGGTGGTCTCCCAAGCTCCTTCACCTCCACGCTACTTTCTCAGCCTAGCACGTTGTGTAAGTGTTCCCCTTCCCCATTCCCATGCCTGGCTGGCTCTCTCTCACCTTTTGGGTCTTGGCTGAAATATCACACCCTCAGAGAAGCCTTCCTGCCACCCCTACCAGTTGTTCACCCTCCCTCTGTAGTTTGTAACAAGTCACCATCCTCTATCAATGTATCCCATGTGTGTAATTATGGTCTATTTGGTGTGTTTCCTTATTTCTTGTTGGTCTCCCTCACTGGTCTTAAGCTCTTTCAGAAATTCAGTCTCTTTCGGTCACTGCTGCACACCTTTAGCACAGTGACTGGTACAGAGCAACCTCTCAAAATACATAGGCTGAATGAGCAAGACAAGGTATAAATGTAAACAATTTTCCTGGAGTGCAGCTGGTCACAACATGCCCCTATTTAAAATCCTTTCTGGGCTCCTCCACTGTCCAACGAAGTGCAAGCTCACAGCCAGGCACTGCAGAACTCTGTGAGGCCCTGCCTCCTTCCAGGCCTGCTTGCAATCCACCGCTGATCTCCCCTGCCCAGTAAAACCCCACTTCTCCGCTTTCCTTGTCAGCAAGCAGCCCTCCTGCCTTCCTCTAGGCAAAGAAACACAGGTTTTCCCTCTGATAAGAATGCCATCTTTGCTTGACAAAACGCTCGCTACCATTTAAGGCCTGAGTCAAGTGCCACCTCCTATTGTGTTTTCAGTCCACAGTTTTCTCCGTGTCTTCTTCAAACCCACCCAACCCCAGTGTGATCCTTGCATCTTTCCTGAAGGATCTTGGGATGGCAGGGTCTAAGTCTGATTCACCTGGGTTCCTACCTCCACCCTGCACCTGGCTCTGTGCTCCCCCGCAAGCCCAGGCAAATGTTTGCCTCAACGAATGAATGAATGAATGAAGTCAGAGGTCCAGGCCCCCTCCCCGACGTTGCCTAGCTCTACGCCATCAGTTCCCACCCCTCGCAAGAGGGGCTCCACCTGCCCCTTGACCTCAGGCCCACTCCCTCTATCTCTCCCCTTCCGTACCTGGCTGACAGGGCCCCCAGGGTGGCGCCGGTAGCCTCTGGCCAGGCCTGGAAGGAGGAGCACCTGCTGGGTGTTTCCTAGCTGGCTCTCCCTCCCTCCCCTCACTCCCCCCAGCCGCCGCCATCCGTGCCAGCACTCCGCGCAGCTGCGGCCCAGGCCCAGAGAAAAAGGTGTATGTTTCCCTGGCAACCCATCACCATGCAACAGGGTCTCCCGGGATATGGCCCGGGATGCGCTGACGTCAGCGCCGAAGGCGCAGGCAGCCCGCCTGGCGCTGGCAAGGCGCCGAGCAGAGCAGACCGGCGGGGGCGGCCTTCCTGCCGGCCGGATAGCGCCTCCGCTCGCAGGCTAAGGGAGCCAGAAACGGGCTGGCGAGGCGGAGGTGGGGGATACAGATCCCCTTCATGTGGATGCGGTTTCCCCTTCCCCCTACCAACACCAGGGCCCAGCACCTCTGGCAAGTCCTGGCTGTCCACGGAGGAAGGACGAGAGGACCGGCTCCAGCCTCGGAGGGTCCGAGCGGATCCCAGCGAAGACAGAGAGAGGCCCCGAGGAAGTTCGATCCACTCCACAGCCCACGCGGGGTCCGAGGCCACTGAGGAGTGGGGGAAAGGCTGTTCAGCTGGGTTCCCACTTCTGCCAAGATCTCCCGTCCTTTTCATCCGGTGTTGCCACATCATCCCTCCTCAGCCCCTGCCCCACCTCCCAGAATATCAGCAACCACCTGGTGCTCTGGACAACTCTGAAAGCCCCTATCCCACTGCCCCTAGGCTTTGGGCTCCTGGGGCCATTTTGTAGCAGCCACTGGCCGCCTTCCTCCACTGGATATATTTCACCATCGAAACCCTCGGGATGACACCTAAACTTCGATAAATTCTTAATTTTCTCCGGTTTCTCAGCTTAAACTCATGCCTCTGAGAAAGCACACCTCATTCTTCCACCTCCATCACTGTCCCCCTCCCCACCACTACCTTGGCCCCTTTGCGGGCTTGCTGCCTTCCTTCTCTTGGTTCTTTCCTCTGGTCAGACTCAGCTGGTATGCAGCTCTTTTCTTCTCTGGCAAACCCATGATTTTTTCCTTCGCCCCAGTCCCCTAAGGCTATTTCCTGATGTCCTGCCGGGGGCCCCAGCCTGACTGTTCCTGGTTCAGCCTGGTTCCCAATATGTAAGCCAAAGTAATTTTCCTCTTGCCCCCTGAGCACCCTACTCCTCAGCTTCCCATCACCTCCCAGACTACTTCTACGGTCCCTGGTCTCACCTCTGCGACTTGTCTGACAAGTCCATCGTCCTCCAGGCCCTTCACGCTGCCACAGGAACATTTTCCCCAGCACAGAAATCATAGGCATGCTGGCTGTGTTGATGCAGAGAACCAAAAGCCCAGAACCGCTCCAGGCTCAGCTCCCAGTTCTATTCCTATTTTGGTTCCGGATGCTGAGCCAGTCCCCTCCCCACTTGGAACCTGTTCCTAGTCACATAAGGAGAATGCTCCTGCCTCGTGGCTTTGAGGAGGTGGGAGTGCCAGGGGCCCAGCCAAGCTCTGTGGAGCTCAGCAAGCTGAGGCCCGTCCCCTAGGCAGTGCCAACAGGCAATGTATATCACAACTGACCTTTAGCTGGAGCAGCCGTCTCTGTCCCTGAGCCTCAGCCTGCTGGTGGTCCCCAGAAATGCTACCAACCAGAAGGAAGACACAAGGTTACAGGCCATTCCTGGCCCCAGCTGGTACCTAATCGGGGCTCTTGATGCCAATCCTGAGGTCAGCCAAACTCTCCCCTGACTACAAGAGGGAATGACTTCCTGAACTCCAAGCCTTACAGAGCCAGAGAGGATCAGAGCAGCCTGCTGCTTCTCAGCTTCAAAAGCCATGAAGTTAATTTAGGACTACAAATCCCAGAATTCCTCATGGGAACTCAAGGAAAGTACCACTCTCGAGAGTCTTAGTTCCAAAGAACCTCAAGTACCAACCACGCTAAAAACTGTTTGACTGACCACCTGCCCTGAAAGCCCAGGACTCATTTGAAACCCAGCCCTCAACATCCTAAGTTCCTACCTGGCCTTAAGCTTGGAGAAATCCATGACACTGGAGTAAAGTCTACTGGCCAACCTCTGATGCACAGGACTAAAACCAGGCCCCAGCATGCACCATCCATGAGAACCAAGGCCTAAGCAAGGGTCAGCAGTTACAGGAAGGAAGACCTGATGGCCTGCCTTTCTCTGGGCTCCTGTTTCCCTCCGCAGGATAGGGTGATTCTTTGTTGTTGTTGAGAGTGGGGTGAGGGAACTAAGAGTTGTGAGAGGTGATCAGCTGCTCACAGGTGCTCAAAGTGAGGCCTCATTCCGCGACATCAACCATATGACGCTAAAGTGGGGAGTAAGGTTTAATTAAAAACTCCCTGGTAGGGTACTTAGAGGCCAGTGTTTGCAGGCTTAATGGGGTTGGGACACAGCTGAGGAAGGCAGGAGGTTCCCAGTCCAGGGCCACTCCCAGCACCGCGAGGAGAGGTGCAGGCAAAGGCGGGGTGAGTGTATGTGGGTGGACAAGGCCAGTCGCCATGGACTGGAGAGGTTCTACTAGCCCCTCCCCAGGCCAAGCGCCTCCTGTCACCCTCAGCGGTGGGAATGCAGGTGGAAAGACACGAGTCCACCCTGCAGAGCCCAGAAGCAGGGAGGCCATGGGACCAAACCCTAGTCAGTTTAGCCCCCTCTCTGCTCCAGCCCACTCCCTCCTCTTGCCTGGCCCGCCTCCCCGATGCAGACACCTCCCTCCCGATACCTGCCCCTTCCTCAAGGCCCCCACCCACCCGCGGCCCGTGCACCCGCAGCCCGACTCCCCAGCCCGTGCCCGGCCTCTGCCTCTTACCCTGACCCGCCGGGCTCCGAGAGCCGACACAGCCCATGGCGGGGCACCCAGGCACGCTAGCCCGCGCTCGGGACCCGGGCCATCGGCTTACCGAGGGTCGAGCCGCGGCCGCCACCTGGGAGGGGAGAACCCGTGAAGGGAGGGGGGCGGGAGCCGGGCGTCCGCTGCCGCTCCCGGGAGAGGGAACCGGGAACCGGAGCCGGTGACGCCAACGTGGGGGCGTGGCCATCGCGTCACCACCCAAAGCAGGCGGGGCCGAACCAGCGTCAGGGCCACGCAGTGGCAGCCTGGGGCCGAGTACAGAAAAAGCTTGTCCTGTGCTCAGGCCCCAAATGCAGAACCCCTTTAGTGCAGAGAAGGGGAGACGACAGGCGGGCACCCACTGGGCCCAGACTGCCAGTAGCACTGCATGGGGCCAAAGACTTTATTGCACCCAAACCCCTCATTTTATAGATGAGAGCTTATAACCAACCATAAGGAACTTCCCAGCTATCAACAGCCTGAAACCCAGGACCTTCTCCACGAAAAGGGGCTTCGGATCACATTCTGGTAGGAGAAACCAGCCAAGTGCACTCTACTAAGTACCCCACAGCTAATTGTCTCCCTCTCCCCACCTAATCAACAGGACACCCAACCACCATCCAGTTCCAGGGCCAAACCCTCCAAGAAAATGACTCCCAGCTCCCGCAATCATGGACAGGAGAAGCGGCAAGAGGGATGCCAGGTTACAGGAAACTGTTCCAGTGCCAGGTCTGAGTGAGGCTGCCCACCAATCCATACCTTCTCCAGAGAAGGCCATAAAGCAGAGATGCAGTAAATTTAATTGAATTCATGTTTAATAATTACAGGCACCGTGCCCCCCCCCATCCCCCTGCCCAGGCAGTAAGCAGGGGTGGTGCAGGGGCTGGGGCATATGCCCCCAGCAGCGAGGACGGCAGTCCCAAGAGTGATTTTTCGGAAAATAAAAAAGGACCCCAGGGGCAGGCAGTGGCGCCCCCCCCCAAGACACACCAAATTTCAAGACTTTATATATAATATATCTCTGTGCCCCAGGGGGAGGAGAGGGACACCTGGCAGCATCCTGGAGGGGGCCCCAAGCCATCCTGCCTCTTCAGCCACTTTATTAGCTCAGACACATCGCACTACAGGCACCCACTGCCGCCACCGCTGCTGTTGACCCCCCTGCAGTCCGGGCGGCTGGCTGGGCCATCCGAGTGTCCATGGGGTTCCGAGTCCCCAGCCCCACCCGCCCTCAGTTGTGGTCGGACTCCTCCTCCTCCTGACGAAGCCACTTGAAGAAGCTTGTGACAGATTTAAGGGCCACACCCTTGCCCTGCTGCTCAGTGGGGTCCTTGCTGCTCTCCCAGCTGTAGAAAGCGTCCTCCTTCACCACGTCCTCATCGTACAGCACATCAAAGAACATCCCAAGCAGGTCTGCAAGCAGGCAGGACAGAGTTAAGAGGCGTGCTACCCGGAGCCACCCCAACCTACCCCCACGGATCCCTCCGAAGCTCCACTGTCAAAAAAAGGCCCTTGACCCACCATCGAGGTGTCTCGTCTTGTATGTTTGACCGTTTCAGTGTCACTAAGTGTTTGATGAGATACTAATCTCATGATCTAAGACTCGTGAGAAATGAGTCACTTGGCCAAACCATACAAACCTGCCTGGCCTCCCTCACCTGAGCAACTTCCAATTTCTTCACTGATGATATATTTAATGGGGAAAACTATGTAAAACTGGTACTCCTGAATTTGGGGAATCACAAAAGTCCCAGATGTAACACTCACAAGTCAAGAGTATAACCTGGAACATCCACTGGCCCTCCATTACAGATCCTGACAAATTCCTGATCCCAATTTCTTCTTACTTTCCATCTATCTCCTGAACATACACAGCCTCTCTGGCCTTGACACTTTTATAGGTGCTACAGCTTTTGCCATGAATATCCTTTCTCTTGTCACCTTCCTAGGCTCAACTCAAACACCCCCTGCTCTGACCCTCTTTCTCACCCTTAGCCTTCCCAAGCTCTTGTCCAATAACCCTGAACACAACCTACTTCCTTTCCCACACTACACTGCACTTCCAAAGCAAACTTTACGTTCCTAAAAGCAAACAGAGGCCAAGTAGTGAATACATTTCTTCTGAATAAAGAAATGAATAAAACATAGGGTCTAGAGTCCTATCTATCTGTGAAACTCTCAGCTACCTATGAGCAGCTACAAGCCACAAAGTTCCTAGGAGAGAGCACACACCCTCAAATCTACAACCCCTTGCCTGTGGACAGTTTCCCACCCCCATCCCACAGCAATGGCAGCAGTACATCATTTATCCCAAACTCATCCTCCCCATCTTATGCACACCCACTCTGGGGACCCTATACAATTATCCACTCTGCCCTGTATATTCAAGCCTAAATTTCTCCCATCTCAACACCTAAGGCCTCCTTTACAACCACTACCTCTTTTAACCAAACAAAAAATTGTTCCATTGTGGATTTAATTCAAAGATTTTTATCTACATTTGCAATTTCCTTTTTTTCCCTTTTTTTTTTTTTTTTTGCCTCAGTCAATTAGTCCTTTCCAATCAAGATCCCCCACCCTGTGCCACCAAATGTTTCTGCCAGGGTGGCCTCCATGTTTTTATATTGCAGAAGCCCTTCATTTTCGGGTCTCCTCCCATGGAGCTCTTAAGCAGCACCTAGCATTATTCAGACCACTTCCATTTCCTAAAATTACTGTCCTTTGTTCACAGAGCCCTTTCCGCTGTTGGTCCATACCCTCAGGTCCTTCACCTCAAGGTTCCATCTCAGACCCTCATCACTCTTACTCGGGGCAGTCCCATACCTTCTTGTGATTTACACATGTTGCTGTCCTGTGCTAGCAACTCACAGGAAGACCACCCGCCCCTGACCTCTTCCTCTCCAAATGAAGTCAGTTACTCAATTGTCTACCAACATCTCTGATCACGCCCACCCATGAACCACAAACTCAGTATGACCAAACTCAACCTGATCCAGTGTTCCCTACCACCCAATGGATGGTACCACACTATCACCTCACCTACTAAAAACCATCCTGAGAGTCCTATGACTTCTGCTCTCTCATGGATCTCCCCCCAAGCCAGTGTATGTCTTGAATCTGCCCACTCTTCTCCTATCTTCACTGCCAACAACCAGGCTGAGCCACACTGTCAACACTGTCCTGATCAGCTGATCTGGCCACATTTACACTCACTCCCAGTCCAAACGACTCTTCCCCTAAGGGCCAGGATGATTTAAAAACTGAATTAGAATTTTTTAATTCCTTGTTTAAAAAACCGCACAAAGGCCTCTCCCTGTCCTTAGGCTAAGACCCAAAACTCATCCCATGGCTCACACGGCCCTGTGTGACCCGGCCCTTGTCCATCTCTCCAGCCCCATTTTGCCTCACATTTCTTTTACCTTGTGTCCAGTTCTTCCTACCTCACGGCCTTCCTCTACACACAGTTCCTCTTTTGCAAGTCTCCCCTTCCCGTTTGTCATTTAGCTCCCATTTGTCAAGTCCCGCTCATCTCTTAGATTAGGTGTGCTCCCCCGGAGAGCGCTCTGTGGCACCCATCTCCCCATACTCATCAACTATTACAGATTCCAGGCCGGCATGGAAACTGTGCTTGACTTACTCACTGCTAATATCCCAGGTATGTGTTCCAACACATACCTATTTGCAGAATGCAGCATCTCAGTCAAGCATGTTAACCCTTAGTCTTCCAAAATGGAGAAGAGGGTAACGTCAATCTATTCTAAACAACAGTTGTGAGGATTAAATGAGGCAAGAAAAGCATCCCAGCCCAGTGCCAGGTAGAGAGAATGTATCAGTTCTGCATTCCTGGCATCTAACAGTTGGCTAAGTACAAAACAGGTAGTCAACCTTCGAGGCCCGAGTCTAACTCCTCCCATATGTAGGCAAGGAAACAAGCACTGGAGGGGGAAGGAATCAACCATCAGAACATTTGCTCTCCAATGACCACCCACGTTTCTTGGGTTGAGAAACCCTTTCCAAGACTGTCCCCACTATCTGGAAGTTTTTCCACCCCACCCCCAACCCTCCAGCCTGGCTCTTACTGGGGGGCTGTTCTAAGGTCACTACAAGGGCCTGGAGGGCATAGAGTGCCTGCAGCTCCTTCTGCTCGTCACATAGGTATTTCTGTAGCAGTTTCGCTCGCGCTTTCAGCACCTCAACATCCACTCGGAGGGGAGTCTCAACTACAGGAAGGAAAACAGGGATAAGTGGGATAATGGACCCCCATCTTGGTTCAGAATTAGGAGGCAATGACCAAAACCTCCCTCCCTCCCTCCATTTGCCTACTGGGCCACCCTAGCCCCACCATCTCCCTGGCTCCTCTTACAGATAATTGTGGAATAGCAGACACTTTTCATGAGGGCTCGAGCTAATGTGTTGGATGCTACCTGCTCTTCAGACAGGTTGGCCTATGCAGGAGAAAGAGAAACACATGGCCCATAAATTCTGAATTTTGTCCCCACCACCACATTAAGAATGACTCCTCCTTTATCCTGCTCTCCCAGTACCAAGAGAAACATACCTCTATCCAGTCAAACACCTGCTGGTTACTGCTGCCCTCCTTGAGCAGCTTCTCCAGCTGTCTGCTCAGCTCCTCAGGGGTGAGCAACCTCTGGCCGGGGGCTTCTGATTCCTCTACCAGGGTATACTCCACCTTCTGCAACCAAATTGGCCCACGGTCAACAGGTAAATGCACCACGCCAGCCCCAAAGAGTTATCCTAACTCCAGCACAAACCTGTTCAGCAATAAAGGCACCAACATCCTGGCCTTCGGGTAGAAAGTCTTTCCAGCTGAGTCCAGCCTCTCGCCATAGCGCCCCCACTTTTTTAGGTCCCTGGAACACACAAGACCAACTCAGCAACTCTGTGTCTCCAAGAATTAACCAACACTACAAATGGCATCCATCAAATATTTACTGAGAAGGCCGTTAGGTACCTGCCAAAGGCTCACAATGCTATGAGGTACCAAATAGGCACAGTCCCTCCATGCAGTACTACTGTTTAGTACCAGGCACAGACATCACGGACACAGAACTCATCCACTGTGGGGCTGTAGGTTGGGGGGAATGGCCTAAGAGCCTCCAGGAAAGATGTCAATTACTTTTCACAGGATTCTCAAAGAATTAATGAACCACAAAAGGTAAACAACTAAATCCAAATATCTCATCCCAGCCTTCCAATGCTCATCTACATTTTTTCCAAAATAGCTTAGTTTTTCATTACCCCAAGTAATAAATGCTTACGGGAAAGGACAATTAATAAGTACGTTTATTTGGTTCCCAAGTCCAGAAAATTTTAGAAGCATACATACCCACCCACCCCCAATGCAAATCAGAATCTTCATATAAACAGCAGTCTGAGCCCATTTTCTGTAAAAGGCAAGAGATTCTGAAGGCATGACTTTTATAACAGATACGCAAAATGATGACATCAATCCTTAACAAGATTAACAAAATTACTGTAAGTTCATGGATTTTAAAGATGCCCATTATACCACCACTAAAATGAAACTGTCTCAGCTGATATATTGCACTTTAAAAATATGACCATAAGTCTTTTTTTTCTTAGCAGAGCATAAATGTCCTATAATCTATGGCACCTTAGAGTCAATGAAAACACGTTAAGTACTTCAATATGCTTTTTCTTTTTTCTCAAACAGAAATTATCTGGGTACATGTTTACCTAAAAAGATTAATATTTCCCCTGGGTGGTCTGGCTCAGTGGACTGAGCACTAGCCTGCGAACTGAAAGGTCGCTGGTTCAATTCCCAGTCAGGGCACATGCCTGGTTTGCAGACCACGTCCCCAGTTGGGGGGTGTGAGAGCAGCAACCAATCGATATTGCTTTCACACGCCAGTATTTCTCTCCCTCTCTTTCTCTTTCTCTCCCTACCCTAAAAATAAATAAATAAAATCTTTTAAATAAATAAAAGGACTGATATGAAGTCTCACTCTTCCAGGTTCCAGGTAGCTGAAGTCCTGAAACTACACTTTCCAACTTCTCACTACCACCAAGCACCGCGTTCAGCTTGCCTTTCCCACCTTTCCACCTGCTAGTCACCAATTAACTTTCACCAGGCAGCTTCAGAACGCTTCCAGGAAAGCATACTGTCACGAAACTGTCAGACAGACACTCCTTTACAACCTCACACGCTCGAATTCATCCACTTTATTTCTCGCTTTACTTCACTGTTGTTTGCGTTAAGCTGTCATTAATTTTTTCTCTCCCAACTTGTTTCCTGTGTTCCATTCACTTGCGGTATTACCAATGGCTAGGTACATGGTAAATGTTTCGGGGGGGGAAAAAAAACAAAAACACTAGTCTAATGAATGAACAGATCAACCAATCAAGGGTCTAGGATCCTAGATTCCCATTCTCCAAGCCTTGGCCAGAACTCACAGGAGGAATTGGTCTGAGGGAGTGCCAGCCTCTCTCAGATGTTAACATAGGCACTACCACCCATCCCCATTAATTCCATCCCACCAAAGGACCATGAGGCTTGTGTCACCCCAAGTAGCCGAAACCACAGTGCCTTTGAGCAATCCTGAACACATTACCCATGAAAGGCTCTCAACTCACCATGCTTTTGCATAGGAGCCCCAGGATCTCCAGCAACAGGGAAGCAGCTTTGCCCAGGGGCTTCAGAGGTTTTGTAATCTCCCTGTAAGAAAACTCCACTGTTGATACTCTCCAAAGCCCTAACACACTACCCCACTCCCCTCCCTAAACCCAGGCATCTTAAGCAGCCACCCCTCCCTCCCCTCCCCCCTTTCTTCATGTCTTTACCTCTCATGAACTCTACCAAACGGAGCTCACCTGAACAGCTCCCCCATAGGTACTCCGCCATCCTGCAAAATAGGTGTTACCAGTTCTGCCAGGTAGAGCCACACATGGGGGATGTCAATTTCCATGTCTTCAGCCAGTTCTAGGATTTCATACAGCCTGCAAACGGAATTCGAAATCAGGGGGTTCTAAGAAAAAGGAGCCAGGCCCTCACCCTCCTTCTGGGGCAACCAGGCATGACTAAAAGGATCAACTGTGCAGCCCATCAGGAACATTTCCTAAACACGGGTAATTATCTCAAGCTAAGGACAACTTCTTGTCCTTAGCTGGCTCTCCACCCCTATCCCTGCTGAAAATAATGTTGGTCAGAATGGCTGAGGAGCCTATATTCTTCCCCAAGGTCCACGGGTCCTACAAAGGAAGGAAATCTGTGGGTTTGTAAGAGTGGGAGGGTCACAGAAGTGGGTCATACCCTTGATAGTACTGTGCAGTGGAGAGGTGCCCAGCACAGAGCAGCTGGTGCAGCAGCCGTCCCATATGTTCACGAGCAATGGCACTGCGCTCCAGTGTGGACTCGATGCCATGCCGCACAAAGATGAAGAGCAGGGAGGGTGAGGCCAGCTCTTGCACACACTGCACTGCCTCCTGCAGGAGGCCCAGGTACAGGAGGAGGACAGCAGTCAGTGTCTGGCCCAGACCCTGCACTGCATAGCTGTCAGCACGGTCCCTGCCTACTCTGCCATCAGGCAGATCCTCCCACTACCAACCTTCATGTCATTGAGATGGAGGTATTCCTCAATGATGGCCTTGGATTTCTTCTCCAGCTCCTCCTCTGAGAGTGCAGCCTTCGGGGGACTCACGGGAGGCAGGGTAGCTTCACGCTTCACTGATGGGCAACAAAACAGACTCTTTAGTTCCAGTCATTCAGCGAACATCTGGAGCTCTGAATACTATCTAGGGACTGGCTAGTCCCAAACCAGCCCACACCATTCCTTTCCCTTCCCTCTCAACCTCATACCAGCATCCCGCCCGCGGTCCCGATCCTCAGAGAGGCTGGCTGCCTTGCGCAACCCCTCAGGCTGGGAGGGCCGTTCTCTGCTCCGCTCCTCCACTTCCTTGCTGAAGCTGCGCTTGGTGGCAGGAGTCCGAGATCGATCAAGCCGGTCCCCACGATCACCTCCCCGTTCACTCCGCTCTAGGCGGTCTCCACGGTCCCCGGCTTTCTCACCTCGTTCCCGGCTCAAGCTACTCCTGGAAGAAAAACAAGCACATGGTCTCTCGCCTGTGCTGCCCAGGCACTCTCTCCTTTAGCTACCCACCAGGCTGAGCAACCATTAGGTCTTGTTCTTGGCATCAGAAAAATGTCCCTATCTCAGCCAGAACCTCTGAGCATTACAGGCATTTGTGAAAAACAAAGACACTTAGGAAACCTCACCTCTGAGCCACACGTCTGTTTTCTGTGCTTTCTGTAGGTGCTGTTTGTTGAAGGGCTGAGAAGCGATTCAAGGTACTAGTAGCTGGACGAACAGCTTCTGATACTGGGGAAGCAAAAAATGATTACTAAAATCTATTTTTTTACATCCTACCACCTACCTGCCAGTTTAAGACACTGGGTCCTTGCCCTAACTGATGTGGCTCAGTGGACTGAGTGCCTACCTGCGAACCGAAGGGTGACTGGTTCAATTCCCAGTGTAGGGTACATGCCTGGGTTGTGGGTCAGGTCCCCAGTAGGGGGTGTGCGAGATGCAACTACACAGTGATGTTTCCCTCTTTCTCCTTCCATTTTCCCTCTCTAAAAATAAATAGGACACTGGGTCCTAGTCCCAACACTAAAGCAGTTTAGTCCCTAGTCCCACCAAGTAGTACATGACTCCTGTATTACCTAACCTAACCACTCCGTACTGAAAGCCTCCCACATAGACAAGGCTCTACCTTCAAGAGAGCTCATTAGTAACCACCCAGCTCTTTACAGTGGCTTCCATACCTGCATCAGAGGGCTTGGCTCCTGAGCCTCCACTGCTGCCCTTGCCCCAGCTCAATCGCCCTCCAGGTGCAAAGAGCTGGTTGTTAGAATCAATGGAGCCAGGCTGAGGAAGGAAAGGGAGTGGAGAGTCATGGGTCTGATCTGGCCAAAGCCCCCAGCCACACACAGCCACGAACAGCCTAGACCAGGGGCGAGGCAAACTTTTCCTGTAAAGGGCCAGACAGTAAATATTTTAGGCTTTGCAGCCACACAGTTTCTATTTCAACTACTCAACATTGCTGCTATCATACAAAAGCAGTCAGTCATAAAGGATAAAGGGAATAATTGTAGTTGAGCTCCAATAAAACTATGAACACTGAAATTTAAATTTTATGTAATTTCACATCACACAATAGCATTCACTTTTTTCCAACCACTAAAAAATGTAAAAAACCATTCTTAGCCTGGGGGGTTACAAAACAGGGAACGGACCTAATCTGGTGTGCTGGTCGGTTTGCTGACCAGAGTGGCCCAGACCACTGGGATCACATACCCTAGGGCTGGCAGTCCTGTCTTTAGTTATCTAACCAGTTAGTCTAAGAGGAAAATTTCAGCTGTCAGAGAATGAGGGAACTAAGATCCAAACTGTGTTTAATGCCTACTTTCATCCCTCTTTACCCTCCTATTCCCAATATCACTCCCTCTAACATACACACACCCTACCTTTGTGATCTTGGTGAGTCGTGAGGTGTCAATAGGGCGGCTGCCCTTGCTGATGGGGACTGTGTTCCAGCCACCATCATCTACAAGCGGAAGGCCACGGCCTGGGACAAAAAAAGAGAGCATATTAAAACAGTGAGCAAGGCCTAACAGTCCTGTCCCCTCGGGCTGACCCCAGCCTCGCTTCCTCAGATCCTCAGTTCCATCATGGGGTCTCAGTGGCCCAGACACGTGGCACTAACAAGAAGTCATCAGTGGAAAGCACAATCCCTCACACTGCCCCCTCCTCAATCCTAGTCTCAAACTCACTGACAGGTGGGCCTGGTGGGCCACCCCGGCGTTTGTCGCTGCCCTTGGCCATTAGCTGCTGCACTTTTATGTGCTCCCGATGCTCCTCCAACTCTGCCTCCTTGTGGATCTGGTCAATGGTCTTGGGACCCTGATCCCCTCGGCGTGGCACCCAATTGCTCTGCAGGGACAGGACGCCAATCACAAGATAATTACAGAGAGGCTAGACAAAGCAGTGTCGGAAATGGGGACTGTAGAGTCAGAGGCAACAGACTAGCAGGGGGAAGGAGGGAACACACACCCGTCGAAGATCCAGCACGTCTTGCAGCATAAAGCGGATTCGGGATGAAGTCTTCTTTTCCTTAATTATTTTTTCCATCTGGTTGAAATACTGATCCATTCGGGGCTAGGGAGAAGCAAAGGGATCAGGTCAAGAACGTCCAATTCCTCATCTGCAGACGCAAGCCCTCGGCTCCATCTCTGTGGTTCAGTGACCCAGACACGACAGCCCAACAGGGAGTTTGTCAGTGGACAACAGGCCCCATGTACGTTTCAGCCTGTCTCCTTCCACATCCCAGGACCCCTACCTTGGCTTTTTCAAAGTCCAGATCTTTGCCAATGGTGGTAAGCAGACGGCAAAGGCATTCAAGGGACTCTTCATCATGATTCTTAAGTAGTTTAACTACGCAGTCATGCATTATTGCCTCTGTTAACATCTTCAGCTTAAACAACTCCCCAATGAACTTGATATTCCCTAAAGAGCGCCGCCGGGCTATGTCTCGAGCCTCTTCCAGCTCTTCCTTCAGCCGTCCCCGTTCTTCTGCCTGGCAATCATGGGACAGGGATCACATCAAAAAGAAACCCAGCCACACGGCTAAAACCTTCTCCCCCTCCACAATCTGGATTTCTAAACCCAGTAAGAAGCACTCATGCCTTTAGGCAAAAACAAACAAACAAACAAAACCCAATCAATAATCTCCATGCCCAATTCTACAGCTAAGTAGCATCTAGAGGAGCAGTAGAGTTGGTAGGTTTTCTCTCACCGTAGCAGCTTCATCCATCTCTTTTTGCTTCTTCTCAAAAACCTCATCATCATCTTTGTCTTTTTCAAACTCCTTCTGACATCGATTCAACAACAGTTTTCGAAAGTTTACAGTCACTGTTGGCTTTTCTGTAGTGGGCACTTTCAGCTGTATATCAAAGGGGATGTCACATTCAGATTATCCAGGGCAAGGAAGACCCTCCCAGAGTCTTTTACTACCTAACCCAGGAAGGGCTCTAGCCCCAGCTCTGCCTTCTCGTAGAGGAGAACCAAGAAGATGGACTCAAGAAGTGGGAGGCCAGATCACAAGACTGAGAAAACAGTGGAAACTAACCGCCATGAGGCAGCGACACATGTTGGCGTAGGCCACGGAGAAGTTGGGCTCTGAAATGGCCTTTTCAAAGATAAGGTCAATAACCCCTTTCAGGCGTTCCTCGGTGTCGATGGCCAGCTGCGTCACCTGCTTCATCAGCTGCTGGAACATCTGGGGTGTTAGCTTATTCAGAATGGCGCGTACCCTGCGGAACAGGTCCTGGTGGGGAGAGAGAGCAGAGAAGACATAAGATCCAGTGCCCCGGTTCTCAGAAGAACAGGGGCCACCGAGAAGGACGATAAGAGTAGGGAGGATGGAAGAGGCTACTGATAGAGATGGACAGAAACAAAATGGCAAAGTTGGCTCAGCAGACCCTGAAAAGAAAGGATGGAGACCAAAAGTGGGACTTGCCAGTACCTGGGTTTTGCTGCCATCAGCATCCTCTTCCCCTCGGTCCTTATCTGTCCGCTTGCTGCTGGGTTTCCAGGCCTTCTCTGCTTTGTTCAGTTTTATATCTTCGGTCATTAACACTGTGGCAATGATCTTACGTGGCTCCTTTCGGGGGCCCTGCTGAGAGCGCCTGGGTCCCAGACCAGCCTGCTAAGCAAGGGTTGAGGGAAAGAGACGATACAGTAGTGAGCACAACCTGAGACACCACCATATATCTCCAGGGCAGACTTCTCATTCCCCAGTGAGACACAGAGGGTCACATACCCCCACTCCCCTTACCCATCTGCCCTCTAGCCAGTCCCACTCACCGGCCCTCGGGGCAGCTCCCCACCTGGCCCACCCCTTGGGGGCCCACGGTTGCTGAGGGCTGGTCGGCCAAGGTTGGCAAAGGATGGAGTGAAGTCTGGGCCACAATTTAACCCCTGAACTCTAGCAGGATCCAGTGGCCGAAGTGGTGTTTTATTGGCCTGTGAAGAGGACAGAGACAAGTATCAGAAACAGGCTAGGGGTGCTGATTGTTCGTTCGGGACCTCAGGCTCCTCCTCAGCCAGCCATCAGTACAAACTCAGCTTTCCCCTCAGGCCCACCAACCTTATCCAACACCACATCACTGATATGGGGCAGTCCCTCGGGCTTCTGCATACTGGCAAAGATGAACTGAAAGCCAAGCAGGAACTCACGGTCATAACGTTTTTTCTCCTCAAGGTTTAGAGGCTTCCACTGATCTGTAAGGAACACAGGGTGAACCAACCATACTACTGTCTCTTAGGACCCTGGCGAAAGTACTCAGCCCTCTCAACCCTTCCTTCTGCATACCTGACTTATATTCGTACTTCTGTTCCCCAGGTTGGATGTTCTCAGCATTGTGAATTTTGTCTTCCTTTGAGTCCCAAGTCTCATCTGCTTCCTCAGGTCGTGAGGGCACACTGCTGCCCTCAGGCTCTGGACCAGGATTGCTGCCTGCAACAGGAGGCTGATTTTCCACCTCTGGTACTCCTGGGTTCGCCTGTAACCGTAGGACACTCGTTTGGCTGCAGTTCAAACACTGTTACATACTCAAACTCTGCCCTCTGCTACTACGTGCTCTCTTACCTCCTTGAAGGCGTCTAGAATGTCTCCTACAGCTTCCTTCTTATTGAGCTCCTTAATTTTCCGTCTCCTCTTTGGCACAGATACTGCCACTATTCAGGGAAAAAAACAGAGTGGGGGTAATAACTTAGTAAGTACCCCTAACCCCTGGGGAAAAAAGCAGCCACTGTGTGACGCTTCCTCTATCACAGCCTCTCTAGAATTAAAATTCTTTAATCTAGCTCTTAATCTAGCTTACTTAAACTCTTAAGTATGCCATTACAGGGTTTCTGACCCAGACATAATGGCACAAATGGGAGATCATCAATAAACCGAAAGAACTCCACCCTCTGACCCAACCCACCTCCACCATCCAGCCACACCTTACCTGGGGTGGCTGCCGCCGCCGCCTCCAAATTCTGGGACAGGTGGGTTGGAACAGGGGTGCTCTCTGAGGGGAGCAGTTCCTCTTCTCCCTTGTCACCCTCAGCTTCTCCTGCTTCTTCCTCCTCCTCCTCTTCCTCCTCCTCCTCCTCCATTTCCTCCTCTGGAGGAGGGGAAGTCGCTGGAAAAGCCATAGCTGGAGTGGCAGAGAGGACGGTAGGGGGAGCCACTGGTGCTATAACCTCTTCGGCCTGCTCCTTTGGCTCACTGACTGGGCTTAAGTCCACAGCTGGTGGCGAGGGGGCTCCATTGAGCAGTTCCTCAGGTTGGGCAGTTGGAGCAATGGGCGTGGGGGAATCAGAGGGACAAACTGGGGAGAGAGGGGCAAGCTCTGGGTTCAACTCCAGCTCTGGTTCTAGATCCTCGGGTGGGACCGTGCCATTAGGCTCAGGAAGGATTTCCACCTTGGGAGATGCCAGGGGGATGGAAACCTGGAGAGGACTAGAAGAGAACTCAGAATCTGGAATTGGTTTGCTAAGTGTCACTTCTACTTCCAGTATGGGTTCAGCGAGGGGAGTAGGTTCTGGAGAGATGCAATATGGCTCCCCAGTTTCACAGGGCATGGGGGTTGATTCTCCTACAGACATTTGTATTATCCCCGTTGTCATAGTGTCCCCAGGAATAGAGAGGACTGCGAGATTAGGCTCAGATCCTGGTTCCAAGATTGGGGGTGGTGATGGGGTCGGAGAAGGTGATGAAGGCTGGGATTCTGAAGGGCTATGCTCTGTGCCAGGCAGCCCCGACCGGGCCCCAATGACTGCTCCCTGTGACCGGTCATCTGCACCACAGGAAGGAAGAATAATTAGAGGCAAGTCCTTCACTGCTGTTGTTCCTCCTCCCCCGCCTCCCAGCCCAGGCATTCCCAACCTAACACCTCCCCACAATCTTCTCCCACCTAAGCCTTTTCCCTTTTCACTCAAAATCCAATCCATGCTCAAAATCCTACTACCTTAAACCTAAGTCATTCTTCTCTGGCACCCTCAAGTCACCCTGCCTCCTTGGCATTTTAAATTGTCACACTCCTTTTCCCTGTAAAATTTCTGCCCCACATGCTTCCATACCTGGCCGGACAACGACGGCAACCTGGGGAGTCTCCCCATTAGCTTGAGGCTCCAGACCGACTCCCGTCTGCAGGACACAAAGGGTTACCAACTTTGCCCTGAAGAGTCCCACAACCCTTCTTTACCAGAGCCATTTCTACTTTAGCTCTGCCTAGAAATCCAGGAAAGCAGGGAAATAAATCCCTTAGCTGAAGGAAAAGACCAAAGGACTAGGGAGTCCAGGGCAGAATAGCCATCCCAGCCGTGGCATTGCTCAAAGAGCAGACAATACCTGGGGAGGAGTGGGTGTGGAGGCGGTTCGGGCCCCAGACATAATTTCCTCTGTGATATCCTTCCCTCCTTGGTTTGGATCTCGAATTCGGATCTGGGGAAAGAAAGCTACGGTTTGAGTGGAAAGCAGGAGGAGCCAACCTCTCCACCCTGCCCCACGCCTAAGGCTTTAGGCCAACCCTCCAACCCCAGATTGGGAAGCAGATGGGTGGGTGTCAGAAACCCCATGAGTTCTGTCAACCCATCGGCTGCCCCAGTCCCCACCCCTAAGAGACCCTTGACCTCACAGAGCAGCTCTGTACATCACAATGTTCCTCCCTCTGTTCTTCATCCCTGACCCACCAACAGTCCCCAAGTCAGTGGCTGTACACCCTGGTGCCCAGGACCCCCATCTAGCACCCATTCGGCTCACTTTGTGGCTAGTCGGCCTGATCTCTGGGGGCAGGGCCCAGATCCAGTGGGTGGAGCCAGGGTGACTCAGCGGCTTCCCCAGCCCTGGCACCCTATTCTGGGCACCACGCCCAGGGCTTGAGGATTGAGCAGAGGCGGAGGCCTCAAGAGCTTCCAGGACTGGGGGTTGGGGGTGGGGCCACAGAGAACTAACCATTTCTAAAGCAAGCCACCAGAAACCTAAAACCAAACATAGATCTTGCGGACCCTAGAACCCAGGTCTCAGGAATTTCCCCACTAGCCATTTCAGTCTTCCCATGAGCTTTTTCTACACTGTAATCTTAGTACCTTACAATGAACCTGAGCACTTCACAGATCCCCATTCTTTGCCCACTTCAACTGAAGATCTCCTTCCTCAACTTCCTGCTCCCTGACCCACAATGCGCCTGACCTTGATTCTCCCTTTCCCGTAGGTCCTAGAGCCCCTTGTTGCTACTCACCGTTTTCCGCTCCCTCTTGGGAGCAATCTGTGGTGGCTGGTTCATCAAAACCGGGGTGGGGGCCACACCAGTGGGAAACTGCTGCACACCTTGGGCTGGGTAGTAGGTGCCAGCTGGGGGGGGGAGGGGGGAGATACACGGAAAGGAAAAATGGTGGCAGCGTCAGGGCCCAACCATATACAAATGCCTGCTTAAGCACCTCCCAGCCCCAGAACCTCTCATCACCCACAGCCGGCCCCTTGCCCTGCTCCACCCTCCTCCCCAAGGGAATTAGGTGTCTATCAAAGCTGGGGAACCAGTCTGAACTGCGTTTACAAGAATTCCTGACACTGGCACACACACACCCCTTATAGGCAGGCACTCATTTCCCATCACACACCAGCCATCAGAATTCTGTCTGTTCCTCTTCTACCTCGTAACATTCTGTGTATGTACCCCACCCCCAGGCATCACATACATATATACTCTGAGGGAAGCAGCAACTACTTAACCTGAAACAGAATCAGGTCTTTGGCTGAGAATGAGAAAAAGAGATTTGCCAACCCTATCTATCCACTCAGCCTGAGTCCAGTTCCAGTCTTTAGCCCTTTGCTCAGGGAGAAGAAAATAAAAACACTATGAACCAGACCCAGGATGTGGAAAAAGTAACTCTTTAAAGCAATGGTCTCCAAAATGGAATGCATTCCTTAATCTCATTCATAATCTCCACTTGTTTTTCACAAACAACATACTTGTTTAAATTCTGCAAATGTATAAAAACAAACAAACATACATGTGTTGGAGGTACATGCTCAAAATTTTTCCTGATGATCAAAAAATTTTGGAAACCACTGCGGTAAAGAACAGACTAATCCTTTCCTAGAATATAAATGAAAAACAGCTACAAAAGCCTTCCAAGTCCATGTTACACATTACTAACAGGACCTCAAACTGGTACCTGATCATTCCTTGAGGAAGGACTCAACTCTCAGGAATAGGATAAAATACCCCACCACCCACACATATCCCTACTACCTACTAACCCTATCATTTTTAGACCAAGAGACAACACTAAAATGGGTCTTAGGAATTAGTGAGCTTAGATGCTCCCTGGGACTCACTCTCACCTGACTCCATCCCCTGCTTACCGTAGGTCCCAAATTCTGTAGGGCTTGCACCCGGATAGAAGCTTGGGGCTCCTGGCTGCACGGGATACTGCTGTGTCGGAACAACATATGGGGAACGCCCCTGGTGGAGGGGGGAGGAGGAGGGGAGAGAAGGAGTTGAGGAAGCTGAGTACCATATCAGACTACAAAGAGAATGTAGGGCAAGATAGGACAAGCCAACTCCACGCAGTGACCAGAAGGAAGTCCCACCTCTGGAGAAGAGATGGGACCGGAGGGTCAGGGTTAGGGGTGGTGACGGTTGGGGTACACGGTTCTGTGGCTTCCAGCCCCCAAGCCTCCAGCCTCACCTGTCCAGGGATGTAGTAGGCCCCCTGGGAGGCTGAGTAGGAGATCTGGGAAGGGATCATCATTACTTGGGATCCAGCAGGGTAGACATGGGCAGCTGGGCCAGGGCGGGCGGGGGCTGCACTCTGTACTCGGGAAGCTGCACTGCTTGGGGGCTGAGCCCGGCTAGGGTAGAAGTGCTGTCAGGAGGGAGGGAGGCAGTTGATATTGGGAAGGGGAAGAAGTGGACAGCAAAATGGCCACTCTGCAATGTCTCTAGTCTGCAGAGAAGTACTGGGGGCTTTGGAGCATGGAGACCAGTCCTTTCAAGACCCATTGGACCGAATGATGGTTAAGTGGCCTCTTGTACTCACACGTGTCCTCCATACTGAGGTATACACTTTGCACCTTGTGTATTTACTCCCTCACTGCCAAGCACACTCCTGTCACCTCCACCAGGCTATCCCTTCGCAGAGCTTCCTAATACCCAGATGCACCATGCCTAAGTAAAGCCCTTTCCAGCAACATACTCCCCAGCATGCACTGCTCCACCCAAAGGTCCTGAGGAACTAACTGCTAACATGCAAAGGTCGCCCAGTTCCCAGGTACACGCTCTGCAAAATTTAGCCCCTAACATGCATCAGTCAGCTGCAGAGGACCCAGACAGCAAACAAGTCCCCACCCTGAAACCTCCAGTCCCTAGGTCTAGCCCCTGACTAGGGTAGAGGGTAAGAGTAAGACCAGGAGAGAGAGGGTCCAGGATTAGCAAAGGAATATTACCTGCAGAGACCTGAATCCTCCCTGAGAGCACATGGGGACAGGAAAGAAGAGAATTATCCCCGAGGTGATGAGGAGAAGAAAAAATGAAGAAAGTAGGACAAGAATCCTCCCAGTTAGTGAGGAAGAACTTAGGGGACAGAGAAAGGCAAGAACCAGCTGGAGTGTTTATCTCGCCACAGTCCAAAGAGAAAGAAGGGAAGGGGTAGAGAGCAATGGCAGCCTCCCAGTAAAAGGAAGACGTAGGAAAGCAGGGGTTGGCAGCTGGGCCCCAAACACTGCTCCCAATTCTCATGGCACCAGGACCCCTAGTAATGCCACCCCCACAAACTACATATACCCCAAGAGGCCTTAAGTAACCAGCAGTGCAAAGTGCAGGGTCGCATAAAAGAACAGAGCAACTGTCAGGAAATTGGGGCAGACACAGGACCTCCAGAGTTTCCAGCCTAGGCCCAAGCTGGCTTAAGCTTTCCATAGCTCCCACCCAGGCCCCCTACTCCCATCCCCACAGCCCCTCACCTGGCGGGGCTGAGAAGGCGTGTTCATTTGTGTCGCTTGTGGCGTACTGAACACCACCGGTGCTGTCTGCCCCGGGGGAAACGCTGGCTGAAGGGGGGAGACCAGAGTTCAGCAAGAGGGGAAACCCGGGTGGGGCAGAAGAAACCCAAGCTGGTGAAGTAAGGGAACAGATCTGTGGCAAGAGCCTCAGCAGTTCACATACCCCCTCCCCATGACAACCCCTGGGAACAGCCAGGGGCCCTGTCTCAATTTGGCAGCAGGAAACTGCACTTTGCCCTGACACAGATGGGGGTGGGAAAATCTAGAGAGTTGGAACCTGTTCCTGCCCAGCTGCCTGGTCTCCCCCCCGCCCCCACCCCAGTCCCTACTAATTCCTCCCTAATTACCTGTGGGAGTCCAGGGGATGGGGCAGGTGGGGGGCCTGTGGGCTGTGGAGCTTTGTTCATTTCATTTGGTCCACATCAGGGTCCCCCCAACACCTGTTGATAAAGAGTGGAACTTATAAAGGGCAAGGGACCCAAACTTAAGGCAAATGGAGCAGGGGAGGGGTTGAGGCAAGGGCTCTGTCCCACATTGAGCTCAGGAGGTGCCAAGAGGGTGAAGGAGCAGAAAAGATACAGCTTATGTCCCCACCAACACGTTGCCAACCCGCACCACCACAAACCAACCCCCTGACCTGCTGAAACAGCCCCTCACTCACCCCCTCGGTTAAGAATACGTCCACGGTGCGGCCTACAGGTTCTGGGCATCCGAGGGCCTGGGGTTGGGAGGTGAGGGGTATCAACCTGGCTCCGCGGGGCCCAAGACCAACCAGACCGGAAATTCCAGGTCTCGCTGGCACCAGGCTCCCGGATCATAAACGGAGCTAGCAGCAGCTTCGGCCGCGGTGTCCCCACCCCCCACCTGGGGACACCGGGTTCCGGGCCTGGCCCAGGAGCACACAAGGCACGCCTGCCGCGGGTGGCCACGGGGGCACCCGCGCGGGACCAGAGGCGAAGCCTGCCGCCGCCCAGGAGTGGAGGCCAGGAAGGGCGGGAGTCGGGCCGTAAAAGGCCAGGCGGGCGGCGGCCGAAGAGGAGCCGGTTTCAAGCGAGGGTCGGCCGGGAGGGCGGGCGGGGCCGGGGGCTCCTCCCTGCCCACCGCCACCGCCTCCCTCCCCTGCGCCCTCCCTGCGCAGAGCCGGCCAGTGCCAAAGAACAACGTGTCACTTCCCGGCGGCCGGGCCGCAAAGGGGGGAGGGGACGGCGGGCCGGGAGCCGCGGTGCCTGCGCCCGCGGGGCCTCCCCGGGTCAGACCGCGGTGGCACTTCGTGGCCGGTGAACTCGGCACCCTCCCAGGCCGCAGGGACCGCATATTCTGGCCCCGCGCTTCCCCACCCCCACCCAGCAGCCAGGCCGGGCCAGGCCGGGCACACGTGGGCCGGGGATCGGGCCCTGGCGGGCGGGGGCCCGGGCTTGAGCCGCGGAGCCAGGGCGCCGGGGCGGTGGCACAGGGTGGCCAGTCCCGGCCTGGATGGCGGCGGATGCGGGGGGAGGGGGTGGGGGGGCCGGGTCGGGCCCGGACATGGCGGCTTTACCTTCAGTCTCCTTCAGTCCGCGCGGCCGAGCCCCACGCAGCCGCACAGACGTAGTCCACAACCATTTCCGGCTCCCCGCACAGATCCCGCTCGGCGGCCACCGCTTCTCCGCAGGCGCAGCCGGCGCCCCCACGTGACCGGCGCAAAAGGCGGAGCTGCGCCGAGCGCCGCGGAGCACATGGGATTTGCCCCGCCTCGTCATGTGACAGTCACTGCCCGCCCCCGTGTCCCCTCCCGAACTTTAGAACTCGCAGACTGACATCTCCCTAGCTCAGTCTGTGTTCCGCAGTTCTTTAGTTCATTCATACTTTTAGCCAGCGTTTATTGAGTGCATACTAAGCGCTAGGCCAAGTGCTGGCTAGGGGCCGAGAATAGTGAAATTAAAGACTCAGTTCTTCGTAAGTAAATCATGGTACAAATACGGAAAGAAATACGAATTATATAGCCTTTGAAAATAATGTAGGTTAGATCATTGAAAGACCTTTTAAACTGAATGTTATGCTAAAAGAGTTGCAACATTCTAACTAGGGAATCTGAATGAGCGATTTGTCTTTAACAAAGTTCAGCCACTCAGGGAGGGTCAAAGATCAATCATGGAAAATTCAGAATGATGAAAGAAGTAATCTCAAAATTGCTGCGCATTAGCCCAAAGATTTGGGACTCCAGAAGGGACCATACTAGAACCAAATCTAAATACTGCTACTTATTCCCTGGTGATGTTACCTACTACCGACCTATTTAACACCGATTGTACAATAAAATGGTTAAGATTTGAAATCAGGCAGTCTGGGTCAAGTCTGAGCTTTTAACCACCATGCTTTCTCTCACAATAACACCCACTCTATTGGATTGTGAGGATTAAAGGAGTTTATTCAGCCCTGGCTGGTGTGGACCAATAGACTGAGTGCCAGCCTGCGAACCAAATGGTCGCCGGTTCCATTCCTAGTCAGAGCACATGCCTGGGTTGCAAGCCAGGTCCCTAGTGAGGGGCGTGAGACAGGCAAAAATACAGTGATGTTTCCCTCTCTTTCTCCTTCCTTTCCCCTCTCTCTGAAGGTAAATAAATAAAATCTTGGGGGCGGGGGAGGAGTTGATTCACGTGAAAATGTTTAAAACAGTGCCTAGGTACCCAGTAAAGGTTCTCATTCTTTCCCCTCTCTGTGTACACACATAAGCTCAGAAGAAACATTTTCTTAGCACCAATGATGAACTGGCCACTTAATATATATGACCTATGTGACCGCAATCCTCACAACTGCCTACAAAATACAGGATCCAGCAGAAGGCCTGCCTGAGTGTGGCTGGTAGGGTAGTAATATGACTGTAATAATTTATAGTTTTAATTTGAACATTTCACCTAAAATGTCATATGGTGTGCTTAAGTGTGATATTGTTATGTTACAGAATAAATACCTATGATTTTGTAATAAAAAGGGGGCATTATTTGTACTGGACGCTGTAAATTATATTATCATTTCCATTATATATGAGGAACTGAAGCTCCAATGGTAGGAAAGCAAAATAGATACATGGAGGAAGAACTACAGTGAGAATGAAAATGCAGATCTAGGGTATTCTTTGACCCTCTTCAAGGGCTGTGACTTAATCATGTATGGCTCCCTTCTCTACTCCTCTCATTTCTCTTTCTCCCTGAGCAAACTAAGAAATAAAAATAAATTACTATCTACATGCCAATGGATTCTTAACTCAGAAACCACTCTTGAACTCAAGCCAGAACAGGTTCTACCTAAAAAATATCTTCACCTAATCACCCCACAGTCATCTCAAATTCTGTATGCCCAGACAGAAATTTGTCATCTTTCCCTGCTCAATAGTCCACCACGCCCCCAAACATGTGGTTGCTATATTCTATTTCAATAAATACTGCCCAGTCAGAAAATCTGGGATCCATCCTACACTCCTTCCCATCCACATACTACATCTAATCAGACACCAGGTCCTACTGATGTTTGGATCAAAATCCAGTCCTATTGATTTTATTTCTAAAAGAAGCTTTCTTTTACTCTCCCCCTCTCCCCATTTTTACTGCCCTAGTTCTGGCATTTATTTCCCTTGCCTAGTCTCTGGGCCTCCATGTTGAACTTTCCCACCCAGATAGCTGATCACTTTCCTGCTCTTTTCAGTGACTGAAATACTGTCCAGTTTCTTAGCCCAACAAAGCTCTTCTAAACCTGATAGGAGGTTTAGAACTCTTGTCTGCTACCACACTTTTTCTGGCTCTATACACTTAGCCAAACCAAACTACCCATGGTTTCTGAAAACAAATAGCTTCTCTACTTCTCTGCTTTTGCTACTCTCTTAGCTACATCCAACCCTTTTCTCCTCTGGACAAACTATCTTCCTCCAGGTCTGTTTCCTTAAAATCCCTCACTCAGGCACTTAGGCCCTATTTCAATACCAGGTTAATTTGTTCACATCCCAGTGCAGTACTGATCACAATGTATCACAATTGTTTTCTTTTCCATTATGTAAACTTTTTCAGGATTTTTTTCAATCTTTGCATGCCCACGAACTAGAATAACGGCTAATGCAGAGTAAGACTCCATTTATATCTCTTGCTGAATGAATGACTGAATGTGAAACATCAAGAGGTACCATGAAAATTTCTTACTCTAAATCACAATCACTGATTGGGGAGGGAATTATCCTTTTGCTTTTCTGTTTACAAACAGCTTTCTAATTTAACATCGCCCCAGTGAAAATCAGGTAAAACAATTATTATATCCCCCTTATATAGATAACAGTAGCTCATCAGACACACTGATTTGCTCGAGGCTACAACAGGTCCCATAAAAGGGCTTCGACAGGTCTGCTGTCTCCTAAGTTCAGTGCGTTGACCTTTTATGCAAGTTTTGTAAAGGCTGCCAAGTGAGAGCAGAAAAGACAGACAATGGAGACACTCAATCCAAAATTGTTGCTTCTCCAGCTAGCCAAGGGCTTGGACTACAATGGGGTCCACAAGTCTCCGAGGCTACAGAGACAGATTCCTATAGTGAATTTAGGGTTATGAGTTTGGAGTCAGATGGACTTAGATTCCAGTCCTGGCTCCACCACTTACTATGTGACCTTGAGTAAATTATTGAACCTCTGACAAATTTTACACTCCTCACCAAAACAGAGATAATACCTACCTTTCAAAGTTGCTGTGAGGTCTCAGAAGTACGTAGAATTATTCTTTCAACATTTATAGAAGACCTATTAAGTGCCAGTCACTGTTCAGAGGTTTAACCCACAGAAAGTATTGGATAAAATGCTAACAATTACTGGCAGGGCCACTTGTTCTCTACTGCACCCACAGGGGCCTAGGCCCCAGGAGTCAGTGTTGGTCTACTCATACCAGCACCACCAGGAAGAGGCACTGCAGATCAAAAGAGATTACATCCCAGGAAGGAGGCTACGTCTTTCCCATTGCTATACCAAGAGGAAGGTCAGGGTCAGCCGTTTTCTGCAACGACAGCCCAATGTCTGTAAACATGATCAAATCTCTCAAAGAGCAGCCTCCCAAGAGTGACAGAAGGTCACAGGAGCTCAAGATGTCCCTTTCACTCAGCAGCAAAAGGTCAAATTAGAAAGACTCGGGTGGAAAGACTAGGGCGAATGCTGCTGCCTCTTAGAGCAGGGATCTTTAGTTTAGTCCAAAGTCATGGAGAGATGGGCTTGAGGTAGGTGTGCATTGACAGGGTTGGGATAAAAGGCATATGATTCCACAAGCCCCTCGTAAATTTAGTTGTAAGAGTTTCTAAAAATTTGTGTATATGCATCTCCTAGAAAGAAGGTCCATTACATTTATCAGCATCTCGAGGGTTTATGTCCTTATGGATAAACCACTGTTTTAAAATGACTAGGAAAGAGAAAGAAAAAGGTTTAGTTCTTTCCACTCAAGGCAGCCTCCTTACTAGCCTAGGCTCTGAGTTGCTACAAACAATGCAGTCTCGCATCCACTCCCCACCCCAGTCTGGCCTCTAGCCATCATACCCCAGAAAACAGACCGAAAGGGACCTCAGGGATAAAGGTTTTTATTCAACAAAGTCATCTCGCTCAGTAACAAAAGAACAGGAGGTAATAACTCCACCAAAGCTCTACAGCAGTGTCCACCCCTGGTAACAGAAAGCATGGCCCACTGACGTATCAGCTGCAGCTCAGAGCTTCTGGTGGCCACTTAGAGGTCATAGTTGGGGTTCTTCCGAAGGATAACAAAACCTTCCAGAATGGGGGTGACAGGAAGAAATTCCTCAGTGGCCAATTCTGCCCGTTCTCCGTGGGCCAACAACACTGGGGTTGTGTGTGTCTGAAACCCTGTGATGGTCTTAGGTTTGCCAGCCTGGCCCACCACATCCACTGCCTGTAGGGTAAAAAAACTGAGTTGAAGGAACTCCAGATGGAAATGCAGCTGCAACCCAGAGCCTATACCAGTTTCAGAGAAGCAAGTATATGTGTATTCTCCAAGTTCTAGAATAATACAGCCTGAGCCCTCCCCGCTGCTTAACGCCTCACCTGGCCCACACGGACAGACACTGGCAATGGGCGCAGCTCCTCATCAAATGTAACCAGCATTCGGGGCTGCATGGCGGCCACGAGCCCATATAATACATAGTGAGATTTGCCTAGGATGACTGAGGAAAGAACACATGACAAACATAGTTAGAGGCACCAGGACAGGCCTGGCCTGAACCTAGGGACCCTACTCTAGCCCTGACTCTTTACACCCTCACTCGTCTAGCTGAACCCACACTCCTCTCCTCAGATACCCTACTACAAACCAGAGATGCCCCTACCTTACTCTGCCCACAGCCCTTAAGCTGATAATCACTTTCCCCCGGTCACTAAGGAGCAGAAACTGGGCTCAGTTCCCCATTCTCGAAAGAAAATCTGTTTGGGCTAGATCAAAAGTGTGGGAGATAAAAGTTACACAAGGTCCATCACAGGAACAGAGCTAACTCAGAGCCTTGCTCCTAAATGATCAAGGCAGCCGTGGTAGGGGTAGAGACAGGGCACCATGTGCTACCACATAAGATTCCTGATAGGAACTCACTGTTGCGGACATCCAGAAAAGAGACAAGCACAGTGAGTAGTCCAGCCACAGCCACTTGACTCATAAGCTGCCGGTCACTGTGGTAGGGGCAGAGGGTAAGGGTGCCTTTCCCTAAATGTGTCAGGCCCTGAAAAATACAGAAAGAAGAAGAGGTGGAGAGTCACATCTGAAAAGACATCATCTAACTGGGCCACACAGACATCCAGCTCATACACATCCTCCCTTCGAACCAAACTCAAGGTCCCCTTCATCTCACTAAACATATCTCTTCCATCTCCACAGACATGTCCTTTGGCACACTCTAAGGAAAAGGGTTTTATTCTTTACCTGTGCCAAGCGCACCATGAAGAGGTTGTTGGGGTCCTTGGCATGATACTGGGCTAACTGGCGCAGCATTGCAGCCAGACGGGCATTATTGGTACCTAGAAATGTTAAGCATCACAGAGGATTGAAAAAAAGGACCTCAAACCCTCCCCGAAGCTGCTTACGATCTTTTTCTGACGGATACTCACCACTGCCCACCATGCCCATGGCAAAAATGGAGTTGTAGGAAACTTCGGGGTCAGCGTCGTGGGAGAATTTGCTTAGGGTATCCAGAATGTTGAGTCGTGGATTTGAAACAGAGATTAAGGCCAGTGCTAAAGGCACAGCCCGTCGGAGTGTAGGCTCCCCATATCTTAGCTGGTAGTAAAAAAAATTAACAAGGCTATCAGAGAAAACAGTAAAAATAAGCTTTGTTACAGGAATAGACTGAGAGATAAAGGGGCTTTAGTCAGATTTTGGAGAAAGGGCACAGAAAAAAAAACTTCTCAACCATAGAAACCCATTAGGAAAGTCTCCTCTAGGGAACCCCATGCATTAAAATAAGTATATTTCTATCTACTGTATGCGATACTCACCAGGTGGCCAAAGGTTCGTAGTGCCATCTCTGCACCAATCTCCTCCCCCATTGCAATCAGGGCAATCCCCAGCACAGCCACTCCCTGCAGTTAAAGAGGCAGCAAAACCCAGTAAGCTCAGGGAACAAAAACTACACCATTGACTAGAATCCTGTCTAAGAAGAAAAAGTTGTCCTGTGCGGCCCTTACCCCTTATGTACAAAACCCACTCTTGTGCTATTTCAATATACAGCAATACCTAGCGGGGTTCAAAAACAAAACCAAACCAGTCCCCTGCTCCCCTGCAAGTTGATCCTCCCTCACAGCCTCACTCAGAGAGTGTCCAGCTGCCCACAGAACCTGATGTGCTCCCATGTCAGCAGGGGCTTCCTTCTTGTCCTTGTCCTTCTTTTCCTTTTTGTCTTTGTCTTCCTCCTTTTCCTTGGAGTCAAAGTGTTCACTACAAATGTGGAGCAGTTGCTGCACCTTCAGTACATTCCCAGAGCCTGCAGCAGAATAGTAAGAGTGAGGAAGGCTATAAATGAAAAGACACCAACAAAAAGTTTACTCCAGGAATAGAAGCTAAACAATCTAATGCAGATCAGAATGACTGAGCAAGGAGAAATAACCTGAAAAAAGGTGCAGGGAAGAAATGAGGAGTCACTGGGAAGACAAAGACACAGACCTGCATAGGCACAAACATCCACCAGTGTGTTGGCGAAACTGCGAAATGGCTCTGACACAACCTCCAGCGCAGCCAGAATTGCCTCGATGGCCTCTCCTTTTCCTACAGGATAGACCAAGGGGTCAGAAGACACCTGCTTCCATACAGCACAGCCTGACTTACACATAAACCCTCCCTGTTGTATCCACTTACTGTCACTCTTTTGCCCAAAGAGAGAGACATCTCCTCACCCAGGTGATTGAGGCCCAATCCAAGAGGAAGCCAACGGGCATAAGTGTCCTTGAGCTCAGTCTCTGACTTCTCCATGATGGTCTGAAGGATAGTGGAAGTGACATCTCCATTGCAGGATCCCACTGCTATCATACCACAGGCTAGAGCAGTCACACCTGCCACCTAGAAACAGGAAAATCAGTATTAGAGTAAGCTTTTAAAATAGTTGTTTACCTATCTTGACTCCAGATAGCCAATTCCTATGGCCTGCTGTAACCCTGCTAGGTAAAAATCCCTTCCTGATGGTAGGTCAAAGTAACAATAGTAGCCACAATTCACTGAATACTTACTATGTCAGCCACTATGCCATCTGCTTTGCATACTATTAACATTTATAATCACAACAACTCCATGAAACAGGTCCTACTGTTATTCCTCTTTTATTGGTAAGAAAAATGAAACCTAATGAGGTTAAGTTACATATCCAACATCACAATGCTTAAAAGCAGAGATGGTAGGATTTGAACTGAGGTCTTTCTGACTAAAGCCTATGCTATACTCATCCATCACTAACACTACTCTGCACACGTAAGAAAATTTAGAGTTGACAAATAACTAAAACAGTAAACGAGAATCACACCCCAAGCTAAGTCACTCCCCACTCTAGGCTGGTTCTTCCTTGTAGATATCAAGGGCTAGAACTCAATACCAAAATGTTAATGCTTTAGCAGCAACACCACTGGGGACTTAGAATTCCAGTTCTAAGGCACTGAAAATAATACACTTCCCCCTCTCCCAGGCCCAACCCCATTTCTTTTTTCACTATTCATCAGAGAGAATGGTATGACTCAGTACCTTCCCAACCTCCCCTAAATGACCAAAAGCCTCTACTCACCTCCATACTGGACTTGGAATCTCCCATCACAGGCAGCAGCAGTGTTAGAACATCTTCGCGATTGGAGCCAGCATAAGCCAAGCCTAGCCTGCAAAAGCCAAGGAGATGCAGTCCCCCACACACACCCAAAGACAGAACAAGGAAGAAACAATAAGGATCGATCATTCACTCATCATTTAAACAGTCACCAAGAGCCAAATATTCAACAGGTATGGTGGTAGTTCAAGGGTCAATTCCTGTTTCCACACACCTTTTGAGTTGAGCGCTACCAGAAGGAGAAGAAATAAGCCTTACCCAAAGATGGAACCAAGTCTCATAGTGTTGCTGTTGTGGAGAACGTAGTCTGAGAGCAGTGCCAGTGCAGGGTCACACTCATTCCGGACCCCAGAGTTGACAATGCCACAGGCCAGGAGGGCTCCTGACTGCGAAATGCAAAGAGACTCTTCACTCAGGCTACTCTGCCTTCCTCACCACAAGGATGCAATATGGGCCTCAAAGTAGCACCCGCCTTAACTGCAGCTGAAAACCAGGTAGCCCTTACCAGTGAAAGGGAGGCCCTGCGGGCCCTAGAATAGGGAAGAGGAATGTCCCCATTAGTGAGCTGTGTTCAGACCAACCTTGATGTAATCCTCAGAGGAGTACAGGTACTTGTCAATCTGCGTGAGGCCACCATCCACATCCCACAGCAGAATCATACCAAGGGATGCGGCTGCACTCAACATTCCTATACCAAGGGAAAAAAATCTGTCTTAAAATGGTCCTACACTGAGAAAACTATTATAAAGAGTTCTCCAAGGAACAGCATTGGGAATTGCTTGTCAAATAACATATGAACCTAGGAAGACAAGAGTGACCAAAGCAACACAAAGATACGTAAGAAGAGAATTATACCATGGTCCTTGTTCTTGTAAAGCCATTTGTTGCCATCATCAGTCAGCAGCTTATCCTGGCCAAAGGCTGCATTCACAAAGCCATTCACAAAAGAGGAGGCCAGGTTCATGCGGGCAGAGTCCACCTGAGAGCCACTGCCCCCAAACCCTGCACAGGAGAGAGAGGAAAGAAAGGATAACTTAGAGTATGGCAAGAAAGGAACATGGCAGCTGGTCTCTGGTTCTAAGCTGGCCTCTTAGGATCCTCCGTCTTTGTTCCCAGCACTGACCTTGAGAAAGGTATATGGGAATTCTGAGCTCTACAGGACAAATGCGTTGGGCCAACTTATTACTCCTAATATAAAGGGCAGAATTAACAATCCTCCAATTCCCACACACATGCACATGGCTACTCACTGTTGTTCTCTAGATGGGTTTTATAGATGTCATCAGGCACCTTGGGCTCCATGATATCCAGCTGAAGAGAAGTCAAAGGGTCACAACTTCTCCCTCAGTCCTCCCCTAGCTGTCCCTTCTGCTATCCCACTGAATGGCAATACTAACCAAGGAGAGTCTAGTCACGGTAACAATCAGAGAGGTCAAATGCCAGGCAGAATCACAACCAAGAAAGCCTTGATAGAAAAGGGCCGTCTTGCCCTGGCCAGGCTCAGTTGGATAGAGTACCATCCCATATACCAAAAGGTTGTGGGTTCGATCCCCAGTCGGGGTGCATGTAGGAGGTGGCCAATCGATGCTTCCCTCTCACACAGATGTTTCTCTCTCTCTGAGATCAGTGGGCACATCCTCTAGTGAGGATTGAAAAAAAAGAAAAGGGCAGAGTCTCACCTCCCGAGCTAACGCCAAGAAGTTGCTATTGAGCTGCACATTGGACATGATTTCTGTCAGGTCCTCATACTCCTCCACGTCTTCACTCAGCTCCAGAAACACCCCATGCCGGCCTAGCATGAAAGCCATCTGCTTCTGCACTACCCTGGAGGAGAGAGCCATCACATTTGCTCAGCCCCTTCCACTAAGGGCACAGAAAAGCCCCTCAAGCCCTAAGCAGACATTACAAGCCCCCACCCATGAGCTTATTTCTTCCTTTGCTAACTTCTTCCCTACATACACATCCTTGCAGGAGGTGAAGATGTCTTCTACCAGTTCCATGTCATTGAGCATCAATGCCAACCTCAGAGCTTCAGGGAAGCGACTGAACTTTCGGAACACGCCCAAAGCACACCGCAGTAGGGCAGAGTTCTCAGGCTCGGGCACGTAATTCACACAACTACAGAGGAAAAATAATAAAGGAATCAGAAGTTCCAGACATTCATTTACCCCATTTAATTCACTCACATAAAATAAATGCTAAATGCAATATAAATATGTACACACACACATATGGGTACATACACACACATACATTCATTCCAGGCACTATGCCAGATGCTGGAACTACTAAGGAGACATGATGTTTCTGTCCTCAAGTAGTTTACAGACATCAATAAATTAACTACAGTTTGAGGCCACCCTTGATGCAAATGCTCTGGGAAAATAGAGAAGGCACAATCAAGAAAGAAGTGCTAGGAAGGCAGGCCTGCCCCTACTCCCTACTATACTTGCTCACCTGGTGAGATAGAGGCAGACCTTTGCATATGCGTTCTCATCAATATCCTTCTCCAGCATATCCACCTGCTCAATTTCCATGAGCAGGTCACAGGCCTCATGCTCTGCATTGTGGGCCATGTTATAGGGGACAATCTCCTTCACCAGGGTCAGCAGTGGTTCCCGCTGTGTCTTCTCTGCGTCATCCAGCTCCTGCCACTCCTTAGCCACTTCTCCTGCTAGATGCCTATGGAAAGACCCAAACTATTAGGGGAGTACAGCTTCATAGGAAGTACTTCCCTGTGGGTCATGGAATTCAGTGTTGGAAACACATTACACTGCTACTCCAAGACAGGCAGTTCTCTAAGACTGAACTCAGAATTATGCCTCAGAACCCCCAACAGATTACCAAGAAAAGGTCTTACCTGACATACTCGTGACCCCATGATGCCAATTCCTCCTGGGAGCCCACTAGCCGATACTTGAGGCATTCGCGCTCCCCACTCATGGTCATGGCCAAAACAGAGATGATATCAGCAGCAAAACGCTTTAAAGAAACCAGTCTTTGAAGTCAAATCCAGGGTAAGGGGAGTATTACATTATGGAATCAAGATCACTGTCACTACCCACCCCCAAAATTGAGTATTAACTATACACCAGCCTCTATACAAGAAATTTACACATGTCATCTAAGCTAAGCCTCATGATCACTCCAAGATTAATGCTGCTATCTCTCTATCAAACCAACATGGTTGAGGGTCGTAGTAAGGGAAGAGTAGAGAACACGGACTCTCAGTTTTATTCTAATCACAATAATAAACTATTAAAAGGTTTTAAGCAGAAAAGACTCATAATCTAGAAAGACCACTGTGCTTGACGTATGAAAGGCAAACTGTATAGGAACCCAAAAACAAAAGAAAGAGCAGTTAGGAAGCTACTGCAGTAATTCAGGTGAAAACTGAGAATTTCCTGGATTACGGTTGTTACACTAGGCAAAGAGTGATTGAACTCAGGGTATACTCTAAAGATAAAACAACTGAATGTACATGAGGTACCAAGAAAGAAAAAAATTAAGGTTAAACGTAAGTTAAAAATAGCATGATAAACCTGGCTGGTATGGCTCCACGGACTGAGCATCGGACTGCAAAGCAAAGGGTTGCCAGTTCGATTCCCAGTCAGGGCACATGCCTGGGTTGCAGACCAGGTCCCTGGTAGGCGGCACATGAGAGGCAATCACACACTAATGTTTCTCTCCCTCTCTTTCTCCCTCCTTTCCCCCTCTCCAAAAATAAATAAGTAAAATATTTAAAAAAAAAAAAAAAGATCATGATAGCCCTGGCTGCTGTGGCTCAGTGGACTGAGTGCCGGCCTGCGAACCAAAGAAAGGGTGGCCAGTTCAATTCCCAGTCAGAGCATATGCCTGGGTTGCAGGCCGGGTCCCCAGTTGGGGGTGTGTGAGAGGTAACCACACATAGATGTTTCTCTTCCTCTCTTTCTCCCTCCCCTCCCCTCCCCTCTCTCTATAAATAAAATAAATCTTAAAAAAAAAAAGATCATGATAATAAAATCCCAATGTCCAACATAAATGACAGAAAGTGTCTTCTGAGAAGGCAATCCTCCTGTCAGCTCTCACGTGAGTATTATGACTCACGTTCAACTAGCTCAGGTCTCAGGTCTACCAGGCTTCCTGTGACTGACTCCCCATGAGCACCATGGGCCCTCATGAAAAGGAATTCCTCAACTAGGCCACCACCAGCTTCTGAAATAGTTTTACCTTATTCTCCCCAGGGGCCATCTTCTCATATATTTCCTTCAGCTTGCCATAGTGTGGGCGCAGAAATTTGAGAGGCTTGGGCACTGAAGTCATGGAAGTTGTCGAAGAACGAATCTGCCTCCGCAGTTCCTCTAGGGCTGGTCGGTACAGGGACGTGTCCTTCTCCTGATCAGGAGATGTGAGGGTCAGACAAAAAAGAAAAGAGTTACATCCCTCAAGTCATAATACACAAGTGTTTAACAACTCCCCTAGGAAAGTCACTCTTACTCATCTGTGACTCCCCCAACTACGTGGCACAAAAGCAAAGGTGCCCAGTTAAGAGTTCAAGAACTGCTTCTCCCAGGGAGAAAGCTACAAAATGCTTCAAATATCCTTTGTTACTTTCTTCCTTCACAACATCGTCGTAACACTGATCCTAACCTCCAGTCCATCTTTCCCTGTACCTCGTGTAGTTGTTGCCCCAAAATGAAATAAAGCAAACAAGGGGGAAAGCTCCAAATACGCACCCACTCATTTTGACATATCGTGACTCACCCCCAGTCGTTCCACGAGCATCTCCAGTTCATCCTGAAGCTGTTTGTCCTCCTCAGACTGGTGGATTAGGGGAAGAAGCTCATCAAGAGAGGGAATCCCAAAAATATCCTCCTCCCATTCACCCTGGGGCTGCTTGACAGTAAGCCTGCCTCCTTAGGAGGAACCAGGTGGACATGGAATGAGAGCGGGAATGGGAAGCCCTGGTGGGAAGGCAGTCTGGCTTCTGCACCAGTCTCTGCTTGAATGCTGTTCTAAAACATGGGGTGACAACGAATCGCCCGGGCCCACCTCACGAGGAGGCGGTGGTGAGGGTTCGTGGGGGCGGTGGTGGCGACAGCGCAGAAAGGAGGATGAAGGGCAGAGAGGCGGGGTGCCGGGAGCCCGGAGGGTCACCCCATCCTCCCTCTCCCGGGCGCTGCTGGGCGGTTGGGAGTATGGCCCTAGGCCTGCGGAGCCGCCGTGACTCAGCCCACGGCCTCCTCCGCCGGCTCCCGGGGCCACGTCTCACCAGCTCCTGCTCTTTGTCCTTGTCCCCAGCATCCCGCCGGTCCTTGCCGCCCGGCTTCTCCTCTGTGCCGCCCGGGGTCGTCGATGGGGACTGCTGGGTCTGCAGCGATCCCTTATCCCTGCCGCCCTCCTCCATCTCCGCCGCCACTGCCGGCCAGCTGCGCGCGCAGCTATCAGACAGCCCTGTTTCCCAGGCAGCCTCGCGCGCTTCGCCCACGGCGTCCCTCCGCCTCCAAAGGTAGCCTGCGACGGAAATGACGCCACGTCCCGGAGTCTTGGCCCCGCCCACCGGAACCTCACGAAAACTACAACTCCCAGCTTCACGCGTGCCATAGGCGCTGCCCCTGGACCTGGAGTTTTCCGAACGCCTTGGGTCTATGCAGTTTGGAACTCAGGTGTACTCGCTGCTGTGGGACGTGAGCTGGCTGCCGGCTGAGAGACCGCCCATAGGTTTCCTCGTAGCAGTGTGAATAGTACCCATAGTGACACCCAAGTTGACTGAGTGGTGGGACAAACGGAGGAAATTCTTGGAAGCCAAGACGCTTGATTGCCGTCTGTGTGAAGTTTGTGTAATCTGTGTGTAGCCCCACACCACTGTGAAGTATTAACCTTGTTACAGCACCTCCCCAACCCCCGCAGTTGAAGGAGAGTGCCCTAATATTACCGCGAGGATATGACTACCATCTTAAATGCACCTGCGGAGACAGATGGAGTAGAACTCAATAAATAAAATAAAGTCTTATGCTCCACTGCTAGGTTTTGGAGCTAAAAACGGAACAAGACAAGGTCTTTGCCCTCTCTTAGTCTTGCTTGGGTATTACGGACACTGTTAGGGCTGATTTTAAATATTACATGCTGTTCTCATAACTTTTTGAGTTTCGTAAGATTGTCTCCATTTTACAGAAAAAAATCATATATAGTAAGGAGTAGAATTAGGATTTGAACACTGATCTTTCAATCTTCCAAGTTCTTGACTGTTTGAGGCAAACTTCAAAGTTTCTTCTTCAGTTTGGGCTGTGTGTATCTAGAAGGTAAGAAAAGGGGAAGTAATTCTCCATCTGGTGAGAACACTCACCATTTGGCCTAGAGTCTTATTTTATGGGTTCTAGGGCATTAAAGAACATGGAAACTTTGTTTAAAACAACAACAACACTAGCACAGCATGGTTAACATAGAATGAATGTTGACTAAATATATGTATAAATACAGTTGTAAAGGTTTGAAGTCCATTTTAAAACCTGTTACTCTTTTCTACTCAGTGCTATGATTCTGGGGATGACTTTGCATTTCCATCACCAATGACTCTCCCAGTCATGGTCTGCTGACAGAAATTGGGCAGACTATAGCTGTTCTGACTACACTATTTCTGACATCAAGTGGTCCATACATTGCCTGGCTTTCTGCAGTCATCTGTAAAGGTATTTCTCCTTTGTTTTTCCATGACTTCCTTCTATCAGAGCTCAGATTTTTGTCTTTTATACCACTCATATCTGCATTTTAGAGGAGATGGGATGAGATGTGGCATAAAACACAGGCTGTTAACAGCTGGTGACTAGAGATAAAAAAATGTATGAATGTTTATTGTGTGCTATGTTTCAACTTTTTGGTAGGCTTGAAATGTGTCAAAATAAAAAGCTGGGGTGAGTGGGAAAACATAAGCTTTAGAGAGCAGCCAACCAGGTGTTTAAAACCAAATTCTGCCCTTCACTAGTCGTGACAACCGGGAAAGTTTTCTAACCTTTCTCAGCCTGGTTTCTGCCTCTCTGAAATGTGGATAATGGAGTATCTCCCTCATAAGTTGTTATGAGAATGATATAAGACAATGTATATAAAGTGTTTGGCTAGGTGCCTGGCCACTGGAAAGCAGAGAGTTGTCATTTTCCAGCTACCTGAAATCTGCAGGGCTGAGGTAACCCTTCTTGTCTGCCTGCTATTCACACCACTAATGCAAATATCTGAGCTATTTCAAGGCCCCATGATAACACTGATGTCCTACCTCAAGCTTCATTTCAGTCAGATTGCCTTCCCAGAAGCACTCCTTCCTACCATTTGGCCAAACTCCCAGCCTTGTGGCCAAATTGCTGTCCAATCAGAGCCAGCCCATCACCTGTCCCTTCCTACCACTTCAAACTGCATCCATAAGCCTGCCATGCTGCCCCCAAACTCATGGCCTGAGACGTAAAGCTACCCCTGTCATGCATGGCTCTACTAATCTGAGAACCACTCAAGCCAAAGCATCACTTAACTAACACTAGAGGTGCTCCTGGCAGGATACAGCATTGCACTGTTTTCACTAGATTACTACTTTCTTTGTGTGATATTTTTCAGATTGCCCTGTGGCCCTTGTTACTGTTAATACCCAGGACGGCAGATTTACAATTCCTTCTTTCCATACCTACTGTTATAACTTCTCCAGACTCTCACTTCTCATTATACCCCTTCTGATCATCCTAAACATTTCACCATTTCTAAACATCCCCCGCCCTTCAAGCTGATCAGCCTTTTCACATTGCTATTCCTTCTGTATGGAATGCCCTTCGCTGTTTTCAGCCAGCAAATTTTCCCATCCTCTGAGCTCCAGCTCAGTGTTTCCTGTCTACCGTTCAAGTTACTCATTTCTTCCCTGTACTCACACCATGCTTGATACATACCTCTTCCTCCTTAGACTCTGAGCTCTTGGAGAACAGGAACTGTGTCTTCTTCATCTTTGTGTCCACTGCACCCAACCTAACACCTGGCTTGTGCTGGCCTTGACAAATGTTTCCTGAATGAATGAATGAATGGACAGATGGGTGGCTTTGCATTGATCTTCAGGTCATCTTTATGTATAATAATGGCCTGGGGTTCTCTTTGGAGCCCAGAATAGGGCATTGGAAAACTGTCCTGATTCTCCATTTGTGAATCATAATAGGCCCAGTGAAACTGTGCTTATTTTACAAGGGACTTTCTTACAGCCTAACATTTCCAGTATGCTTCCAAGTGTGAAATCCTATTGTTTGACATATGTTACCTAGTTATGCATGGAAATTAGTCAGACTTCCCAAGGAGACAGTGTAGGGTTTTTCCCAGCACCTTCCCAATCATTGCTCTTGTGTCCACTCAGGAGTACCATCCTTTAATCCCTCTTCTGCCTTAACATGCCAGTGCATATCACAGACGTATGTTCATCAGCATGGCAAGGCTACTAGCGGTGAAGGTCTGTCACCTGATGTTTACCTTGCCTTGCCTCTGGAGCCAAGCACCTGCAGAGTGCTCAACAAACAGGTGCTACCTGGCTTAATTTCAACTCAACATGTGCCTAGATTTCCTGAAGCTGCCTGATTATCACATGTATCTGGACCAAGGGAGCTGGGTAGCATGGAAATGCATCTGCTGGTGATGGTCTCACGTAGAAGTATGATGAAATTGCCCCGGAGGCAGGTGTCTGTACATGAGTCTAAACTCTCTCATAACTTAGAAGACTAAATGGTGGTGATTTAAGAGCATCTGAGTTCCAAATATTATTTTAATGCAGTCTGACTTATCTGACATTGGAAGTTATATAATCTTTTCCCTTAGTTTCTCCACTTTTAAAACTGAGATCACAAATGCCCTGGCTGGTGTGGCTCAGTGGATTGAGCACTGGCCTGTGAGTCAAAAGTTCACCAGTTCAATTTCCTGTCAGGTCACATGCCTGGTCCCCATTTGGGGGCATGTGAGAGGCAACTGATCAATACTGATATGTATATCTCTCATACATTGATGTTTTTCTCCCTCTCTTTTTCCCTCCTTTCTCCTCTCTCTGAAAACAAATAAAATCTTTAAAAAAAAAAGAGATGATAGAACTTCCTTATAAGTTATTGTGGGAATTTAATAACATGATGTTTTTAAAGTGCTTAGTACAGGATTAAACAAAATAGTGACTCTGTAAATGAAAGCTGCTCCTTAATATTATTAGACACTTTGATTTTTTTTTTTTGCAAATATAGTTTCTAAATCACAGTGGCCAGCTGGTCAGCATCCTAAGTTGGCCTCTGAAATCAGATATCAAGGGCAAAGCTTTATGTTGCCAAGCCTTTCTCTTTACTTATTATGCTGACATTACAAATCTCATCCTCTGTGCAACACCCAAACTCCATGTCATTTCTTAATATTTCTTTGGGTTCTGGAATTTGCTAAGCCCCTGAATTCTTTTTTAAAACATTAAAACTGAATTGGTCCTCAGACATCATCTCATCCAAACCACTTATTTTACAAACTGCTAAGGATACTGAGCCCTGAAGTGGGGATGAGCCATGCCTAGTGTCACACATTTAGGGGGTAGCAGAACTGAAGCCAGAACCAGGTTTCCAGATGTGATGGCCCTCCTCTTTCTGATACATTCTGCTCTCCCTCCTAGAAGCTCCAAGAGGCTCAAGCCATGCCATCCCTTGGTCTTAAGAGTTCCCAAGGCCGCTTGCTCCCTTCTGAGGAGCTCACCTTCTTTTGGTGGGCAGCCAGCATTTCCAAGTTATTTGACAGGGTCCCAAATATAGCTCTTCATGGGGACAGCCTGGTTCTGGGACAGTATACAAACTGTGGGACTGATGCTAGTGCCATCACCCAGGGACCAGGGACCCCAGCACCAGTCACTGTCAAAGCTTCACTCTTACCCTTCCAAACTCACCAAACCCACCCCCACCTTGGGGAACACCGAGTTTTAAAATGAATTGAAACTGGACTCTTTCCACTGTTTTGCTCTAGCTCTCATTTTACAGATAAAGAAACAGGCTCATAGCCCTGGCTGGTGTGGCTCAGTGGATTGAGTACTGGCCTACGAACCAAAGGATTGCTGGTTCAGTTCCCAGTCAGGGCGCATGCCTGGGTTGCGGGCCAGGTTCCCAGTTGGGGGCGCCCAAGAGGCAACCATACATTGATGTTTCTCTCCCTCTCTTTCTCCCTCCTTCTCTCTAAAAATAAATAAAATATAAAAAAAGAAAAAGAAAGGAAGGAAGGAAGGAAGGAAGGAAGGGAGGGAGGGAGGGAGGGAGGGAAAGAAACTGAGGCTCATAGAAGTTAAGGAACAGGTTCAAGTTCATACAGCTATCAGGGCTTCAATTTCAATCCAGGCCTCTTTGACTTCAGTAACATGATTAGGGTAATAGCAGTAAAATAAAAACTGGAGGACTTATAAAATATGTTGCTATGAGGATCAGATGAGCTCATGAAGGTGAAAGTGCCAAGAGAAGAGTCACTTGAGGGAAAGAACCATCTCATTCATCTTTTCATCACCAGTGCCTGGCACATTTGCAATTAATACGTTTTTTAAAGTATATCTGTGAATGTATAAGTTAATAAATGAATGAATGAATAAAGAAATGAGCCACCTAGCAGAGGTGCCTGGAACACAAGAAGTTTTCAATAAATGCTTCTTTCCCTCCTTCACTCTGGAGGGTGGCAGCCACAGCTGCTTTCCCTGTGCCTGGCACTTGGTAGGCCTTGATGAGTGTATGTAAGTGAGGTGAGTGACTCTCAGGAGCACTGAGCCATGGAGGGCATGGGGAAATGCATGTCTTTTCAACCACAAGCAGAGGCCAGTGCTCCGAGCTCCAGGGAATGGCGTGCTACCTCAGCCAGGGCTTCCCTCCATTGAAGGGTAGGGCCACCCATCTTTCAAGCTGACCCTGGCCCAGTAGTCACCCAGACTCAGTGGTAGGCCCATCTGCATGCATCAGGAGAGAGCTGTGGCAAATTCTTCCAGCTGCAGAACAGCTGGCAATGAGGATATGGCCACCAGTGAGCAGAGAATGTACTCTGTCCAGTCGGACTCAACTTCTTTCCATCCTTCCATCCCGCCTCTCTTTCTCTGTCTTCTTGGGGCTTTAAATCTCAAGTCTGGTGAGTGAGTTAATGAGTGTCTACAAGAGTATCTGGTATACAGTAGGTGCTCAAAAAATATTGTGGGAATGAGCAAATGAATAAATGAAAACAGGACTGAAGGAAGAGACAGGCTGACTGATGGGTGTCTATTTATTGGCAAAGGGTCCTACAGGGCCAAGACCACATCTTCCCCACCTTTTTCCCTGTAAAAATAAACTCTGTCCTTCCCTCTCCCTGTTCTATCTGCTTTCCTGCTTGGTCCAGAAAGATTCAGTTCCCCCACCCCAAGAGTTGTTCCCCAAGACACAGGAACTAGCATCCCCTATGCATACACACTTCCACTCTGAGCCCAGGAAAACCAGGAGGCAGCAGGAGGGCTTGTAAAGGCCCTCAGGCCTCCCCTAAGAGCCGAGCACAGCTGGTCTGTCAGTGAGGGTTGGCAGGTAGTGTGAGAAGCAGCAGTATGAGGAGCGTGAGGTGGAGGGCAGCCCCTGAGGGTGGTGCTGAAAGGAGCCAAGTGCACTCCCAAGGGAGCACTGCGTGAGCCTCCAGGAGAAGCATGGAAGGCACACCACCCAGGCCCTGCATTGTCAGAGTGCAGCAGGCACAGCCGACCCCACGGCCACCAAGCCAAGTGAGCTTCGGGCTAGAAAGGCCGACTCCTTCCTATGCAGCTGGTGCCCCCCTGCCCAGGCCTCTTTCAGGCAAGGTGACATGGAAGGATGTCACAGTGAATGATGGGGGCTCTGCTGGAGGCAGGGGCACCCCCAAAGCAGAGGCACAATGTGGTGGCTGAGCAGGGACTAGGACCTATGGTGTGGAGACGCGGGACCCAGTCTAGCTGGCATTTGCCTTTTCCAAGCTCCAGAGTGTTTAAACAGCCTCACTGGGCAAGCTGCCTCAGGCCCTAGCAACGGCCGGCCATTTCTCCCTGGACCCAGGTCTACCACACTTCACACAGCTGCCCTGGGTTCATGGGGGAGCCGACAGGGCAGCTGAAGTGCTGCAGGAAGTCACGGGAGTTGGAGAGAGTGCCCAGCACGCGGAAACGGGCAGGGCTGTGAGGGTCGGTGACCAGCCCCTCGTGAGAGCTCTCTGGTGTGCGGACTGAGCACCACACCTGTGGGGCAGGACAGACACAGGGACATATGGTCTCTAATGTGGGCATGGTCACAGACTGGACTGTAGCAGAGCCATCCCAGGGACACAAGCCACCAACTGCCTTGTCCCTCAGCTCACACGGCCTCAGGGACACAGGCAGTGGCTCATCCAGCATCTGAGCCCCAACTGCTTGCTATCAGCCCTAAGGGAGGGGACTGTACCCTCCCTCCCAAATTCCTTGAAGGCCTTTCAAAGCTGCCCTGGAAATAGGATTGCTCAGGACCCAAGGTGTCTGAGGGGGAGAAGCCCACCCCCCAGAGTCTGCCTGCTATAGTGTAAAGTACTTAGAAGAGACCCTGCCTGAGTCACACCCTGCTACTTACTTTATTCCTGGGTAGCCCTGGATGAGCCACTTTGTCCCCAAGCTTTAATTTCCTCCTCCACAGCCACCTCACAGCAATATTGTGGGAATCAACCCTCTTCCCTACCCACTCCCTCCAAAGCAGAGCAGCTACGAGATCTGCAAAAGCCTCCTGAAGACTTCTCCTCGGGCTTCCTCATATGCTCTGGCAGCCCGAGCTGAGCGGCTCTGGGTACAAGGCCTCCGCAGGCCACCCTCCACACACGAACTTTGGCCCCATGCCCAGTCCCTTTCCTGCACGCCCCAGACTTACAATGATACACCCAGGAGGGAGTGGGTGACCCAGGCATCCCAGGAGAGTAATACCTGGGCAAATCCCACAAAGAAGAGCTGGTGGTTGGTGAGCCCCACAGCTGGCAGCTGCTGCTCTTCCCCGTGTGTTCTCAGCCATGCTTTGTAAGCCTGGGGTTGGGCACAGGAGCAGTAAGTCCACCAGGGCCTGCCCGCCACCTCCAGCCGCCACTCTTCCCCCCAGGATGGGTGGACCTCAGCCGCTGGAGGGTTGGCTAGGCCACTCACATTGTAGGCAGCCTTAAGCCCTCCGTTGTCAGCAATGTTCTCCCCCAGCGTCTGGCGGCCATTGAGCTTCTCCCCATTGACCCGGTACTGGCTGTACTGCTCCTCCATGCAGGCCGTGTGATTCCGGAAGGCTGCCAGTGACTCATTCTGCCACCATGGCCGCAGGTTCCCTTCCTTGTCATACTCACGCCCTGAGGAGAATGAACCTTTGCACCCCACTGAGACCAGAGCGCAACCCTTGGGGTCAGGAGCTCCCCCATCCAGGGTCCCTCTAGCCTGCTCCCAATATCGCGAGGCCTTGCAGGAGCCACTGGGAATTCTAGGCTGGAGGGAACAACTCCATGGGCCTCTACCTTGGTCATCAAAGGCATGTGTCAACTCGTGGCCCATCACCACGCCGATGCCACCAAAGTTCAGGGCCCTGGTAGGTGAGGAATGCTGAGTGAAGACATTGTAGGGGGACTTCTGGATCCCACCTTCATCCCTGTTCCCAGTCCGCCCACAAGCCCAGGCTCCAACACCCAGCCCCTCCTGCTTCAGACACACTTGGGGTGGTTGCGGGCATAGAAGGGAGCCTGCAGGATGCCAGCAGGGAAGACAATTTCGTTCTTGGTTGGAAGGTAGTAGGCATTCACTGTCTGGGGGGTCATGCTCCACCTGGGGGAGGGAGAGGGAGAGGCTTAGTCTCCTGACTCTCCTGATGCTCCTCCTAGCTCAGCAGCCTTGACCTACCTCCTGGCAAGGACCTTGTGACACTGGCTTGGGATCAGTCTTGCCCAACCCCCTCAAGCCCTGGAAACCTCCCCTGACTCTCTTGCTGCCCCAAATGTCTGCAGCCCTCCATTCTCACTGGTCCCGGCTGGGAGGCTTTCGGAGCTGGTCAGCCATCACTTTAGCAGAGAAGTTGTACAAATTCAACATGTTCTGGAAGAAGGAATCTTCAGAGACTTCATACTATGGGAATGGTGGGAAGTAGAAAGCAAGCAAGAGAACATGTTGGAGAAGATAACAGTCTCAGTTTGGCTACTAATAGCACCTCCCTGAGCCTCAGGTTCCTCAACTATAAAATGGGAGTAAAATATCTAGTGAATAATAATCATTAACACTTGAAGAGCACTTATGAAGCAGGTGCTCTTTTTTTCTTTTCTTTACATACTGCCTCCTTTTATTCTCACAACGACCCTTCGAGGTAGGTACTAATAAGACCCCATTTTACAGATGAAAAAAATGAGGCTCAGAGAGGTTATATAACTTGTCCAAGGTTACACAGTTAGGTAGAGGCAGAAACAGGATTTGACTCAGGTTTGACTGCAAATTCCTGCTGGTTAACACTGCACTCTGCTAACATCTGACATGCGCCCTAGCACAGAGCCAGCGCTTGAGCATAAATGGTAGGTTGCCTACATGGCCTCTGAAAGAAACCAGCAAGCACCTCCTTCCTTCCCAGGGCTTGAGCTCCTATTAATGAGCCCAGAGAACACTGCCCCGCCATGGGGCTGAAGTTCCAGACTGGTGAGCAGAGGTACTCACCCCATCATAAACATCATCCAGCTCTTTAGGCTCCAGGATGAAGTCCGGGAAACCGATCATATCATAGATGGCGTCTGCCTAAACAGACCACGTTAAGGGTTTCCCTCCCCAGGCTCCCAAAAAACTGTATCCTCCACCCCCACCTCAAGATGGCGCCCCAACCCTGGCCACAGCTCACTTTCTCCTTGGCTGCCTGGCGGGTCTTTTCATCCATCCAAACCAACTGTCCCAGGGCCTCTTCAAAGGCGGTTCGGATCTCGCTGATCATCCCCTCTGCCTGGGAGGGAAGGGGCACAAGTCTGCCTTCTACTCACATTAATCCTTTATCCCCTGTCCGCCCTAGTGTCCCATCCCTGTTGCTCCAGGGAACACGTGAGAGTGCCCGAATTCTTAAATTAAGGCTGAGCAGCTGGGGAGGATAAGAAGGAAACAAGATTTGTGAAGGTACTGGGATTGTGAGTGGCTTTTTTCCTAATTAATCAAAAATTTTAATTGACAATTTAATTGAATTAATATTATAATTTAATATAGTGCATTAATTTTCATCTGATCACAAAGGGAAAGCATTAATAGCAGAAAATTTGGGAAGCTGAGAAGAATCAAAGAAGAAAATAGACCACTTATAACCCCTCACTCAGAAATAACTTCATTTAACATTTGATTATCTAGTGCCTTTCCCTGCCAGGAGATGGATAGACAGATAGATGTGTGTGTGTGTGTGTGTGTATAGATATATAGATATAGATAGATATATAAATAAAAAATGGAATTATCTTGTGATATATATATATATATTTACTTTTTTTCACCTAAAGGTATATCATCAGTTTTAAGGCTGCCTTGTAGTTCATCCTGACCACAGTTTATTTTTCCATTCCCCTGTGATTACACATTTAAGCTATTTTCATTTTCCCTTATTATGAACAACACTTCCATAAACATCCTTGTAGATAATACTTTAGCACATTCAGTAGCATCTCCTAATAAATAAATAAACAAACATTGTTCTTCTCATTAAATAGGTAACATATATGCGTCATAGAAAATTTGGAAAATGCAGAGAACTTTAAAGGGCAAAAGAATCTGTCATAATTCCTACACCCAAAGTAATCGCTATTAATTTGTTAATAAACTTCCTTCCAGTTTTTTTCCCAATATGTACTCACAAATATGAACAGTGAATTTTAACTAAAACAAGGAGTAGTGTTGGAAGAACCTTGAACACTCACAATTTCCTTGCTTTGCCGGTCAAATGTGGCCTTCACAAAGAGGGAGCCCAAAGCGAAGCCAAGGGCGTCATCTGTGTTGGAGATGCAGGTCTGCCACCTTGGCACGCAGGACTGTAAGGGACAAAGAGCCAGGCCTCCCAGAGATAACTCTGCCCCCCAGGCTGAGTGCCTTTCTCTATCCCTGGGGCCAGCCCCTCTCAGGTCTGGACGGCAGAGGCTCTGGTTTGGTGTGCCATCTCTCCTCAGACTCCAAGGAAAACGAGGGGGCACTGCCACAAAGTATGCCAACTCCGGGAGAGAAACCTCAGGAGGAACAGGTGTGCTGCCCACTCTGTTCTTGGCACTCTCCTCCTCGTAAGAGGCCCAGCGGGGTCCAAATGCTTCTTTGCTCAGCTCCACACTCTAGTCAGTCCCCCATGCCAAAAATCTGGGAGTCACCAGCTTCCTCATCTCCCTAGCCCTGCATTCAATTTATCACCAGTTTCTACAAATTCTACTTCATAATTACTTCTCCCATCCACCTGTTGCCACTTCCCTGACCTATAGCACTATCGTCTCTTGCCTGAAGATTGCAGTGTTCTCCTAACTAGACACTCTAGCTCCATTCTCATCCCCCCGCCCCCTGCCACTCCCCTCCATCTTCCATTTAGCTCCCAGAAGATGATCTAATACATAAATCTAACTGGATTACCCCTCTCCTTAAAGCCATCCCATGGTTCCCCAGCCCTGAAAGAATCAATGCCAAGCTTCTTAACACAACATCCGGGTCCCTTCACAGACTGCCCCAGGCCCACCTCACCACCCTCAGCCTCTCAGCTGCCCTGTTCTCAGGCTCATACCAGAACACATGCAAACCCACCATGCTCCCTCTGGCCTCTGGGAATTTGCACATCCTGTTCCTTCTGCCTGGACTGCCCTTCTCTCTTGTTTTCTTGGTGCACTCATTCTTCAAATGTCACCTCTTCCGAGAAGCCTTTCCTGATGTCCCCACCCCCCCAGGTAGAACGTGCTGTCCCCACCTCTGTCCCATAACACGAAGAAGGTCTTTCACCCTAGGTGAGCTCTCATCACCCCTAAATAAAATGTTTGTTTACATGTCCATTTTCCCCACTTAATGGGGTATCTTGAAACTGAGAACTGCATTTCTTTACTCATCCTCATCACCACCATCATCAAAGCCAAGGACTACTTATGCATGGGGTAGGTGCTTCACTTAATTAGCTCAGTCCTCATGAAAACCCTGCCAGATATTCCTGTTTTACAGACCAGGAAATGGAGATTCAGAGAGGCTACATGACATGACCAAGGTCCACAGGCTGCTAAATGGAGGCGTGGGGGGTTGTAACCCAAGTCAGTCTGATTCCTAGCCCTAAGCTCTGCACTACACCATGAGGCAATTGGTGCCTGACACACAGTAGGTGTGAAGCATCAGCTAAACTGCGCCGAAGAGAGCCCACCTTTTTGGTGCCATAGAGGGTCTCCAGCAGCTTCTCCTGTGCAGACTCAAAGCGTCGGTCCAGGCTCGAGGTTGTCTTCTGCACCAGGTTCCAGATCAGGTAATTGTTCAGGATGCTGGCATCCAGACCGGAACATAAAGAAAGGGCAGTGGGTTACCAATTTCACCCCAAATCAGCTCCACAAGTGTGCAGGCAGCAGGAGTCCTGAGAGGCATATGTGGCAGCTGTCCCAGAATCCCTCTCTCTTACCCTGGGACCACGTACCTGCCTACAGAAGTCAGGTTGGAGCAGGGATACAGATCACAAGTAGACCCCCTGAAGCCCTGGCTAGGGGAGTAGCCTGCGGACATTGTGTTTTGATGTTTGGAAGGTCCAGGGCCTTGTCAAATCCTTCTGTGTCTGGCTGCACCCTGTCCTTATGCTCGGTTCCTGCCTGGGACCTGCACGGAGCCCCGAGCCCCATCCCCCATACCTTGGCTCCGTTTGGTTGATGAGCTCTGACACCTGCTGCAAATAATCCGTCCCATACACCACCACAGGCTCAGAGTCACTCAGCTCCAGCGGTGACAACAAGAAAGACAGGAACTCCAGCCAGTCCATGGAGGGTGCCAGGGCCTGGGAGCAAAAGTAAAAATCTCAAGCCTCCCTGCTTGCCCGCCTGGCTTTCAGCAGACCCTTCACCCACTGATATGTTGGAGCCTAGCTTCCCATTGCCAAGGTAACAGTTATTAGTTGCTTTATGGCCCCTTCCTTCAATAAACACTTTTCCAGGCCTGAGAGCCCCTCAATCTGGGAGCCCAATCACTAAAACAAGGACAACCACCAATGTGATATTTGGCTGGGGCACAGACAGTCACAGATTTTCATAACAGTTAATAATATACCATTCCTCTGACACCACCCAGCATCCCTACGTACCTGGCCTCTCCTCCAGAACCCCCTTACCCAACTTCTCCATTATCCAACAACTAAAGGGTTGACGCCTGACACAGTAAAGGCCCTCTAGGAAATGCTTCCATATCTTTTCTGATTGTTTCGTGGATATCTTGTACCAGTTCTTACAGGTTTTTGACTTAATCTCTCTATGCAGGCCTAGGTAACATAAAAGGCGGCCTAAAATGGATACCACTTTTCTTTCCAGAATAGGAACTATGCAGCTGGGAAGCTCAGAAAAGCAAGGAAATGTAAAAAAGAATTGTTGCCCTGGCTGGTGTGGCTCAGTGGATTGAGCACCAGCCTGTGAACCAAAAGTGAGAGACAGCCCCATCAATGTATCTCTCACACATCGATGTTTCTCTCCCTCTCTTCCTCCCCACCTTCCCATCTCTCTAAAAACATATAAATAAAATATTGAAGGAAAAAAAGAATTGTTGTCCTGATCAATGTTTCCCTCCCCCACCCCCTTCCTCTCTCTCTCAAAGCAATGAAAAAAAAAATAGTCCTCGGGTGAAGATTAAAAACTTTTTTTTTTTTAAAGAAAAGAAAAAAGGATCGGCTGCCTCAGGAAGATGGCCGGAAGAAAAGTCTGTGCCAGGGCCTGGTCCCTCCCAGTTCCTCCTGTTCCCCACTGGTCGCACCTGCAGCTCCGCGATGCTCATCTTGTGATAGATCTTCTCCTCATCCCGCCGCTGGTCCTGGGGCACTGTGATGTTGGCCAACTGTATCTCCAGCTCTAGCACCTGCCGCATCTGTTCCCGCGTGGAGGCCGGCTGTCCACCCAGCAGAATTCCCAGCTCTTCCATGTAGTCCAGGTAAGCAGTAAGCACCTGTCAAAGCCCCGGGTCATCCTCACAGCTCAGCAATAATTTCTGCCCAAGGCTGAGAGGGTCTGCTCCGGCCACTACTTCTGCTTACCATTTCTTCTGCAGACTCTCAGCTCTGCTTGGCACTGACTCCCTGTGGCCCTCCTCCCAGGGACCGCTCCCCACTCGCACTTGGGAGCCCCGCCCTGAGCTCCCGCAATCACCAAAGGCCATCTCCTCTTCCACTCTCCTGAGAAGTTTTAGATCCCTTAATACCCATCCTCTGTACTTCGGGTTTTCTCATTTTCCCCACCTCTCCTTTCCCTTGCTGCTGCCGTCAGAGGAAGGGTTTGAGTATCAATCTTAGTCATCCCAGCTCCTAAGGGGAATGGTTAGTTCAACCAGTGATCTTGACCCTCACCCGGCCCACCTGACTTACCCCTTCCTCTCCTTATCCCCTTACTTTCAGCTTGAGACTGACTTTTGATACCTCCCTGAATCTTGCTTTACTCCTAAGTTGTTTTTTTCCTTAATCCTCACCCAAGGACATGCTTATTAGTTTTAAGAGAGAGGGAGAGAGAAGGAGAGAAATATCAACGTGAGAAATACCAACCAGTTGCCTCTTGTATGTGCCCCGATGGAGAGCTGAACCTGCAACCCAGGCATATGCCCTGACCAGGAATTGAACGACCTTTCGCTTTGCGGGCCGATGCCCAACCAACTGAGCTATGCCAGCCATGGCTACTCCTACATTTTCCTCCTATCTGAACTTTTTGCACTGCAGCTTCCCCTGGATGCTGGCACAGGGGACCCCCTGTCCATGACAACCAGCACCATGCTAAGGGCCTTCCTCCTGCCTTTTCCCACGTCTTGGACCATGCGGTTCTCTCCCGCATTCTCAAAATTCTCTCCTCCTCTGGCTCAGGTGATGTCAAAATCACACATCTGTTCGCACCACTCCCTACGTTTGAGTTTTTATTTCTTTTGGGATAAATTCTAAACTCGATCCACAATGTTCATGTATATTTTGAGTCTATATGCCTCCAGAAGGGCTTGGGGACTCCTCTCCCTTCCTGCTCCCCTCTCTAGTCCACCGATGAGCCACACTCCTTGCCACCTCAGAGCCTGTTCATAAACTAGCTATTCCCTTTGTCTAGAATCCTCTCTCTTCACTGCAGTCTACTCCAACCCTAAGACTAGGCTGGTCGTCTGTTCCACTCACTTTCAGAATGCCATGCTTCTCCTCTCTAACCGTCCCAGCAACTGTAAGCAAGACATACTAAGCTAGTTATACCTTCTCCCCGACTTAGAAGGTAGTGGCAATGTCTTCCTCATCACAGGCCTAGGAGAGGGTCTGGCTGAGCAATGCTCTGTGTTTGAGAATGAATGAAAGAAGGGTAAACAACTCTCCTGGTTGTCCTACTCCATAGCAGCCTCCTTTTCTGGCTCTTTTTCTCCATCTGTCCTTAAAAACAAAAGGATTTCCTTCTCCCCCTTTCTCTCATCTCTCTTAAAGCCTTTGTCTAGATGTCTAAGGAGATGCCCCTCAAGCCCCCAGCTCCCTCCAGGCTCATCCTCTCTCCAGGACTACACCCAGCTTTCACAGCTGCCTGCTGACCTCTCCCTGGAGATGGTGCTGAGGTCCCTCAAACTTGCATGTCTGACATTGCAGCCCCCGCTCCCTGAGTGTCTGCCACATGCAGGAGCATAAGCTTGCATCCTGCTCCCAACCCCAAATACCATATGAGGTAGATGCTATGATCCCATTTTACAGATGAAGGAACAGCCTCTGAGGGCTAGATCGACTTGCAGCAAGCCACAGAGCTGGGACTGGAATCAAGGTCTGAGTCCAAAGTCTGCCCTTTTCCTGTGACATCATATTGTTTCTTCTGCCCCAGTGTGTCCTAAGTTGGTTCTCCTACAGGCACCCTTGATTTTCTAAGGACCCCACCACTCCACCATTATTCAGGTTGATAGGCTCAATTCGCTTCACCTCTTCCTCCTTCTGCTCCTCTCTTCTATAGAAGTCATCAATAATTCACAATTTGGACTTAATGTCTCTTGCATCTTCCCCTTCCTAACACTTCCTCTGCCACATCTCCCATTTGGATCCTTACAGACCAAGAGCCTTGAGTATTGCAGAGGTTCTTAACTGATCTCCAAGCTCCCTCTCTTCTATCTACTTTTCACGCCCCAGCCAAACTGGCTTCCCAAAGCACTGCTCACTGTGTCACTCCCTCCCTGCTCCTGAGCATGCCTTAGCCTGCACAAAAACTCCTAGGGGTGCCATTGCAGGCCCCTCTCATCACTAGACTCTATTCACCTTCCCAGCCTATCCACTGCTTTGAGCTCTCCATTTTGCCAAACCGGACCCCTTTCCATGGTCCAAACACACCTTAGCCTTTCCTTCTTCAACACTTCTGTTTAAACTCTTCTCTTTATTCAGCATGCCATCACCCACCCCTAGATATTTTACAGGGCCTGGCTCAAACGTAATCTCATTAGAAAACCTTCTCTAGCTACCCAAGTCTCTCCTGAGTCCCAAAGGCCCCCTTTGAGTCTTCGTCTCAGATATCTAGTCCACAATCCCATCTACCCTGAAAGATTCTAGTAGCTGTGAGATGTACATCTCAGAATTCCCCTGCTGCACTGGCACACAGTGCCTACAGAAAGGTGCCTATAAAATGTTTTCCTGGGAGAAAAGGAAGGAAAGAAGGAGAGAATGGAGGGAGGGAGGGAAGAAAGGAAAGGAAGGAAACAAGGGAAGGAGAGAAGAATGAAGGGAGAAAGAGGTGACAGGACAGGCTCACCTTAGTTCCCCACCCTAACCCTGGGCAAAGTAAAAAGGGATCGGCCCAGCTCAACAGGGGGTAAGGGTGGGGATTCTGAGGACACTCCTTACTTTCTCATTGGAGGTCCTGTTTAGGTAGTAGTCTCGAGAGGGCAGAAAGAGCCCAGACTGGTCCACCTGCAATAGCAAAGTAAAGGATTAAGCCGACCCCCACCAAAACCTGAACTCTTGTGCAAGGGCGCCACCCCAGCCTGCCAGTCATAGGGAAGGAGAGTCTGGGCTCAGCATATGGTCCACCAGTCCCTCCCCACCTTTCCCCAGCCCTTTACCTGTATGACATTGCTGTTGGAACTCTTTGAGTCGGCACTGATGTAGACGGTGAAGAAGGGGGTGGCCCTGTAGGTTCCTGCTACTGCCTTCAGCACCTCCATGAAGTTGTCCTGGTCCCAGGGCCCCGTGACATTCCAACCACCAATCTGAGTAGAGACCATAGTGGAACCTATGACACAGTGGCCCCCAAGTTCTTGGGAGCCATGTCCTCTTCCAAGTCCTGTCCTCTGCTCTCCCTGCCCGCAGCCCACCCAGGGGCTCTACTTTTTCAATGAGGTCTCGCAGCGGCTGGGCTCCCAGCTCCTCAATGCGCTCCACCTTTAGGCAGGATAGGTAGAAGCGCTGTGTCTTCCACTCAGCTTCACTGCTGGAATTGAAGGTGGTGTTTTCTGTGGAGTAGAATACAGGTCCAGGTGGCAACTATGCTGACTGCTGAGGGGGCTCCTGGGTCCTTACTTGGTCCCTCTTCTTGCTTTCTGAACAAGGGGCGGTCCTCTTAATGTAGACCCAGGAAGAGTAGCTGAAACAGCCAAGTGTGGCTTCTTCCCCTGCCCTCCCCATAAAGACCCTCTGAGATCTCTAAGCACTACAGGTTCCCTGGTCCCTACCACACCTCAGTAGTCCTACAGACAGAATACAGAGAGGAGTCTCTCCATTATACTTAGAGTTCTGCCCCTACTCAAACCCACCTCTACCTCTCAGGAGCCCCCTACTCTCTATAACCCTTACCCCAGGGGTGTTCCCAGTCACCCAGTTATTTATTCATTTGTGGACATTTATTAAGTACCTACTAAGTGCCAAGCCTTATGCTGGGCATGTGGCAGGTACTTGGCACAAGCCTCCCTGGCAGGCCCACTCACCAAGCAGGTGCTTTAGTATGGCCTGGTTCTGGTCCCAGAGACTATTGAATGTGTTCCAGCGAGAACGCCCGACAGGCAGGGGGTTCCTCCGAATCCAGCCTCCACAGGAGAATTGGTAAAAGTCCTCACAGGGGCTCACCCCACGGTCAAGGGTCTCTAGGATTTTTCCAGCCACTCGAATGCAGGCCTCTGTGAGGCAGGTGCTGTGGGATGGGTCTGTGGCAGGGAACATGGCTAAGGATAGGGGGTTGTCAGTCAGTTTGGAATAGGCAAATAGTTTCAGAGGGGCCATGACAGCAGGGAGGTTGGGAGGAGAGAGAAAAGCTGGGGAAAGGTGGTCCCCCCACCCAGAGAATATCTTAGAGACCCTTCAGCCTCCAGAGTGGCCACAGCTAGGATTGCTGGTGACAGGTGTGGCCCCACCTACCTCTGTTGTACTGGACCCCTAGGGCCACAAAGCTGCCCAGAAGCAGTGCAGCCAGAAGCAGAGAGACACCTGCCAAGACCAGCTCCAGCTGGGTGTGCGAGCCTAAGAGGCGTCGTGTCCTCTTCTGGAATCCCACCTGGAGGACACAGGGTGACAGAGAGCTAGCAAGCTGCTGGAGCGGGATGCGGGGATCCAGGATCACAGAAGTCCTCCCAGAGGGTGAAAGGCACAGGCAGCTTCCAAAGCCATGGAGCGAAACTGCTACTGGGGTTAACTCTAGGCACAGGGGCACGGAGGCAGGCCGAGTTGAGTCCTGAGCCTGTTTTGTGCAACGTCATGGCTTATTCCTAGCGCAGGAGCCAGAGTTGGAGCGGAGGTGGGGGCAGGTGACCCTCCAGGGCAGCCAAAAGCATGTGCTAGGCTTCATGCCAGGGCTGGGGCCTGGAGAGGAAAGGAGAACCCCCTTGCCCACCTCCACAGCGTCCAGGGAGGCCCCGCCCGTAGAGGGGGTCTCCGGTGCGTCTTCATCCCGCAGCGTGGCCCGTTTGTACTCCACCATCTGCCAGACAGTCGGGGCGCCAACCCAGGTCAGGCAGATGTGTCTGTTTGCCCACAGCCCAGCCTCAGTACCCCAGTGCCCCTCCCGGCCGGGCCCCCTCCCTCCCGTAGCGAGGCCCCTTCCTTCTTACCCGGTTCTGTGATCCGGCGTCCCTCCGACCCCCGCCCCTCAAGGACGCAGCCTCTGCTCCTGGAGCCCGGAGCCCCTGCCCGACGCCGCCTGTGGGTCAGCCTCCCCCTCCCCCGGGGCCTCTGCCCAGGAGCCCGGAGCCCCCACTCACGTTACCGCCACCGCCCAGATCCTGCAGCGCGACGTTCATGGTGGAGTCGCGGCAGGCGGCACCTTAGGGCTCCCGGCGGCTGGCCCTGGCCCAGGCCGCGGCCTCGGCCCCTGGCCCGGCCCGGCCGCCGCCCGCCATCACAGCCGCTGCGCAGCCCCTCGCTCGGCCGCCGCCGCCCCCGCCTGTCCAGGCCCCCCCCACCCCCCGCGGCGCCGCGCCCGGAGGTGGGGACCGTGGGGGAGGGGGAGGAGCGCTCGGGGCACCCAGACCTCGGTTCCCCAGAGCCCGCGGCCCGCCCCGCTGAGCTTCGAGAACCTGCCGCCCCAGCGGTTGCAACCACGGGAGACCCCGCTCCCCTGAAGGGTCAGCCCTCCATCTCCGCAGCACCCTCACGCAAGCCACACGTAATTTACAGTCCTTTGACCCAGGCCCAAACCCTGCTGCTATTTCTTGGCCCAGTTGCCCAAACTGCAGGCCGTCCCCATCCCCTTTAAACACCTTTGAGAAATTATACTCTATTGAAGAACATCTTCCCGAGCAGCGCACACAGCCCCTCCTGAGCCAGCAAGGTGTTGACCCACATACAGGGTGTCCACACGGTATCTACACAGAAAGTACACAGACCCGAAGTATACAGTCAAGCACCCAGCCCAATCCACAGTCCATACATACACGAGATGCTCGCCGAATGTACACACCGCCTACTCACACACAATGTGTACATGCACAAGGTTCCCAGCCCAACACACGTCACACACGTATACAACATGCACACATAGCCCACGCTCTGACTCTGCTCTTACATGTTGCTCCAAGACTGCACTTTTACTCTCCAAGATAACTGTTGTCATCAGATCATCTCACAAAGGGAGGGTTACAGATGGTGACAAACTGGCAGGGAAAAAAACAGTCATCCACAGATATATTTAAAGAAAAGACGTGTTAACACTTCTAACTTGAGGAAAAGCAAACCATTTTATTTGGGAGGTTTACAAGAAGAAAAAAAAAAAACCCAAGCAATGTTTCACTGAAAAGCAATAATGTGGCATCTATGCATTTGCCATCTGCCTTCCATATTGTCATTCCTTAATCAGGCATAGTGGTATTGCAGTCTGCTACACCAGAGAGTGACTAGTGTTTTCTTTTACCACAGTTTTTGTTGTTGTTTGTTTGTTTTTTAAAGTGCCTCATCCTTCACCCTCCTCTTCAATGCAGTGCATGAATTTGACCTGAGAAGGCTTGGAGGAGTGGCAAATCCAAAATCCATTTTTGACTCTCGCGTCAGTTCTTAAACATCTTGTCGCAAGTGGTTCTCACATGGAATACTGTTGTGGCTGAGAAAAGGTGGGTGATGAATGAATCAGGCTGAGAAATGTTGGAATGCTTTCTTTGGCATTTTCCACCCCAAAATTCCATGTTCTCAAACAGGAGCCAGTACAGTGTCATAGTTAGGATGAAGGATTCTGGACTCAGACTGAATTTCCCTATTTGTAAAATTGAAATAAGTTAGTACCTCTTAGGACAGTGTCTGACACATAACAGCATCCAATGGGTTAGCTGCTGTTAGTGTTGTTATTAGAATCCTATAAGTAGAAATGAGAATTGAAAGGCTGGAGAAAGCCTGTACTGCTTCCCAGATAGTAGAGGAGGCAGATGGGTTCTAGGTTAGTTGGGTTCCCTGAGCAAGGAGCTTTCATATCCAGCAAACTGAAGTCTGCAGTAGCAAGGCTTTGGGGTAACTACTTGGGACAAGTCTCTGGAGCTGATCATGTTCATGTTCTGATGACAATGTGGCACCACAGCACTTACTTTTTCCCCCCTCTCACCCCAAGCCTGGATGAAGAGAAACATGGCAGCAGGGTTGGTCTTGCCCTGAGGGGAATTCCACTGAGACATGACCATGTCAGTGTAACCAAAGGTACTATTTAAGGACTTTCTGGCAACAGGCTCATAAGAAATAGTCCTGTGGCTGCTGCCATGCCACACTGGAAATGGCAAGCTTATACAGCACTTCACTATGTGCCAGCCACTGTTCTAGGTGCTTTTACATCTATGTGCCCATTTATCCTCGGAGTGCTTTACGAAGCCTCTGTGCAGTGAAGAAAAGTGAGGCATGGAGAGGCTAAGAGTCACACAGTAAGTAGCAGAGCTGGCATTCAACCCCAAGCAGTCTGGCTCCTTTCTGGAGAGCAGTTTGGCAATATGAATGGAAAGAACATATTTCCTCCCAACAGTAGTTGCTGATCTTCTGCCACATCTTTTCTGGAAGACTAAGGGGACACACGTCAATTTTCGAGGTAGACAAACCTGGACGCAAATCTGGGCTCAATTATTTATCAGCTCTATGATCTTTATCAAGTTACCTGAAAGCTCTGACCCTTAGTTTTCTTCATCTGTAAAATGGGAACAATCATCCCTATCTCAGGGAGTTACTGTGAGAAATACAGCCACATATGAAAGGCCCTGTACCTACTTTTATAGTGTTCTCAGGTTCACTAAGCTTGGCCTAAATGGACAGGTCCTGTCCATGCCTCTTTCTTGACCCAAATCATTTATTAGGCTTATAACTATTCCTGACTAACATGTTCAGTACCCTATGTATACGAGAAGCTTGGAGGTTGCTCCATTCTATAATTCTATTTTCTTTCCTCTGTGTTTATATTCTTTGGCCCAGTTTTATTTTCTCATTCTATTATTTTCTCCCTCTTTTCTGCTCTTCTTTCCTACAGGAGCGATCTTTTCTTTTCTCTACATTGATTGTAAATCGAGAGAAAATGGAGTATGGTTTATGTGTTAAGTTTACAAAGATAATGTAGTCATGAAGATAAGAAACATTCCTGTTTGGTGTTAACAGATGAGGAATATCGTCACTTTCCTATATTGCTGGTGGCATAAAAATTGATGCAAGCTTTTTGGCAACATGAATCAATAGGTATAAGCATACACATTCTTTGACCCAGAAAGTCTAATTCTAGGAAATGGTTCCAGGAAATAATCATTATCCACAGGATGTCTGTATCAACTGGCTTTTGCTACATAACAATCTTACCCAAATTTTGTGGATCAAAATAGCAAGCATTTATTCTTTCTCTGTTCGGCGAAATAATACATTTCTTTCTTGATTGGGTGGTTCATCAGGTCTGGGTCAGCTTATTCGCCGAATGTACACACCACCTACTCACACACAATGTGTACATGCACAAGGTTCCCAGCCCAACACACGTCACACATGTATACAACATGCGCACATAGCCCACGCTCTGACTCTGCTCTTACATGTTGCTCCAAGACTGCACTTCTACTCTCACTGAATGTCTTCATTTACATGTTCGGGCCTCAACTGGAACAACTGGGCTCTGTCTCTATGTGGTCTCTCCGTCTCCAGTAAGTAGCCCAGTCTTCTTCACACAGTAGTCTCAAAATTCCCAGCAACAAAAAACAGGGTAAAGCCCAGTACATGAACATTTTCCAAGTCTCTGCCTGCATCACATTTGCTAATGGCCCCATTGGGCAAACTAAGTCAGAGGATCAAGCCCAGATTCAGGTTTGGAGGAATAGATGCTACGTCTTCACTGAAGGAGGTACAAAATATATGGGCCATTCTTTTCCCTACACTTGTTCATCACATCACTATCTATGATAACAAAACAAACAAACAAACAACAAAAACCCAAAACCCAGAAGGGAAATTCAACATCTAGGAGTAGAGGACTTGTGCAATACTGAACAACCATACAATGGAATACAATGCAACATTTACAAATGATGGAAAAGAAGAGTTAATTCTTTGGGGAAAGGTTCTCCATATAGTTAAATGGGAGAGATAAGGCATTACAAAATCTCATTTTTGTTTAGCAAAAAGTATAAAAGCACAGGTTAAAAAAAGAGACTGAAAGTATATGCAATGAAATGTTAATATGAATATACATCTAATGAGATTACTTTTAACTTCTTTATGCTTTCTTTTATAATGGCTAACAGTTCTACTGCCCAGCACTTACCTAAGCACTTTATGTATGTTAACTTATTTAATCCTCACAATGACCCAATATGTAGATTATATCAGTATCATTGTCCCTATTTCACATAAGAAGAACCTAAAACACAGGGAAGCTTAACAACATACCCAAAGTTACACATTAGGTAGAAAGCAGATCCTCAGTTTGAATCTCAACTCCATGCTCTTAACTACTGGCCTCCTTTATAGGTGAACTGAGTTGTCTGAGGCCAGAGTATGATGTTTAGTAAGTGGACTATATCATTGTAAGTATTTTTTTTAAATCATTAAAACTCTTTTATTGCACATGTAATATACTCCAGAAGGAGATACAATAAAAGATGAAATTCATTCTGCTGGGATCCCATCCTCAGAGGTAACCATTATTAGTTTGCTGTGTTTCCTTCCAGATCTTTCTTTCTCCCTTTCTTTCTTTTTTTTGGAAGAGTTTATTTATTTATTTTTAGACAGAGGGGAAGGGAGGGAGGGAGAAAGATGGGAAGAGAAACATCATTGGGTGGTTGTACTCATGCAGCCCCTGGCCCACAACCCAGGCATGCGCCCTGACTGGGAATCAAACCAGTGACCCTTTGGTTTACAGGCTGGCACTCAATCCACTGAGCCACACCAGCCAGGACCAGATCTTTCTTTTACATGTATTTACATAACTCAACACATACTGTGTATGTGTATGTATGTGGTTATATGTGCATCTGTATTTATATATACTTTTTTACATATATGAAATCATACTCTATGCTTGTTAGGTGGTGGCATTTTGGCAGGTCTTGGTGATCTTACCATGTCAATCCACTCAGATCTGTCTCCCTCTCTTTTTGTGATTTGTCAGCCTCTGCTAAATAGAATGAGTCCCGGAAATACCCTTATGGTGTGGGCTTCCTTTGAGTGAATAGGGTGGGAGAAAAGGGCCCACAGGGAAGAGTTAAAGGAAGGTGAAACATGGTGATGAGAGATGTAAGATTACCCAAAAATATTTGTAACAGGTTATATTTGTTTCCTAGGACTGCTGTAACAAAGTACCACAAACTGGGTGGCTTAAAACAACAGAAACTTATTCTCATAGTTCTAGAGGCGAGAAGTCCAAAATCAAGGTATTAGCAGGGCCATATTCCCTTGGAAGTCTTTAGAGAAGAGTCTTTCCTTGCCTCTTCCATCTTCTAGTGGCTCCCAGCAATCCTTGGAGTTCCTTGGCTTGCAGCTCTTTCACCCTCATCTCTGCCTTCTCACCTGGCCCTCTTCCCTGTGTGCACGTGTCTTTGTACATCTGTCCTCTTCTTGTAAAGATATCAGTGATTGAATTTAGGGCCCACTCAGATCCAGTATGACATCCTCTTAATTTAAGTAATTACATCTGCAAAGACCCTATTTCCAAATAAGGTCATATTCTGAGTTCCAAGAGGACATGAATTTTAGGGGGGATTCTATTCAACATACTACACAGGCCTACAGTTTCCACCTGAATAAAAGTGCCATTAATATTCAAACATCAAAAGGTATATTATTCTGTTTGGAACATATGGATTGCATCCACTTGGTCTTGAAGGACTTTCAGTTGAGAAATTCAAAACACAGTCACAAAATGCCATGCAAATTTTATTTCATTTTAGTTGTGAAAATCAATTTTTGTCTCATGGGCAGGGATATAGAGCATCAGAATTTTTAAAAAAATCCTCACCTGAGGATATGTTTATTGATTTTAGAGAGAGAAGGAAGGGAGAGGGAGAAAGAGAGAGAGAGACATCGATGTGAGAGAGAAACATTGATTGATTGACTTTCCTATGTCTCCTAACTTGGGACCAAAACTGCAGCCTAGGTATGTGCCCTGACTGGGGATCGAACCCACAACCTTTGGTGCATGGGATAAGACTCCAACCAACTGAGCTGCCCAGCCAGGGCTAGAACATCAGAATTTTAAATAGGGGATCACAATTTAACGAAATCCCCCTACAATTTTACCATGTAATGGAAGTTTATATATTGCTATATCTTTATAATTTTGCATTTAGGTTTTTTGCTTTATTCATGAGCGAGCATGCATAGCAGGGACAGGAACCAGAATATTTAAGAAGAAAGCTAACTGGTTTTGGCAGGGTTGCTCAGTTTGTTAGAGCATTGTTCCAATACCTCAAGGTTTCAGGTTCAATCCCCGGTCATAGCACATCCAAGAATCAACCAATTAATGCATAAATAAGTGGAACACCAAATTGATGTTTCTCTTTCTCTCTCCCTTAAAAAAAAAAAAAAAAAGCTAACCAAGTGAATTCCAAATTAAATTGTTATTCTTCCTATATCCATAATTCTGGGGGGCGAAAAGAGAATCTTTTCAATTCCCCACCCACTGTTCTTATCTCCTCCTTGGTAAGAAATCTTATGGCTCCTTTAGCACTTTTAGTGAGGGGCAGCTCATTACCTCCTGAGACAACCCACTTCACCTCAGGACAATTTCATCTCCAAAACTTGACTTAATGTAGGTTCTATCATCTCTATGCTTCAAACTAGAACATGGAGGCACAGAGAGGTATGCATTATTATTGAAACACACTAGAAAAGATTGGAAGGATATATGTATTCAAAACTTTTGTATGGTTTTCCATATTTTCCTAAAATTTTACTGTAATTATGGGGCATTCAGTTCAAGATCACAGAGCAAGTGGCAGAATCAGCATTGGAACCCATTGCCAGACAACCTGCAGTGGTGGTGGAATTTCTGGACTCCCTCCTAGTGATCCTGAGGTCCAGCCTCTATTGTCCTTCAAGGTCTTCAAGTGCCTCTCTCCCCAGCTGACCTTCTATCTCCAGCTTCTGCCCTTATCTCAGAGACTAGGACACAGCAGAGAAGGGCTTGATAGAGATGGGCTCCCAGACCTGGGGCCTTGAGCCATCCTCTGGCAACACCCACCCTCCATTCCTGGTCCCTGAGGGCAGCCACCACGGCATTCGACTCTGTGTTCCAGGGACTAACACTTGGTGAGTTGTCAGAAGGACATCCAGCACCAGGCTGCACCACCAGCTGCGAGGTCTGGGGGGTGTATGTTGGGGGTGGTGGTGGTAAAACGCTTCAGTGACAGTGGACCTCCTCTGCCTCAACTATGCCCTGAAGTTTACTATGTACTGAACGTAGGGAATGATTATTACCCTTATCAGCGCTGTCGTCACTGTGCGCAAACGTGAGACACCCCTCTCCCCCAAGGCCAGTGATTGCGACAGAGCCCCTGAGCGCGGGCAAGCAGGTGACGCCGCAGCTGACGGCCTGTCCCGGAGCTGGGGTGAGATGAGGGTGTACTCTCGTTGGTGCGGTGAGAATTGTCACGTGATCCCCTTCAACGAGGGCTTAGGGAAGCGCCCTTTGTCCCTCCCCTTCTACCTCTGGACCCACGCCCACTCTCAAGGTGTCCTCAGGCGCCCCGGGCTTCCCCGCGTCATCTGCAGCCAGGGCACCCCAGCTCCACGCCACCACCATTCATTCTTTTCAGTGCACGCGCAGCGCGGGTATCCGGGACCGGGAAAACAGCAGGGAGCGGCAGGCGCTTCGAACCCGAGTTTAGGCTCCAGCAGCAGGGCTGGGGGTGGGTATTTGCCCTGGCGCGCGTACGTCCGCTCAGTTACCGACACCTCTCCAAGGTAAAATCGAGATACACAAGGAAACTGGGGAGATGGAGATAGTGGCATCTAGGTACAGGGGCCAAGCATGGAGACCGTACAAGACAGACGTAAACAGAGACCGCAACACAAAGAGAAATGGGGCACAGAGACAGCTAAAACAGACACATTAGAGATACTGACATACAGATAGGCAGAGACTGACATAGACCGGCAGTCAGGGAAACAGACTCCCAAAGAGCAACCCGATATAAGAGCTAGCCCACGGCGAGGATACCACCCACGGTCTGCGCGCTTCCCCAGTTCTGCGAATTCGCGAAAACCCCACACCTCACCCGATATCCGATTTTCCCCGCGCCGCGTCTCTAGTGTTCCGCCCCAAATCCAGTGCCAGACTAGTTCCCGCCTTCCGGCCCTGACCTGCCCCCCAGTTCCCAGTCCCACCTGCTCGGCTCTCAGAGTCTCTCGGACCTCGGATGCCCGCTTGCTCTGGCCGCCACCTCCCGTCCCGCCTCTCCCTGCCTGATCCTGCACCCGTTGGCCAGTACCATTCGCCCCGCCACCACTCCCGCCATTGTGCAGGACCCTCCACGGCCGCTTTCTCCCCTCCTTCCCCTTCCTCCCCTCCCTGAGAGCCGGGCACTCTCGGGTCCTCCAGGCACCCACCCCCCGGCCCCGCCTCTCTTTGGTAGCCGGTGCCCGCCCCGCCTCCACCGCGCCCCGCCCGCTGCGCTCTGCCGCAGTCGGGCGCTCATCGTCATTCCGCTCTCGCCGCCGCCGCCACCCCCGCCCCCGCGCACCGCCCCCGCCCGGTCCCCGCCACCGCCGCCGCCGCCGCCTGCCCAGCGGCCCGGGAGGCGGAGGCGCGGGGGAGGAGGCCCCGCTTGGCCCCGCAGCCCCGGATGCTGCATGACTTCATCCTTCCGCCGGCTCTCCTGCTAAGCTAGGGCCGGTCCGGCAGCCAGCCCGCCGCCCGCGCCCCGCCGCAGTCCCGCGCCCACCCCGCGCCCGCCATGTCCGAGATCCTGCCCTACAGTGAGGACAAGATGGGCCGCTTCGGCGCCGACCCCGAGGGTTCCGACCTCTCCTTCAGCTGCCGCCTCCAGGACACCAACTCCTTCTTTGCGGGCAACCAAGCCAAGCGACCCCCCAAGCTGGGCCAGATCGGCCGAGCCAAGAGAGGTACGCGGCGGGGGCCCGGAGTCACCGCCTGACCCAGAAACCCTCCGCCGGGCGCCTCCGGGCTGCGGTTCCCCGCCAGTCGGCCGCAGCTCTTGCCGCAGACCAGCGCAACCAGGCGCTCGCCGCTGGGGTTTGTTGTGGGGGGGTCCCCACTGCAGTGTTGTTCCCCTCTTTCCCTCTCCCGGGAACGCAATGCCCCGGATTCGATGCTCGACACCTCTGGAAGTAGAGCCCTGGCACCCGCGCGAGGGGGGAGGGGCCGGCCGGGGGCATTTGGGGCTAACTGAAAGTGGGAACGTGGGGCGACGGGCCGCTTCTTCAGTATCAAACGCGGAGTCGGTGGATGCTACGGAAGAACCTTTCGGGTGGGGAGGGGCGTGCGATCTGAGAGGGGGCAGGGGGGGCCGGGGGACCAGATGTCCTGGTTCTTTGAACGGGGAGAGGGCTCCGTTGGTGCCAGAATTGGAAAAAGGGTTCAAGCGGCAAGAGGGTTAGGTTGGGAAGAGGGTTGGATTAACCGGAGATTCCGTTTGAGGAGGGGGTTCATTTACAGTGAGGGTTGAAGAGGGGGATCCCATGAGCAAAAAGGTTTCTGTTCAGCTCGGATGGAGGACAGGTCAGGCAGACGGGGAGGTTGAAGGGCTGGAGCCTTAGAAAGAGGGGGCGTTCCCCCCCAGGGAGGGGAGGGGTCTGTGAAAGCTGAGAACGGCAGTGGGTTGAGTCGGCAGGAGAGTTCGGATGGGGAGGGCACTGGGGCATGGGGGTCGAGGGGCGTCGCTGGGCCACGGGCAGTATCTGAGTGGGACGCGAGGACGCGGGGCTCCTACTTGCCGCCCCCCGAGACCGCGCGGCTGACGCGCTTTCTCCCTGCGCAGTGGTGATCGAGGATGACCGGATAGACGACGTGCTGAAGGGGATGGGGGAGAAGCCGCCGTCCGGAGTGTAGACGCGCCGGCTCGGGCGGCGGGCTCCGGGCCCGGCCTCGCAGCGGCCAGGAGCGCGGGCCGGCGATGCGGCTGCCGGCGCCCCCCGCCCCGGCCCAGGCGCCCGCGGGCGGGGGCTGCAGGGCCGCGCCGCCTCCGGGTGAGAGTCGCTGCCTCCGCCGCCAGGCACTCCGGAGCTGTCCGCTTCAGCACCACGGCGGCGGCGGTAGCGGCGGCGCGGACCCGCCCGGAGCCCGCCGCCGCGCTCATGCACTTTAGAACCTCGGGCCGCAGCCCCACCCCGCACACCGGAACGGACAGAGACCCGCGGCCCCAGACCCAACCCCTCCCGCACGGCTCCCTTGTCCCGCCCCTCTCCGGCCGGTTTGGTCGGAAGACCAGGCTGCCCGCCGGTGTCCGACCGTGCGCGGCCAGGGATGTTTGGCTGCGTATTTGCATGAGCTTCCCACCCACCTCAGCCCAGCCTTTCAAGCCGCTCCTTACCCCCAACCCTGTCTGGCGTGACCCCAGCCTCAGCCTCTTTCTAAGGGACTTCCTCTGCACATTTGTATTTTTATATCCGATTCTTTGTTTACTGGCTCCCCTCATGGTTAGTGCCCATCCCCCTCGATCTCGTCCTCGCTCTTCTGCGCCTGGCAGGTAGGACGAGTGTTGAGGGTGGGAATGGACAAGCCCCCAACATGGTAACCAACACATGGCCAGTTTGCTCAGGCCTGACCCCAGGCGGCCGTCTGGCAGACCCCTTCCCTCAAGGTATCACCTTCCAAGGGTCCAGGTCTTATGATACCTTGGACCCCTGCACCCTGCCCCTGGGAACCCAAATGGGGACTGCTCTGCACCCTTGGATGACACCTGTGGCCCTAGAGATGTTCTCAACCCAGGGTTGTCCTTTGTAAATGTTCCTTCATCCTCACTGTACCAGGAGTGTGTGAATAAACACAGACCTTCCTGTGTGTGTGTGTGTGTGTGGCCCCTGCTTCGGTTTGCTCGGGAGCCAGGCCAAAATGGCTCCAATCCTTTTTGGGCAGGGGGGTGGGTACTTGAGAATCCCAGGTGCATGTTTCTGGAAGGGAAGCGTTGCCAAGTAGACACAGGCAGGCATTCTTGGGTAGATACACAACCAGAGCAGGATAAGTCACCAGAGTTGGGGGCTGGAGCTAGGGTCAGAATCGTAAAGCAATCTAGATTCAAAGTCTGCAACCTCCTGTGGATAAGTCCAGGTTGAATGGGGGGCAATAACAGGCCCCAGGGATGCAGGCCTGAGTCTTGCTGCCATGCAGAGGGGCTGTGGTAGTTCAGTATGGTGGGAGAGGAAGTTGGGGAAGCCCAGGAGAGATCTGAGGAATCCAAGAAGGAAGCCATAAACCTGGGATTTGGGATATAATTCAGCCTGGGCTATATTGTTTCATTTTGGGTTGCTCCCATCAGCTCTATCTTAGGCATCAGGACCTTGAGATGTGAGCACCTTAGCCCCAACCCTAACCCCTGAGTCAGGAATTACAAGACCCAACCCTAACCCCTGAGTCAGGAATTACAAGTCTACCCTAGACTGAGGAGTCTAAGGTAGAAAGGTAGGAAGGGCTCAAGGGCCATGCTTCTGGCCTCACAGCTGAATGGCACTGAGGAAGTCCTCATGATCTGAGTCCTGGAGAAAGCAGGGTAAGGTGGGAGGTCTGGGGGATGACAGGATCTGGGTTCCAAGGGCCAGCTGGGCCACACTAAGTTCTTTGCCCTTGTGCATAAGGTAGAGATGGAAGTGGAAACCGTTGCCGTAGGTTGCATGCTTCAGAGACCAGCCATAACGGGCTTGGGCATAGTGTCTAGTCCGAAAGTGGGGAGCAGCAGAGGTCAGTGAGATGAACCGGCCCCCAGGGACCAGCACTCGGCTCACCTGCAAGGCAGACAGAGAAGCCACTGGTGAGAAGTCCATCTCCAGGTTCTCAAAGGTCAGTATTGCCCTAGAGGCCCTCCTAGATACTACCCTACATCCAGCTCTCCGTGGTAAAAGACTGAGCCTCCTTCTGTGCCCCTGGTCATTCCATGGGGGTAGGGCTGTATTCTAGACAGGAAGGAGCATGGGAGTGATGTCAGGTCAGGGGGTACTGCTTTCCTGCCAACTGCTCACCCTCCCAGTCTGTTACCTGTCTGGAACCTGGCTGCTACCTCATCCTTATGGCAACCCAGTAGCCAATCATCAGCCTCTGAGAGCCTGACCAGTCCGGCCTCCTATAACCCTGACCCAGCATAACCCTCTCCTTCCTTAGGTAACCACAGCCCTGAGGGTAACTGTTCCAAACCATGCCTCCTTCTGGATTCTGAGTTCATCCAGTGTCCTGAAACCTCAACCCCTCATCCCTATCTCTTGGTTTGCCCTCCACCCTTGATGCTCCCTCACCTCACTCAGCACCTGGTCCACAGTGCGGACACCTTCAGAGGACACAGTCCAAGGATCCCGTTCTCCAGCCAACAGGGCATCTAGTGTACCCTTCTCAAGTACCACATCAAAGGAGCCATTAGGAAAGCCCAGTGCCCGCACGTCCATGGTCTCCCAGCGCAGCTTGGGAACATGGGCATAGCGAGCCCGCATGGCAGCCACCACTACTGATGAGTAGTCCACACTGGTCACATCAGGGAACCCTCCGAGGAACAGCTCGTAGCTCAGGGCACTGTTCCCGCAGCCTGGGGTGAGAAAAGATGGGTAGCAAAAGGGCTAGGTTAGCTTTGGTTCTCCCCTCCCCATTATCTGTCCACTCTTGGTCCATCCTCTCTCAACCCAAATCCTCCTGTACTGAGGGAGAAGCAGCATAGTACAGAAAAAAGCATGAGGCTTGGAGTCATATAGGTGTGGCCATATATCCTGGCTCTATCATTCCTAGATGTATGGAAGTAGGAACTTGCATTTCCTATTCAGAAAAATAAAGATAACAAGACAGCCTGCAGCCCTGGCTGGTGTGACTCAGTGGATTGAGTGCCGGCCTGCAAACCAAAGGGTCGCTGGTTTGATTCCCAGTCAGGGCACATGCCTGGGTTGTGGGCCAGATCCCTGGTAGGCGGCGCACAAGAGGCAACCACACATTGATGCTTCTCTTCCTCTCTTTCTCTCTTACTTCTCTCTAAAAATAAATAAATAAAATCTTAAAAAAAAAAAAAAAAGACAGCCTGCATGCAGGATATGATCATTCAGTTTAAGAACTAAAACAGCCAGAGAGTAGCTGAAGCTCGTAGTTCAAAATTCTGGGTTCTGATATTCGTAGTCACACTGCCTTGGCAAGTTACTCGACGCTGAGCCTCGATTTTCTCAGACACAGAATGGGATAATAATGGCATCATTAAGATCATAATATTATTAGTATTTTCCTAATACCTCTCAGAGAACCTCTGGGAAGACTTCATATTAGGGGTTACTATTCCACTTTTGGCTCCCATGGCAGAGTTAACAATTGAAGGGGTAACTAGGTGGGGACACTGTGGAGTTGATCTGTTGTAATTCCTTTATGTACTGAACACTACATATTGGGTTCTGCTGATGAGTAAGAGTCCCTGACCTTAAAGAGCTGATACTTTGGTGGGAGGAACAGATGTGTCCTCTGGCAAATGCCACATAATGTGATGAGTGTTTCAATAGGGACAGGCTGTGGGAGCATACAGTATGATCCCTGTCCGCACTTTAGTTGGGTTGGGCAAGGGTTTCAGGGAAGCTGACAACCAATCGGTCTTAAAGAATCATAACACTGGTGGGACAAGTACCTGAAAAGCAGTCCCAAAGAGAGCTGGGTCAGGTGAAAGAATGGGTGGAGGTTAGAGGGATGGATGTGGATCTGCAGTCCAGACAGCATGACTTCCTTCGAAGATTGTTGGTGTCTTCTGGGCCCTCTTGTGGTCAGTCTCAGCCTGAGAACGGGCTGGATGACAGCTCTTGGGATTAGATTACTTTTAATCTCCATTTTTGTCCCAAAGAGAATTACAGGATCAGCTGTTGGGATAGCCCTGATCTAGCAGGGGTTGGTACCAGGTCAGAGCACCCAGAGGATGCTGGCTGGTCCTCAGCTGCGCCTTCCTGTGTTCTTCTTCAGGCCCCTGGGCTCAGGGAGAGTACTGTCTCGCTTGAGAAAAACCAATGCATGCTTTCTACAGCAAGCTCTGGTAAGATACACCACATGGGATGGGAGATGAGGGTGGCTGAACAAGAGACCCTAACTCAGTTCAGGCTGAAATCCCACTGGGTTCTCTGACCCACAATCCCTTTACCACCCTATTCTTGACCTCACTCCCTCAGAGCTCTGCCCAACAGCAGACAAACCCAAACATCTTTCCTTTATTCCACTTGGTAAAAGACTGGCATCTTCCAACTTCACCAAAGATGAAGGAAGAACAAAATCTGATCACGGGGACAGTCATGCTTACAAAGTTGTGATTTCTGATCCTGCTGCCTCAGTGATTTGGGACTAGCAACTAAGATGAGGCTTGGGAAGCCCCATGCCTCCCTGGGTGGAGCCTTAGGGCAGCGCGGCCCCGGAAACCTGAGGTGGATCCAAGAACCCATTACATGGGAGTCCAGAGTTATGTGGATGCCATCCCAACACCAAGAGACTGAGGGATAAGCCACAATACGAAAACACTAATTTATAACAAGAAAAATAGCCACCATGGGGACTTGACAAGCAATCCTCAGGCTAGTCTCTTCTCTCTATGTAGGAAATACAATAAATTGAAGCCAAATTATGATCAGAAGATTCCTGCAGAGCATGGAGTCAGTTCAAGCAAGGAGAATCAGAGATGTATGATGATGGCAAAGCTAGGACAGCCATGTGTATTCATCTGCCATGAAGATATTCCAGCCACAGGGAACAGACACACAAGTCCTCAGGCAGGGTACTCTCTGTTCTCTGAATAGTCTGTGATAAATTGCCCCTATTTTCCCCATTTTTCAGTAATAATGATAGTTAATAGTCATTGAACACTGGGCCCTATGTTACGGATTTCTAGGCATTATCTCAGTTTATTTTCAAAGTACCTTAGTGTAGAAGAATGCTATTTTTATCATTATCATTTTCTAGATGGGAAAACTGAGGCTGTCCGAAGTGTATAAGGAATTTTCTCAAGGTCACACAGTCCAGTGGTAGAGTCAGAATTTGGATCCAGGCCTGTCTTACTCCAGAGCCGGAGCTCTTAAGCCACTATGCAAACCTGTCTCGAGTTTTCAAGAGGTTCACTCACCTTCTGCTGTGACATTCCACCTTCAGTCATTTTACCAGTTTTAACAGAATTCTAAATGCCTTTCTATGCCCATATGTGTAGTGCAGCAGGAGAAATAGAAGCTCTGGAGTCAGATGGCATCCTTACTTCACCCTTTACTTGCTACATTACAGTAGTGGACACTGTCACTGCTCCGACTAGATGCCCTTGGAGTGTCACTAGGTTTTAGTATGTGTTTGCTTCTGATAGACTGCATCTGTAACTCTTCACAACCCTCAGGGAGATCTTGCCTGTGATCACAATCCTGCTTGACATTTTTCCTTCCCTGTCCTCTCACTCTCATTACCAATTTCTTCTGGGAGCACATCTCTAACAAATGACTGGGACATGAATCCATGAATCCTAATCTTAGAATTTGCTTCTGGACCCAACCTGAGACACTGACCTGGAGCAGGGGTTGCCGAATTCAGCATGCCACCTGTTTTGGTAAATGAAGTTTTACTGGAACACAACTACTCTCATTCACTTTTGTACTGTCTGTGGCTGCTCTTCCACTACAGCAGTAGTATTCACTAGTTGTGACAGAAACTGTATAGTCCACAAAGCCCAAAGTATTCGCTATTTGGCCATTTTCAGAAATAGTACTGACCCCTGACTGAGAGTAAGTCTATTAATACTTATTACTCACCTCTCAGGGTTGTCATAAAGATTAAATAAGTTAGAAAGGGCCCAGCGCATTCCCTAGCACCTACCAGGTGCCCAGCTTGTTTCTTGAGGTAGAATGTAACATAGGATACTCCCCCAACTGTGGGTCCTCTTTTTAGATTCTGGGAATAATGCCTGGAGAGTTTTCATTTTTAATTTTTAGAGTTTTCTTCCCTCTCTCCAGAAAAGGACACCTCCCAGTCTAGGAGATTTTAAGGCAGTATTAATCTGCCAATCACCAGCATCAGCTGTGAGCTTGTTGAAACTACAGGCTCCTAACATCCACCTTAGACTGTTCCTGGAATCATAATATCAGGATGGCGTCCAGCTTTCCAGGTGATTTTGATATACACTAAAGTTTAAAAAACTTAAATCTATGGTAAATCTATAAATAAATGTAATGGCTTACAAGCAAAAAATTCAAGAATTTTTATCTCTGGAGGGAAGAGGTTTCGGAGGATTACACAGAAAACCTTGAATATACACAGGGATTTTTATTTTGCCAAGCATTGTTTTAGGTATCTTTCGTATTCACTCGATCATCTTAAAAACCCAATAAATAAGTAATCTTATTTTTTTAAGGGTGAGAAAATAGAGGCAGGGAAACTTAAGTATTTTGTCTAGGATTACATTGCTAAGATTCCATGATTTTGCCCACTATTCTATAGCTAAAATTACATCAGCCTAGATTCCAAAAGAATTTGCTGCCTCCAGGATCCAAGTTCTTAAGCCCTAGGTTATACTTCCTTTCTAATCCTAGGAATGTTCTATTTTCACACTGAGCATGGTATACACATACATATTAGATTTATTATTTATACCTTTCATATACTGTATTACAGGTGTCTCATATATATATATGAAATATTGCACTTAAATATATACATGCTCTTACAAATACCAAAATATTGTAAAAACTATAATTGGAAGGAAACTCATTGCTCAATCAAACTTCTCTAAAGTCCCAAAAGATGGCAGTAGGAGTGAACCCAATGGCACAGCTGGATCTCTTACATTCCAGTACCTGTTCCTCTTGAGCAGTGATTTTCAACTGGTGTACCACAAGAATTTTAAAAACATGCAATACCTGACTATTTAGTCAGGGGCACTGACCTCTTTTCCTTTAGATTGTCAAATAAATAATCTTGACAGCCAACAAAATAGCCATCTGGTGTGAGTCAAAATTATACCTTTTTGTCAGATTGGCAAAAAATATGACGTATTTTTGGTGTGCCTCAGAATTTTAGTAATTAGTTTATGTGTGCCAGGAGACAAGAGGGTGAAAATCGCTGCTCTTGAGGAATCTCACCAATCACAGCCGCAATATCCCCTCTGACCTCAGAGGGCGCTGTCGTCGTCTTCACTGCACATAGGACATCGGACCAAGTTATAGCGTTTGGAAAGTGACGAGATAACTCTCTCTAGGTAACAATAGCTCTCAGGGCCCATCGGCGCAAACAGAAAAGTGGTAGGTATTGTGCTCGAGGTGCCTGCATGTGCCTTATTCGAACTGAGTTCGCAGTTCCATTTCTAGCGTGAATCCGAGGCTCAGAATGGGTTCACGACTTGTCTGTCCCCAAGTCATAGAGCCAAATAGCGCTGGAACCTGAACTAGATCCTCTGAGCTCTCCACTGCTCGGGAGGGTCCCGAACGGGGCTCTGGGTCACCTACCACACTGAAATTCAGAGAGACTGAGACTGTTTTTTCGGGGGGGGGGGGCTGGTTTGGGGGTGGGTAGAAAACTAAGAGTCTCTTGGCCCCTGTTTGCCCTGGCTAAATACTGCCCAGATTCTGAAGGTACTGGATCTTGGCTCCTGACTGGGGCGTCCTCAGAGAGGGGCAGAGACAGACGCGTGGAAAGCGAAGGGGAACGGCCGAAGCAGAGCCGGTCCAGTAAGCTCCACCTGAGCTGGGCAGCGCCAGGACTACCCACCTAGCACGAGGATACGGTCTTCCGGCCGCAGCTCCGGCTCCAGCAGGGTACGGAAAGAGGCGAAGTCCCCGAACCACTCGTAGGGGGCAGAGTCGGCCGAGCCCCGGTAGCGCTTGTCCCAGTACTGTACCTCTCGGTACTCGCAGTTCTGTTCTGGTAACTCCGGCAGGGACTCGTGGGACCTGGGAGAGGCCATGCTTGCTGCAGCCGGGCCCGTAGGGCAGTCGGCCTGCCTGTTTAGGTGGGGCTTGGCTCCCCTGTGTAGCCAGTCGAAATGGTGGAATATGGTAGGAGGCGTGGCCCTCGTGTCTCCGCCCCCAACTGCGGTTGCTCAACATAAACACGTGGAACTTCCGTCCTATGCTAAGCGCTCTTTGAAGAATCCTCCGGCTGGGGGAATTATGTCGTCCAGACTCTGAATCCTCCTACTGTACTTCTCACTCATTTCGGAGAACCACTTCATAGTGTCACACTCGGGTTTATCACGGCCCCCCCCCCTCATATTTTCAATTTGACCTGCTCCTTCTATTAAATCTGAAAATCCGTCTCTTCCCAGTTTTGAGCCCTGGAAGGCTCTGCGTGGCGGGAGGGAGGCGGACACAGGTCTTGCCCTCCAGGAAAGACCGGCATGAACAGATATTCTCAACACAGGCGAAGTGTTATGCTGGGCGGGAAGAGGTGGCAAGGGCGCGGGCAGGAACGTTGCTTCTCTGGGCAAACGTTCGATCCGTCTTTAAAGTATATACTGAGGAGTAAGATCATTTCTCCTCGTAGGGAGCGTGCAGTCCATCAAGAGACACCGATGTATAAGCAGTAAATTTTAGTGTAGTAAATAAGAACTCTGGCAACTCGGGTCAACGCTCAGTGCATTAGGACACCCAGCGCACAGAGCGGAACCTAAGTGTCACAGGGTCCGGTTTCCAGAGTGGCTAGCCCACACGAGCGGCGCACCGACAAGATGGCGGCGGGTGTGCGGAAACGCGCCCGGGCAGGACCCGCATCACGGGTGGCGGGACGCTGCGGGCAGTGGCTGCGGCGCGCCTGGCAAGAACGGTGCCTGTTGCTGCTGGAGCCGCGCTACACGCTGCTGGTGGCTGCCTGCCTCTGCCTGGCGGAGGTGGGCATCACCTTCTGGGTCATTCACAGGGTGGCATGTGAGTGCGCCGAGGGGGAGGGGAGGGGAGCGGAGAAGGCGGGAGGGAGGTGGAACCGAACCCCTCACTCAAACCGCGACTCGGATTCGGAGCTCAAACCCAGACCCAGGTCCGCTTAGTCATCAATTGCAGACCCATATCTTTTATCCCAAGTTACAAGCCTGCTCCACAGAAAACCAAACCTGATCATAATCCCTGCCCCATGACAGAAGTGGCAATCCTAGAGATTAGCCCTCCGCCCTAAATGGACAGCCTGCCCAGCTAAGAAAGTAAGCCAACCTGGAAGGCAGAAGACCTCGGTCCAAGTTAATGTGCTGCTACCACTGCTCTCCTCTGTGGCTTTGGACACTTCCCCAACTGGGTCTCATCTATCTAATTCTAGGGTCTTTTTTTAGGGCTGGAACATAGAGCTCAAGTGAGTTGTAGTACTAAGAAGTGAGATTGCAGAAGATGAAAGACCAGATCATAAAGGAGTCTGTAAGCTGTGTTAAGGACATAGCATGGTGGTTAAGAATCTAGGATCCTATGAATTCCAGTTTCAGCTCTACCCTCCCTAGCTCACTGATCCAAAGCTAGTCATTTAACCTCAATAATTCATATGTTACTCTTCTAAAACTGGGAATAATAGAATTTGGTCTTTATGTTAGGAACCATGGGGAATCGTTGAAGGGTTTTAAGTAGAGGGACCTGATATGATTTATAGGAAGAGCTCCTGGTTGCAGGGTGGCAAATACATTGCAGTGGGATGAAAGTGGAAGCTGGGAGCCTAATTAGGAAGACATTGCATGATTGAGGCTACAGATTACGTTAGGCCCAAATTTGGGTATGTAATAGTAGAGAAGAATGAGACAGTAGAGATACGTAGAATGAGGAATAGACAGGACATGGTAAGTGGGGGTTGGAAATGAAAGAGGAGGAAGTTTCAGGTTTGTGACCTGGGCAGCTAGGAGGTGGATGGTGCCATTCATGGAAACCAGGAAGGGGAGCAGGCTTGGAATAGAAGATTATACGTTCAATCACAGACATGTTGAGTTTGAGATGCCTGGGTTCACCCAAAGAATGTCAGTCATTTAGGTAAGGGGTTGTGGTAGAAGTCCTGAGAATGAACTGGAATTCTGTGCTTCGATGGGCTGAAGGTCTCGGGAATAGGCAAGTTCTGGATTTGGAAGTAACCACACCATTTTTTCCTTTTCCAGATACAGAGATTGACTGGAAAGCCTACATGGCTGAGGTAGAGGGCGTCATCAATGGCACCTATGATTATACCCAATTGCAGGGTGACACTGGACCTCTTGTGTGAGTGGAGATAGGAGGTTCAGCGAGGGTGTGATGGGCTGACTGGATACCAGGCTGGGTAGCCTCACCCAGACTCACATTCCCTCTCATCTTTTAGGTACCCAGCCGGCTTTGTGTACATCTTTATGGGACTGTACTATGTCACTGGCCAGGGCACTGACATCCGCATGGCCCAGCATATCTTTGCTGTGCTCTACCTGGCCACCTTGCTACTTGTTTTTTTGATCTACCACCAGACCTGCAAGGCGAGTCCATAACACCAGGATCTGGGTCCCTAACCTGGGAGGGCTGTGGTGTGGTGATAGCTCTGGGTTGGTGAGCTGACATTCTTCCCTGCTTTGCCCACCCCTTAGGTACCTCCCTACGTCTTTTTCTTCATGTGCTGTGCCTCTTACCGTGTCCACTCCATCTTTGTGCTGCGGCTCTTCAATGACCCAGTGGCTATGGCGCTGCTCTTCCTCAGTATCAACCTTTTCCTGGCCCAGCGCTGGGGCTGGGGTTGCTGCTGTTTCAGGTCAACATCCCTCCCATCTGGTCCCCTTTCTTACTTTTTGTATTTGCATCACTTTCTTCCCAATCTTCTGCAGCAGAGAGAGTAAGGGAGTGGCCAGACAGTGTAGGTCAGTCAGGGCCCCACTAGGTGAGTCCAGGATCTGTAGAAAGTCTCCACCCCAACCCACAACGTACATTCCTCCTCTTCCCATCCTCTCTTCCTTCCAGACAGCATGCTGTTGGCGTTGGTCATTGAACATTCTTAATACTCGGTATATATTTGCGTGCTCAGCCTGGGCATAGAAACTAGGTATCTACTCCCTACCACCCAGCCTCCTCCCAGGTTACCTTACCCTCACTCCAGCAGTACTGAGTATGGGCCCTATCCTGGTGCTTGGTAGTGGAGGGGAGGAGTTGCTGTGATGGCGGTGAGGGGGGTGCATCTTTGGGTGGGGTGCGTGGCCCCGGAGCTGATCTCCACCCTTCCTCTCTTCTACCCACCCTAGCCTGGCAGTCTCCGTGAAGATGAATGTGCTCCTCTTTGCCCCTGGGTTACTATTCCTTCTCCTCACACAATTTGGCCTCCGTGGGGCCCTCCCCAAGTTGGGCATCTGTGCTGTCCTGCAGGTACTCCCACCTTACCCCTTCCCCTTTTTAATGAAGGGGAGGCCCCTCTGTCTGGCCTCCTTCCCTCCGTGAGACTTCCTCAAAGCCAAGAGACAAGGGTTTTGGAGTTGATTCTGGCCTGGGCAGCCACTACCTCTCTGGGCTTTGGTTTCTTTTTTTTTCTTTTGTAAGATTTTATTTATTTATTTAGAGTGAGGGGAAGGGAGGGAGAAAGAGAGGGAGAGCAACACAAATATGTGAGAGATACATCAATCAGTTGCCTCTTGCATGCCCCCAACTGGGGACTTTGCCCGCAACCCAGGCATGTGCCCTGGCTGGGAATCAAACTGGCGAGGCTACCTTTTGGTTCGCAGGCCGGTGCTCAGTCCACTGAGCCACACCAACCAGAGCCAGGCTTTGGTTTCTTCAGCCGTAAAATAGGGTGGTTGAATTAGATGGTCTCTGAGGGCCTTTCTAGCTTTGCCTATTTATGACTTAAAGCACTGTCATTACCAGCCTCCTCAGCTTCTTTGGCCCCAGACTTTGCGGGGGGTGCGGGGGAAGAGAGGCTGGTTTTCTTGCTATACTTAATGGGAATTAAGGAATCTCTGAGACCTATGCCCTATTCCCACTCCCCTGATTAGCATGAGGCTAGAAGTGAGCCTGGGCGGCTCTGCTGACATCACATCCATCCTCAGGTGGTGCTGGGACTGCCTTTCCTGCTGGAGAACCCCATCGGTTACCTATCTCGCTCCTTTGATCTTGGTCGCCAGTTTCTCTTCCGCTGGACAGTGAATTGGCGCTTCCTCCCCGAGACCCTGTTCCTGCATCGTGCCTTCCACTTGGCACTGTTGGCCACCCACCTCACCCTGCTCTTGCTCTTTGTTTTCTGCAGGTGGCACAGGTGAGAAAGGGGACCAGTGCCATGAGCAGAATTAGGGGAAAGAGTGAAGGGCCTGGGTCTTAGGGGCCGCTTGGGGGAGATGTTGAGCTCATGGAGGTTAGTTTAGAGCTTGGTCCATGACGGGGGCTTGATAAATGTCTGAATGGCTTTTCTCCAGGACGGGAGAAAGTATCTTGTCGCTGCTGAAGGACCCCTCCAAAAGGAAGGTTCCACCCCAGCCCCTCACACCCAATCATATCCTTTAAATCATGGGAAGGTAAGTCTTGCCCTCTACAGGTGCAGATAGAGTCCCTGGTCGTGTAGACCTGGATGGCTGGTGACATGGGGGAGAGAAAAAGAGGCATCAGTAATAGCTACAGGGCCCATTCTTAGAGCTCCTACTCTGTACCAAATACTGTGCTGAGTATTTACATATTTAAGCATATTTATTCTTAATTTTAAATATTCTTGAGTGATTATGACCTCTCGTCCTCTGCCTGGTGCTATACTAAGAGATTTATATACATTCTAACATTTAAAGCTCACAGGAGATTATCCTCATTTACAGGTGGCAAAATTAGGGCTTTAAGAGGTTACTTTACTAAGCTAGGAAGGGATGGGCTCACTAGGCCTTATGGCCCTAGGTATTACTGTCTCCACCTTAGACTGAGGAGCAGGTCCAGAGAGCTTAAGAAACTTGTCCAAAGATGTGTGTCTGGGAATGGTAGAACCAGGGGGCTATCTAACCCCAAAACTTTTACCCTTCTGCTTTGGAACCTCCCTGCCTGCCCCCACCCCACCCCCAACTCCTGCCCCTTCTGCTCCTGCCCTTGGCCTTGACCACTGCATACAGATCGTTTCCACCCTCTTCACCTCCAACTTCATTGGCATCTGCTTCAGCCGTTCTCTCCACTACCAGTTCTACGTCTGGTATTTCCACACACTGCCCTACCTCCTGTGGGCCACCTCCAGCGTGCCTGCACGCTGGCTCACACACCTGCTCAGGTACTGGCTGGGACAGCCCGGGAGAGGGAGAAGGCTTAGGGAGCTCCTCATTGCAAGGCTGTGACCATGGAGGGGCTGGGGTGAACTGAAGGGCTGGGGCCTAGAAACTGGCAAAAACCTGGAGTTTATTTCTCATCTCCAGGTTGCTGGTGCTGGGGCTCATTGAGCTGTCCTGGAACACATACCCTTCTACGTCCTGTAGCTCTGCTGCCCTGCATATATGCCATGCTGTCATCCTGCTGCAGCTCTGGCTGGGCCCCCAGCCTTTCCCCAAGAGCATTCCACACAGCAAGAAAGCCCACTGAGATCCTCCTCTTCCCCATTCTCGGACCCTGGATGTGGATGGACTCTGCGCTTCCCAATAAACCTTACCAAGTCCACTTCTGTGCAGCCTACATGGAGGTGCCTAGACCAAGTTGTGAGGGGCAGGCACGTGGAAGATAACTCATTCAGGCAGTTTTAAGAGGCACTTTATTGCATAGGATTTGGGGACTGTGGCTCTCTCCCCTTTCACTGTACTGTACAGAGCGTGGAGACAAGGGGCAGGGGGTAGAAGGAGCAGGAGAGAGCACAGGCAGGCACTTTCTGTGGGGGCAAGAGGATTCTGGGAAGGGGATGAGAAGCAGTTGGGGGCAGACTGCCACCCACCTACCCCTTCCCAGCACTGAGAAGCCGCCCCCGCCCCCCTGCCCCAGTGGCAGTGACTTGAGTCTGTTGGGGGGCGCCAGCCCCAGCAGTGGGCAGCCTTCACATGTTTGCTGGGCTATAACACAGCAGGTGTAGCTGCAAGTTCTGGTCCCAGTGGCGCAGCAGCAGGAAGAGACCCCGGGCTGCAGCCTTGAGGGCAGCCAGGTCAAGGCCATCGGGCAAGCGCTGTGCCCGCAGCCAACAGTCGGCCTTAGCTGCCGCCAGTTCCCACTCGCCAAAGGCAGCGGCACAGCGGTGCTCCAGCCACGCAAGTGCCACTGCTGTGGCCCAGGTCCGGCCCCGAAGGTCGGCACCACTCTGCCCTCCTGCCCCCTCTGAGGCCTCGGTGTCTGAACCCTGCCCGCTGTCCACCTGGCCTGGGCCCTCAGAGCCTGAGCTTGGGGATGGGCTGCAGGAAGCCGTGGCACTGTCACGCTGACTGACACCAGGTCCCAAAAGTGCCCAGGGAGATGAGGCTGAGGTGGGGCTAAGGCTGGCGCGGTGCGCAGCGAAGGGTGAGGCACGGCACAGGCGCTCCTGTGGGATATGCACTGCGGTGCAGAAGGGTGCGTCCAGACGGAAGGAGCCAGGCGCCTCCTGCAACCGCACCTGAGGAGAGAGGAGGTGGGGGGAGAAGTGAGCTGAGACAGCGCCCTGGCCCTGGCAACGCCACCCTCCACCTCCCGAGTCCTCACCAAGGGCAGATAGTCATGGTCGCTGCCTTCACCGTTGCCATCACTCTGCTGGCCTGTGTTGGGGCTGCAGAGTCTACTGCTATCTGGGCCTCTAGCCTTCTGACAGCCCAGGCTGAGCCTCAAAGGAGGCTTTGGGGACATGTGTTGAGAACCTCCGGTAGGGGCTGCAGGGTCCCCCAAAGCAGACTTGGAGTTGTCATTTTGGTCGAGGTCCGAGCCACCTGCCAGAGAGCCGCCCTGAAGTCCTGCATCAGAGCCAGTCAGTGCCAGTGGTAATCCCTAAGCCCAGGTGCTCCCTACCATTTCCCCAAACTTGAGTATTACCTTTACAGTGGACAACTATGGGCAGAGGAGCTGCATCGAGAGGGCCCTGAGAGGCAGGAGGGGAGCCTGGGGGCTCAGCTGGGTCTGCAGGGGCACAGAAGACAGGGCTGAGGTTTGTCTGGGAAGATAGCCAGTGAGGTGAGGGCTAGCACCTTAGAGATCACCCAGGAGGGACTCTACCTGAGCTCCGCACCTGCAGGGCTGAGGGCAGGACCTCCCTAGTGGTAGCGTCCACAGCTACGGGGCAGGTGAAGCAGGACGGGGCAGAGCTGACCTTGCTTGTCTGAAGGGCTCGGAGCCAGGACCTCCGGGCATGGCCTATGAAACCAAGGAGCAATTGGCCGAACAGGAGGGGGTGCACTCCCACCATCCACCCTCTACAGAGGCTCCATAGAAAAAAGACCTCTGTTCCCATAGCTTCTCTGTCCTTGAACAGAGTGGAGTTTCCCAGGGTCAGGACCAGTTTGGACTCCCCAACTTTGACAAGGAGTGGTTAGGCTAAACCCTCAACCCATAGCAGGGTTAGGCCTCCTGGCCGCTCAGAAATTCAACATTCTAGACACCATTCAGGAAGCACTGACTGGCACCTTTTCCACCCACTCATTTCAGCACTGTCCTATAGACCTTTCTGTGATGATGGAAATGTTCTATATTTGCATGATCCAATATGGTAGCCACTAGTCACATGTGACTAGTAAGCACTTGAAGTATAGCTAGTGTAACTGAAGAACTGGAATTCTAAGTTTATTTGGTCGTAACAGTCTTCCTGAATGGCATTTGTTTTTATGTTATGGACACTGTGAATCCTTACAAGATCTTATTTCCCTCTGCTGGTTGCTAAGAAGCTTTCTAATTTTGGGTCCCCCATGCTGGCAAAGGCACGCATGATGTGCATCTTTAATAAAACTTTATTCTCCTATCCCTTTTATATCCCTTTTTTCCCATTGCCCTGCTTACTTTTTTCCCCCCTCATTAATAAGGGTGAGCCACCTCAAATCGTTTGTGTGCAAAGTGAGGTATAGAGAGTGATCAAACACACAGACCTATATATCTGCCCTATACCTATACCCCATACAGGCTCCTTGGTCTCCAACTGGGCCCACCAGCAACTCACCCCAGTCAGCCACGGTCTCAGCTCCTCGGAGAGCCAGCTGCTCATTGTCCCGGACCACCGAAGCTGCTGTCAGCCGATGGAGTGCTTGGTCCCAAACACCCTCTTTTTCAGGGGATGATGGAGGCAATGAGCCATCATCCCCAGGCCCCCATAGTGTCTCTAGCCCAACACCCACCTCCCAGCACATAGGCTGCTCCCCACACAGGGCCCGGATCACCACATGGCAGCGTGGAGCCTGGGGAGGCAGTGGCACTGCCAGGGGGACTGATTCCCCATTGGGGGGCACAGCTGTGAACAAGAAGGGTGGTTCCATCAACATGTCCCAGTCCATGGGGGTTGGGGAGAGCAGGTTTCCTGAGGAGACAAAGGCAAGGACGGGGCAGTGTGGTACCCTGGGCACCTTCCCAAGATCTTGGTATCAGAATCCAACTCTCCATCAACCCTTACCTGAGTCATCCAGGCCTTGTCCCAGCTGCTGCCCTGACTCAGAGCCTGTCCTGTCTGGTGCTGCACCCAGAGAGGGATGCCGGGGATGGCCAGGGACTGCGTTCACATGGCCTGGGGGTGATGAGAGGCTTCGGCCAGCTAGAGCCACTCTGCATCGACGGCCCAGCACCTCAGCACTCAAGGCCCCAGCCTGCACATGAGAAACAAGGTCCACTGGTCAAGGAATGCAGAGCTCCTGGCCATCGTAATACACCCACAACTGGCCACATGTCCCATTGTCTGAGACCCTGAGTGGCTGCCCACCGCCCTTAGGAGAAAGGCCAGGCTGCTCGTGGACTCTGGCTCCTTTCCCAGCGTCATCTTGCTCCACACCCTGTTTCTCACTTAAGGTTGTTACTTGTCTGTTTTTGTTCGCGTTGTCTTCCTCTTTGCCTGGCTCATTTCTACTTACTCTTCCAGATATGGCTCTTGCTTTCCTGACTCCCTCAGACAGGGTTAGCCCTAACTCTAAGCCCCCATAACACCCTGTCCCTATGCTCATCACTACATGTTGCCTGGTGTCATCACTGTAGGTTTACCTGCCTCTCTCTTCAGCTGGATTTAACAGTAACCACTGCACAAGGTACAGTATACAGCAGATGGTCAATATAGGTTTGCTGGATATATGACAAATGGATGTGAACCGAATCTCACCTTGACTGGAACCAGTGGAGGTGGTGGCAGAGGGCAGGAGCGGGATCCTGCAGGCTCTCCCCAGGCTAGGCTGCGGCAGCCCTGCTGAGAGGGGGGATCCAGGGGGGCACTGCCCTCAGGGGAGCCAGGGCCCTGGGATCTGGGGGACTCACTGCTGCCTGTGGAGCCTGGGCCTGGCTCAGGGCTGGCAGAGCAGTGGGTGAGCACATACTGCTCCCGAATGTACGAGGACTGGAAGATGCGACGCCATATAGCTGTGTCGGAAGAGGGGTTGGGTCCAGGGTCCGTGACTGGGTCTGTCAGAGCATCAGCACCTAATGGAGGCAAGAGAATAGACCCCAGCCCCAGCCTCTGCCACCGCCCTCTCCTCCAACGCAGCCACACACATGTACCCAGCACTCACTCTGCTCTGAGTCGCCAGCAGCCCACAGGCTAGAAGGCTCTCCTGACACAGTGCCTGTTCCCAGTGGCTCTGAGGTGCCAGTGGGCTCAGTGCCAGGGCTGGTGGCAGATGGCACCTCCTCTGGGGATGGAAACACGGAGCCACCCAAGCTCTGCCATCCAGGCTCTTGGCCCTAGAGAGAGAGGAATAGTCATTGGGAAAAGACCCAGGTTGTAGTTATACGCCACCTCTTTCCAAACAGGATTTAAGATGGCCAACTGCAAGAGGCAATAAAGTTAATAAACCAGAAAGGAAAGCCTACCACTAAGGAAGGAGGAAACATCCATGCTAACCACATGGTTAATAGAGTTGCAGTGGCTGAGCTTCAGGTCTGGCCCTGAGCTTCCCAGCAACCAGGCAAAAAGGTAAACAGTCCATTATATAGCTTTCACAATCAAAAAGGAAGAAGCATGCTTAGTTCTTTTTCTTCGAGAGAAAGCTTTTCCTAATAAAAATAACTACCATATCTCAAATTCCTATTATGTATCAAGTATCCTACTAAGAGCATGTACATTAAAACCTCTTACTACAACAACCCTATGGAAAAAAAAAATTAACCTCAGAGAGGTTAAGTGGCTTGCCCAAGTCACATGGCTAGTACCTGGCAGAGCTGAGACCTGAGGTTTCATCTAGACTGTGCTCCATTTGTCCCTGAATGTTACAGAAAATCATCACTGGTGCCTTCTGTAGGGCACTATGTGAAGTAAAGAGCAAGTTTTGACAAAAATCTCACAGCAAATGTTGGAGCTGTTCTCTGTGTCTGTGCGATTTGGTGACCTTTGGTAAAAGCCAGGGGCAAGACTTTAAAGGATAACTCAGTGGAAGACCTCCAGAGGAGGCAGGTTGCAGTCACCTTGGGGGACCCAGTGTGATCTCTGATGAGGCCTGGAGGTGGTAGGACAGTTTGGCAGATAGGCACAGGAAATGGAAGAAGGGTTTGGAAAAGATGCAGGGGCTTCGGCCATCCCAGGTCCACCTCCCACACCCCAGCCCAGGCCTACCCCGGGGGGGCGGGGCCGGAAGCCATCCACCCTAAAGAGTGAGCAGTAACCGAGCAGCTGGTCCCCAGGGTAGAGTGCTGGGATCTCCCGGGGGGTCAGCAGTGCCTCCACCGCATCGGGCACAAACCAGTCCACAGAGATGTCACTCAGAGCGGGCTCCAGTGCCTTCCGCAGGGCCTGCACCAGCTGTAAGTAGTGGCCAGACGGAGGCCGTAGGAGAGAAAGAGGTGCCACACAACTGACAGAGCAGGAAGGCTGCCCGTCCCCTGATGCCATCTGCCTAGTCTCTGGCTGAGGGAAACAGGGTCAGGCTGGGGTCAGGGGAAGGAATGGGGGTAGGAACTAGCAAGGGAGCTGAATGCTCAGTCCTCAGGGCGTAGTCTGTCCCCTGGCCTGAGCTATGCCACGTGAATGAGGCAAGGCTTAGCAAGGATATGACGCAGTACCAGGACACACTGAGAATAGTATTTGGGGGCTGGTCAGAGGCCATGCCCCTCTACCTTTAGCCTCCCGAAGCACCCCACAGCAGCACCTGTAGCTCCTCCCCTGATTGGCATCTCAAGGGAGAGTAGGGATTGGAGGGTGGGAAAGAAGCCAGGAGACCCCACGACTGGGCTGGGTTCTGATTCACACTCAGCGTAACCTGGGAGAAGGTCTTCCAGGAGCAGGGAACGGGGTCTGGGCTCAAGCTCACCTTGGGCTGCAGTCTCTCTCCAGGCCTCAGGAAGTAGGCCTGGCCCCTGCTGAGGGCAGACAGACCCTGGAGCAGCTGGTGGCAGGCAGGCCCTAGTCCAAAGGAGAAGCACCTGTTGAAGGAACGGAAGCGCTGTGACCTTCAGGATCCTCTTAGGGGGTCAATCTCAGGCACCTGTCTCTGCCCACCCCATACCTGGCTGCCCCCCTGTGCCACCTCATGAGCTCCAGGGTTTGGTGGGTAGTGACAGCCATGGGTGAGGCAGCAGTGAGCAGGAACAGCTGCCGAGGGTGGGCCCTGTGCTGGGGTTGCCTCATGGCCCAGTCCAGCACAGCCAGCACATCGGGGGGACCTCCCACAGCTGGTAGGGTCTCGACACTCTCACAGATCAGCTTCACCGTGTCCTGGAGAGAGAAGGTACAGGCTGGGCCATGCTGGGCTGAAATGTCTCCACCAGGCCCCCAGATTCTTAGACCACACTCACATCAGTGCAAAGCCTGCTCTCTGGGAAAAGGGGCTGCACTGAGGTGCCAAACACAGCCAGGTTGATGAGGGTCTGGGACGGGAGCGACTTCACAGCCAAAACAATGGCATCCTGGGGAGGAACAGGGAGGGCAGCGTGAGTCTACCACAGACACTGGTAGAGAGCAAGGGACACCAGGTTGCCTGCCTTCCCCAGGTCGTGTGTAAGATGAGGGCCTGGATGTGGTAATCTGGGAAAGGCCCTGTGTATGAGAGACTTTTTGAGGAAGACTCAGTGAAAACCTGGGAGTGTGAGGGAGACAGTGCGAGTGTGCCAGAGACATTTGTGTATGGGACTCTGGAGGTGTATATGACACTTTGCTTTGGGATTTGGTGTGACTGAATGCAATTTTATGTATGAGAGAGGCTCTTGGAATCTGGGAGAGACGTTTGTGTGTCAGAAAGAGTGTGTGCGTGTGTGTGCGCATGCAAGCTACAGCCCCTCTCAGACTGCTGCCCCACCCGACCCCAGGGCTGCCCATGCCGTGCCCCCACAGGCCTTGTGTGCTACACTGCTGCCATCCAACAGGAAGAGGAGCTCTCGTGTAGCTGTGCCCAGGTGTCCAGGCTTCGAGCTCAGGTCCGGGCAGAAGCTCAGCATCAGCACGGGGTTCAGCAGGATGTCCTTGTGGAAGCGTCGCTGCAGGAACCACACCTGAACATATGAGCCTAGATTCATGTTGGGCCAGGCTTAGTGCAACTCCAACCTGGGCTGGCAGTGGGACCCAGCCCCGGGGGCTCTTTCTGTCTTTCTAGGAGCCAAGCCAGCAGCCAGGTCAGGCCCCCAGGCAGTGATACCTGCCGGTCCCCATCACTGTTCCTTCGCTGGAGCCTCTGGAAATCCCGGCGGGCCCTCACCCGAGCCTCATATTCTGCTGAACTCAGGCTGCCAGCCTCCAGCGTCAGGTGCGGCTGGTGGGGCTCTGGGGAGGAGGGGACACAGCTCTGTCGGGAAAGTCCCTGTCTCTGGATCCCAACTGCCCAGTCCCGATGTCCTGGGAGGATCTTGCAGGGCCAGCCTCCCTGCACCACAAGCACCCCCCTCACAGATGACTCAGTCCATCTGGCTTGGAGCCCAGAAATCTAAACTTGAAAAATGCTACCCAGGTGGTCCTGAAGCTGGTCAGAGCTGGCCCTTGTGTGCCCCAGTCTCTCACCACTGGGGTGCAGCAGGATCTCCAAGGCCCGGTCACAGCGGTGGCCCTCAGCCAGTGTAACACAGATGATGGCTGCAGAGCTAGCATGAGGTGGGGCATCTGCCCGCAGAGCATGAGAGGGGCTCTCCAGGCCTGAGGGACATAGAGACACAGAGGGGTGATGATCACGCCGCTCCAAGTTAGCACCAAGAGCAGAAATATCACCTTCCCTGGCCACGGAGATTGGTGAGGGGCAAGGATCACAACTGATTCAGCTCAGCTCTCAGAGCCCGATCATAGGTTTGAATGGACAAGAGGGGATCTCCTTGCTTTCATGGGCTAGGGGGCAGATTCCTGGCTCTTTTCCTGGCTGGTCAAACCAGTTGCTGATTAATATTCTCCCCTACTTCTTGCACAAGGAAACTCCACTTCATGACTTGGGCTGGTCTCACTATAAGCCTCTCTCTTCTCATTGGTAAGTGGAGTGGTATGTAAAGAAACAATACTGACAAACTGAGGGGTGTGTGTATTGTATAGAAATGTCCAGAGGATGCTTCCCCACTGTGACACAGGAGGTATCTAAGTCTTAGGTCCTTGTCTTCTTTTTGTCCTGTGTTCCTCCCATCCCTGTGCCTTGAATTATTTCCCAGTCAGCTATGCTGGGTGGGGCACCCACCTGCCAACAGGCATGGCCCAGTCACCAGCATCTCGAAGGAGAAGGTATATGGGGCAGGGCAGCGGGCAGGGCCTAAGAACACGTTCGGAGGGGCAGCTGGATCTTCCCAGGCTAGACCTTCTTCCTGAGGGCTTCCCACCCCAAAGCAGCTGGTAGGGCTGGAAGGGAGCACAAGGAGGGTCACTGGGCCACTATCGAGACCCTTAATCCCTTTGGCTGACTGGACCCTTCTCCACCCTGCCCATCCCAAGGGCACCCTGCCAAAGCCCCCTCACCCGCACTAGACCCAGAGAAGCCGAGGGAGGGACGAAGAGAATCACCATAGGCCCAACCTGTCGTCACAGAGCCCCTGAGCTCTGGGGGGGCCCGGAGGACCTGGCGGGGCCAGCGGGGTGAGCACAGAGGGCAGAGCCACACGCAGCACCCCATCAGGCCTTGAGGGCAGCGCCCGGCTGCTGCACAGGGTCACTGTCATGGTGCCCGCCGGGGTGATGAGGCCAGTGGGCAGCACCAGTGTGGACCGGGACTGGGCCAGATCCAAGACAAGATGACCTATGATGAGTGAGAAAGGGGGTCAGAAGGGGCTGAAAGCAGAAAACATGAGGGAAGATAGGGGTGGCAGCAGGCATTGAGTCAGGGGAGCTGGGGAAAGGGGTACTTTGTGTGGTTGGAGAGACAATGAGCTAAATGCATTGGTAATGCAGGATGGAGACATGAGGTGAATGACAGTAGAAAGAGATATGGATTGATGTTAAAAAGATCTGACTGTCGATATAAAAGAGAGCAGTGAGAACACTGCTAATGGAGGGCTGAGGTGGATGGGCATGCCCATACCACACCAAGATCCTAGGGGACCCATATCCTGTGTCCCTCTGCCCCTGTCTACCCCTACCCACTCGACCCTTGGGCATAATCTTCCTAAAGGGCCATCCCTTGTGGGCTGACATCTCCCATAGCCTGGGACCCACAAATCCCCTGCTCATGAATAGAAAGGAGTTCCTCACTGCCCCGTAGGAATGGTTCCAGAATTTTCCACCCAAGAGGAGTTTAGGAGGAGTAATCTGCTTAAAAGCTGGCTAGAGGACATAAAGATACATTTGCATACTAAGCACACCATTTTACTTAGATCATAGGTTTGTTTAGGGATTGGGGGAGTCCTGCTGCTACAGGAAAAATGGCCAGGTATGTACAGTGGCAATCAAGGCCTTACATGGTCTGGCCACAGCCCACCTTTACAGCCCTACTTCACCTCACTTTCCCATAGTAATCATTTATCCATTCTTTTGAGAAATGCTGGCTGAATAAATGAAAAGAAAAAAAAAAGGAAGGTAAGAGGAAAGAAAGGGGCTTCCTTCTCAGCCAGGTGAGGCTTGTGGACAGCCTGTTACCATGGAGAGAGTACGGTTTGAATCTTGGCTCTGTGGTTTCTAATTTTGTCCTTTGGTAACTCTCGTTTTGAGAAGCCTCAGTTTCCTCATCCATAAAATGGGAGGCCATAGTGACTATACCCCAAAGATCATTTTGAGGAATAAAGATATAATCTATGCAAAACATCTAACACGTAAGAGACCATTGTTGGTATTTTCGTCACTACAAAAGGCAGAAGGAGTACAACACCTACATTACATACCTCTAGATTCAAATGAGGCGATACCCGTGACTGGGTTCGTCAAGGGTAAATCACCATAAACAGGAGGTATTTTATAACCATCACCCAGCACAACCTAATTCCAAATCTTTGCTTACACCATTGCCCCTGCCTGGAGTGCCTTTCTCCTCTTCACTTCACCACATCCTCATTCCTTTCAGTGAAATGATGGTTCTACCGCCTTCTGGAACATTCCTCCCTCTGGCTTCTAACGACCTGCTGGGTTTTTGCCAGCTCTCAACACCACTGAATTCTGTCCCACTTCTCACTCGGATGGTAAATCCCATGAGCAGAAATCAAGTGAATGTACAAATAGGTAAATAAAAGAATGAAGTACGCTTCATGAAACCTAACACAGGGGTGGGCTTCCATTCTCACCCAGCACTCACTGATTCCCTTTGTTGTGTGAGATGCTGGTACTTGGAAGTGACCAAAACCCTGTCCCAGGCCAGGAGCTAATGCTCCAGAAGGAGAGGCAGAGGTGTGACTGACTGCCTGCTGTGTCTGTCTCCCTGGCTAAAAACCTGGGGTCAGGCCTGGGTCATAGTCCCCCAGCACCTGGCATATGTCGGGTGCCCAGTCAACAACTGTTGAATAAAGGGATGAATCAATGAATGAAAAAAAGAATCAGTAGCTGGAGGGAGCAGGAGGGGCCAGGAGGCGGGGCGGGACCGACGCAGAGCAGGTGCAGGAACAGACTGGCGGCTGGCTTGAGGGTGGAATGGGGTGGGGTGGGGCGGAGCGGGGGTTCCCTGGACTCACCCTGCGCGCAGCGGCGGGGCGTCGAGGCCCCCAGCGCGGGACCCAGTGCGCGGCAGCATGCGCCCAGCGAACGATGCCGGCTCTGCAGCTGGAAGGAGACACGCCGTCCGGCCGCCTCAGCCTCAAAGCCAGATACCACTTCGGCCTCGGCCAGCGGGTACACGAACACGCCTGGGCGCGGGGGGCACAAGCAGCGTTGGCTCTTGCCCAGCACCCTCTGCCCACCACCCTGCGCCCCTCCAGACCTCACCTTCCACTGGCTGCGGCTGCGGATTGTGGTAGGTGAGCCGGGCCCGCAGGCTGAGGCAGGGTCCGTTTGCATAGGCTCGGACCCAGGAGTCGGTGAGGGGCAGTGGTGTCCAGTTGGAGGGGCAGTACAGGCCGGGCATGGTGCCCTGGGGGAGGGGTGCGCAGGGTGAGCGCAAGGCAACCCACCGGCGCTTCGGAAAGCCCTCTGGAGCTCTCTAACTCACGCAAGAGGTCGGGTCACGCACCCGCAGGAGGCGCAGGGCTGATCTGGGGCTCCCGCCGGGCCGACAGGCGGGGAGGGGAGGGCGGAAAGAAGGTAGGGAGGGAGGAAGCCGAGACTCGCATCCTCGCCTGTTACCTGGGAAGCCGGGGCGCAGCGCAGCTCCCGGCAGCTTCGGGACCCGGGGAGCGGAGGGTTAATGATTAACTGGAGCTCCGGGCGCCAAGCAGTCCCGCCGCTAGCTCCTCTAGGGGCAGAGGGTGTGGTGGGGGTGGGGGTTCACAGCTGTTCCATCACCCACTCCTGGGCCTCACCGCCGTCCCGGTACCTGCCGGCCCCCCGGGGCTCCCGGCGGCTGCCAGCTGTCGGAAGTGGCGCGGGTGGAGAGATGAAAGATGCTCTGGGTGGGGAGCAAGGGTTTAAAGGGCCAGCATCCGCCTGTGTGCCCCCAGCCCAACAAGGGACAGCAGTGGCGGGGTGGATGGGGAGCCCAAGGACTGCAGTCCTTCTCTCTCCAGTGCCTCATCTGACCTGGGTACTGAGAGGGACGCATGACGGAGGGGAGGGGGCTGGGTTGAGAAGAACGAGGCAGAGAAGCGAAAGGAGAGGTCTTTTGGAGCCAAGGCCGGGAGCAGTGTAGGGCCAGTGGGAGTCCGTCCAGGGCACCTCTCCCCACACTGGTAGAGCTCATCTGGGAGTGTGTGTGTGTGTGGGGGGGTGTTGCTGCAGTCGCCGCCGCCGCCCCCCACAGCCCAGCTGTCAGGGGATGCTGTGGGCTGGGTCTAGGGATCGTCCCCTCCCCGCAGGCAGCCCTAGCCTCACCGTCGCGTCCTCTGCGGAGTTCTGGGCGCCACGACGGGACCAGGTGTGCGGTGCCGCCTCTGCGCCCGGGGCCGCACTCAGTCCCGGCACCTGCTGGGCTCCCGCTCCGGACTCCCGCAGTGGCCACTCTGAGCCGGCTCAGGGGCGTCGGCCTTGAGGGTGCTGGTCCCGCCCCGATCGGAAAGGCCGCCCCTCGGGCCCGCCTCCACCCCGCCTGCCGCTGCGGCTGGGCTGAGGCTCCCCCTCCTCCAACCCCTCCCACTTCGTGTGCGGTACCGCCTTCGCGCCAGCCCTGGCGGTTCCAGCCAGACAGGGCACCGCAGTGCAGGGACCGCGTCCCCACCGCCGCACAGCCACAGCACCCCGTTAGTGCGGGACTGAGGCCTCCGAAGCCCCACCCTTTCTGTCCTTCAGGAAGTGAGGCGTCCTGAAAATGCAGCTGAGCTGCTCGGTCTACAGCCCCCTCAGCACTACAGCGGCCGTAGCTATCCCAGTATCAGCCCCTTGCCGCCCCCCGCCCCAGCTCTAGCTAGACTTTCCATCTCTGTAGTGACCCTCCCTCACCACTGCAGCGAACCCCAGCTCTCTATCACCGTTGGACCCCACACCCCAACAAACCATCCCCTATCCTTTGCAGACTGCCCCTTCTTCACTGCAGACACCTCCCAGTCCTGCAGGTATCTTCAGCTTGTGTGATCACTTCAATGACCACTCACTCCAAACAGGGATCCCCCTCACTGCAAAGACTCCCCCCACCAGAAAGCAGACAGCCTTCTCCCCACTGCAGTACCATCTCCCCATTTTTTCTGAGGGTGGGCAGGATCACCACCTCAGGCTTTAACTCCCCGTACTTCAGCTGCCCACTGCCTTGGAAGTGAGACCTACTAGCCCACAGAACCTTCTAGTGGTTTCAGACTAACCCCCGCATTGTAGCAGTGACCCCCCACTCCATCACTGCAGAAGAAAAAAACTCTCTGCTTATAAACAGGTTCCTTGACATTGGTAGAATTTTCCTATGACTTGACAATGTTATACTGTAAACACTTAGGGAAGTCTGTAGAATATCAGTGCCTGAGGCAGAGTCCGGGAGCTCTGGGCAAGTGACCATGTTGTGGGGTCACCCATCATACAAGCTTTCTTGTAGAGGCCACACTCAGATTCTGCAAAGAGAACTTGAGGAGAGCCAAGAGTGAGGGATGGCAGGCAGGGGGTGCACTTTCAAGCAAGACTTAGGCTCTCACCCCTCCCCATTCTATCCTTCTGACTCCAGTCACCATCACTATCATTCTGCCCTAGGGAGAACCCCTGCCTTCTTGAGCACTGGAGCCCTCAGCCACAACCCTTTCCCTTGCTCAAACCACTCAGCGCGGTGGCCTTCACTTGGCCTCTTCCCAGGGAACTTCATGGTGGAAGTGCACAAGGATGACACCGAAAGCACAGACACCATCACAGCGACCCAGCCAACAGGGACCTCCAGCTGTGGTCCACGCTGTCTGAACCATGGTTCCATTGACACCTCTCCTACCTCCTCTGCTGACACCATGCCCAGCCTCATTCTGAGTGGGCTTCCCTCTTATAGGCATGGGGGAAACAGTAGGTGGTGAGTGGGCAGGTAGGCCCTCCAGGTGCTCCGGGTCCCCAGGCAGGATCAGTCCAGGCCCTGAGGGCTCCAGGAAGTCCAGGTAATGGCCACCTCCCATGGTGGTTTTGTGTTCTGCCCCTTCTGCAAAAGAACCAAGATCGGCATGTGGCTCTCAGGCCAAAGGTGAAGCTGCAGGGGAGCAATCATTAGGGGCCCCCAAACACATGAAAATGAAGTAAGAGGTAACCTTCTTTTTGGTTCTGAGGAAAGCTTGGAGGCACGACAGGGTTCCAGAGAGATGGAGTTCCTGTCAGAGACTAGATAGCACACTGGTAGAAGCCAAGCTTTGCTGGGAAGCTGGACCAGCCCTCAGGTCCTGCTGGGAAGGCTGCCTTGGCTGAGGCAAATGGACAGAGAGACAGGCCAGCAGCTCTAGCTCTCCAAGAGGCATACAGCATCCTGCAGGATGGGGCGGGGCAGTGTGGCATTAGGGAGAAGAGGTGCTTTGTGGGGATAGCAGGCTTTGTGGGCTTCTCTAAGGCCTGGCTGGGAGCACTCTGGTGGTAGGGGTGCAGCATGGCAGGCTGCTGAGGACTACGAGAACGCGAAGGGGCAGTTCAGCTCCAGAGTGTGAAGAATTAGGTTCCAAAAGGCAGAGGAGGTCCTAGGCAGGGCTAAGAAATGTCATAGAGCTTGGGTGGTCTGCTATGTGTCAGGCATGCAGGACAAGATGGGTAATACAGAGCTACAAAGATATAGACTCTGTCTTGAAAGGCTCATACTTTGATCAGAAATAGATTCCCATTCCTTTTTGTCTTTCACAATACTGACGTTTTTGAAGAGTTCTGGCCAGTTTTGTAGAATGCCCCTCAGTTTGGGTTTGCCTTGTTGTTTGCTCATGATGATTCAGGATATTCTCTTTTGGCAAGCATAAGTAATGTAGGCTTCTCACTATATCATATTAGGATGTGCATGTCAGTTACTATTACTGGTGATATTAACTTTGATTGGATTCAAGTGGTGTATTAGGGCTCTCCAATTAAAAGCAAAACAATAGGAGATGTATCTAGAGCTATGTGTGTGTTTGTGTTATTTATATTTTCATTTATTTATTTATAAGGAATTGGCTCGCCCAATTATGGTGACTGGCAAGTTCAAATTTACAGTGTGGGCCAGCAGGCTGGAGACTCAGGAGAGCCAATGGTGCAGGTGAAATCCAAAGGAAGTCTGGAGAGAATGCTCTCTTGCTGGAAAGGCTGGTCTTTTTTTTTTTTTTTAAGGTTTTATTTATTCATTTCTAGAGAGAGGGGAAGAGAAGGAGAAAGAGAGGGAGAGAAACATTGATGTGTGAGAGAAACATAGAAGTGTTGCCTCTTGCACGCCCCCAGTGGGGGACCTGGCCCACAACCCAGGCATGTGCCACCTGGGAATCTAACCAGCAACCTTTTGGTTCACAGGCCGGCACTCAACCCACTGAGCCACACCGGAGGCTCAGGGTTAGGGCTAGGGCTAGGGCTAGGGTTAGGGTTAGGGTTAGGGTTAGGGCTAGGCTTAGGTTAAGGGTTAGAATCTTCTAGGAGGATAGTCTTTTTTTTTCTACTCAGGCCTACAACTGATGTGAGGGAAGTCCGCATTATGGAGAACAGTTAGCTTAATTACAGTTTACTAATTTAAATGTCACTCTCACCCAAAAGCACACTCCAAGTTGACACATGAAGTGAATTATATCACAAATAAGGTTGCCAGGTTTTTGCACTTTTATGTTATTTTTTCTTTTTGTAATTAAATAAGTACCTTTGCAGAGAGAGTGTTCAAGTCTATGTAACTATCCAGTCTTCAGCAAAATCTCACCTACGAGTTTTAGCATCAATTAATTTCCCAATTACTGTAATTTTTTTGTCAGTTTTATTGAGGCATAATTTATGTACAATAAAATTCACTGTTTTTATTGTGGTAAAATAATGATAAATAAAATCTATCATTAGTACATTTAATATGTTCAAAATGTTGCGCAACTATCGCTACTATCCAGTTCTAGCACATTTTCATCACCCCATATCAATTAAAAAGTCACTCTCCATGGCCCTCTCCTCTCAGCTTCTGGAAACCACTAATATGCTTTTTGTCTCTATATACTTCCCTATTCTGTATATTTCATATAAATCATATAATATGTGGCCTTCGTGTATGGCTTCTTTCACTTAGCATTATTTTTTTAGGTTTATCTATGTCATAGTATATATCAGTATTTTATTCCCTTTTTTGGCTGAATAATATGCCATTGTATAGATATACCACTTTTATTTATCCATTCATCAATTTATCAACATTGTTTTTTCCCCCACGTTTTGGCTATTGTGAATAGTGCTGCTATGAACCTTTGTGCACTAATTTTTATTTGAATATCTATTTTCAGTTCTTTTGGGTACATAACCAGTCATGGATTTCGCTGGGTCATATGGTAATGCTATGTTAAACTTACAGAGGTTTTCCATGCCAGCTGAAAAGTTGTACAATCCTACCAGCAACATACAAGTGTTCCATTTTTTCTTTTTTAAACATCTTGACAACACATCAAAACCTCAATTTATTGTTTTCCTTTTATGCATCATGCTTTTGGTATCATTTTAAGAACCCTTCACTAAGACCTAGATCCCAAAGATTTTCTCTTATGTTAGCTTCTAAAAGTTTCATGGTTTTACATTTAATTTTTTTTATTCATTCGAAATAATTTTTACCTAAGTTGTGAGGTTTGGGTCAAGGTTTTGTTGTTTTGTTTTTTCCCTCTATGGATATTCAGTTGCACCAGCACCATTTGTTGAAAAGACTATCCTTTCTTCATTGAATTGCTTTTGCACCTTTGTCAAAAACCAGTTGGCTATACTTGTGCAGGGCTGTTTCTGCGTTCTCTATTCTGTTCCATTGGTCTGTGTGTCTGTCCTTCTACCAATACCAAACAGCCTTGATTACTGAGGACATATAAGATATATAATAAGACATATAATAAGACATGAAGTTGTGTAGATTGAGTCCTCCCACTTTATTGTTATTTTCAAAATTGTTTTAGTTATTCCAGTTCCTGTGCCTTTCCATATAAATTTAGAATAATCTTGTCTATATCTGAAAAAGTCTTGCTGGGATAGTGAGAGGAATTGCATTAAACCTGTGTATCAATTTGGGGAGAACTGACATCTTTATTATATTGAATCTTCTAATCCAATATGGTATGTTTCTCCATTTGTTTAGACCTTTTTATTATTGATTTTTTGGTTTATGATAGTGGCTACAAGAAATTACATTTTTCTATGCAATCATCATGATAAGGGAACTTGCCTATCTTGGGAGAAGGATCTACTCTGAACAATGAGAAATGAAGGAGCAAGAATTAGCTAAGCAGAGGTTGGGAGAGAAGGTTTCCAGCAGAGGGAACGGCGCGTGCAGAAGCTATGATTTTGGAGAAAGCTTGGAGCCTTACAAGTAATAAAGGAAAGTTTTGTATAGTTACTGAATTATTCAGGGCTTTAGAGTCTTGTTAAGGATTTCCAAATTTACTTGAAAAGTAGTGGGAAGTCATTAGAGGGCTTTCAAGCTAGGGAATGATGTGATCACACAGGGTTTATTTCCATTTAATGAATTATATCTTTATTTTTTAAAATTGTGATAAAGTATACATCACAAAATTTACCACCTTGACCATTTTTAAGTGCACAATTCTGTGGCATTAAGTATAGTCACACTGTTGTAATTACTTTTAATATTGTAAGATTAGTACATAGTTAGGCTATAAAGCCTTAATGGGTGTTCAGTGGAAAGTAAAAAGTCATCCTTCCTTTCTTTCCTCTGTCCCACTCCTAGAAATAACCACTGTTTTCTATGTTCCTTCCATTATACACTGGAGAACTTATCCTATAGAGATAAATACATGAGTGTTTAAGGAAATACAGTCAATGATACAAACAAACCTGTTTTAGGGACAAGAGAAAAACAAAAAGAGGGAAACAACCTGGATGTCCATCGAAAGGAGAACTGTTGAATAAGTGATGGTGTATCCATATCATGGAACATTGTGTTATATCAAAAAGAATGAGCTCTACATATGTACACGGATGAAAGAAAAAAAAGCAAACTGCAGAATGATGTGACTACATTTTTATAAAAATAAGTGATTATCAGAATCCTGTAGAGTAATATCAGGGTAGTGCAAAATTCCTGCTAGGAGAGGAACTGATAAGAGGGTGACTGAATCGCCTTGGCAGTCACTCTTTCCTTACTTCTTTCCAAAACCCGAGGGCAGGTCAGTTATCTCCTCCCCTCCAGCTTCTCCCTAAGGGCTTAAGAGATTTAAACGTCTTGGCCAACGGCAGCAGACAGGGAGTGACTAATTGTGGTGCTGTGCACTCTCTGCCCCAGGGCCTTTTCCTTCCGCTTTCCTTGAGCGCACGGGATATGAACCAGAGTGGGCCTCCAGACCTTTCCCAACACCCCTAACCCGACAGAATGGCTATATCCTCAGGGCAATATGAGCTCCCAGGCCAAGATAACCAGACACCTAGAGGGGGTCCAAGTGAACGACTACAAACTAGACAAGATTCACTTTCTAAGGTAGAAGTATTCAAAGTATTCAAACAGAGGTATCAAGAATTTAGAATAGATTTTGCCCTGGCTAGTGTGGCTCAGTGGATTGAGTGCCAGCCTGCAAACCAAAGGGTACTGGTTTGATTCCCAATTAGTGCATGTGCCTGGGTTACAGGTGTGTGCGAGGCAACCACACACTGATGTTTCTCTCCCTCTCTTTCTCCCTCCTTTCCCCCTCTCTAAAAATAAATAAATAAAACCATTAAGAAAAGAATTTGGAATAGATTTTGATAAATATGTAAGGAGGGAAGACGTCAGTAACATTTTTTTTAATTATTAAAAAACAGCCCTGCCTGGTATGGCTCAGTGGATTGAGCACTGTTGGCCTGCAGCCAAGAGGTTGCCAGTTCAATTCTGGGACAGAGCACATGCGTGAGTTGTGGGCCAGGTCCCCAGTTGGAGTGCATAAGAGGCAACTGAACGAACGATGTTTCTTTTTCTCTCTTTCTCCCTCCCTACACCTTTCTCTAACATAAATATATAAAATCTTTAAAAAAAATTACCAAGTGGAACTACTGATAAAATATCTAATGGACAATCCAAATTAAGATAACAAGACAACAGAAAAAAACCATCAAATCCCAGCATTTAAAAAAATGTTTGAGGACAATACTCATTTAATATCAAAATCTGAACTATCACAGGCTATATATAGCATGTAGTTATTCCATTCATTGTGAATATTGATATGTTTTGCAACAAGAATATGAATGTGTTTGATTTTAGGATACTGTTTCAGATCCCACAGGGCCTGTGACATAATATGCAGTATTTCCTTAGCATATTATTGTACTCTTTCTAAAGTTTGAAATATTCTAAATTTTGAAAAATATGTGACCCCAAGTGTTTTCAATAAGTGATTGTAGACCACTTAGGTATGAAAACTACAGTTAAAATAAAGAACATGATAAATGGGATTAATAATAAGATGGAAATGACTGATATTCCACTCTCTTGAATGGAATGACTTCATAACTAACAATGTTAGTTTTCCCCCAGTTAATCTATACATTCACCACAATCCCAATTAAAATCCTGGTGGGGATTTTCCAAATTGTAATAAACTTACTCCAGTATTTATACAGAGAAATAAAATTTCAAAATTAGCAAAGTCTCTCTCTCTCCCTCTCTCTCTCTCTCTCTCTCTGTATATGTATGTGTATATATATATGTATAACAAAGAGTAGTGCTTGCACTACGAGATATGGTACTGGTACAAGAACAAATAGGCCAATAGAGAACCCAACCCATGAAATATAATGTATATAATATAATATAATATAATATAATATAATATAATATAATACATAATGTGCAACAAATGTGGCACCACCATCACTAAAGAAGAGATAGCTTGTTAAGTAAATAATGTTCGAAAAACTGATTTACTATATGAAGAAAGGTGAAAACTGTGTTCCTATACAACACACACAATTTTAGATGAATTTTAGATGAATTAAATCTATATTAAAAAATAAACCATCCTGGCTGGTGTAGCTCAGTGGATTAAGTGCCTGCCTGCGTACCAAAGGGTAGCGGGTTTGATTCCCAGTCAGGGCACATGCCTGGGTTGCTGGCCAGGTCCCCAGGAGGGCACGCTCGAGAGGCACCCACACATTGATGTTTCTCTCCCTCTCTTTTTCCCTCCCTTTCTCTCTGTCTAAAAATAAAATAAATAAAATCTTTTTAAAAAAACCTATAAAATTAATAGAAAAGTAACGAGTGAAGTAAGCCAGTCAGAGAAAGACAAGTACCATATGATTTCACTCATATGTGGAATCTAATGAACAAAATAAACTAACAAGATAGAAACAGACTCAGAGATAGAGAACAGACTGACAGCTGACAGAGGGATGGGGTGTTGCAGGTGAAAAAGGTGAAGGGATTAAGCAAAGAAAACAGAAGCTCATAGACACAGACAACAGTGTGGCGATTCCCAGAAGGAAAAGAGGGTGGGGGTAGGTAGAAGGGGGTAAAGGGAGAATAAATGGTGATGGAAGGAGACTTAACTTTTGAGCAGTGAACACACAATACAATATATACATGAGAGATTATAGAATTGTACATCTGAAACTTATATAATTTTATTAACCAATATCACCCTATTAAATTCAATTTAAAAAAGGACAAAAAGAATGTTGCAGAAAACCTCTGTCACCTACTGGTGGTGGGGAAGGACTCAAACACTTCAAAAAAATAAACCATTGTTGCAAAACATTGATGATTTTGATTACATAAAAATTAAGTATGGCTTCTCCACAAGGCACTTATTAATTACAAAGGGAAAAACAGCAATTTACAGCATAGGAACCTGGCAGACACCACCTTAACCAAGTAATCGGAGCTAGCATCACGAGTAATGGGACAAATTGACATCACATGCCTCCTGATCAGAGGCACAGAGAAGGCACAGCCTCACTTCTTTGATATTCCTGCCAAAAATGCACAGGCAGAATCTAATTATGAGGAATCACCAGACTAACCAAAATTGAAGGTCATTCTACAAAATAAATGTCCTGTACCCTTCCAAAATATTAAAGTCATGAGATAAGGACCAAAGGATTGTTCCAGATTACAGGAAGCTAAAGAGGCAGGAGAACTAAACACAATTTAGTGTGATCTTAGATAATTTTTTTTCTATAAAAGAAACAGGTGGTACAATTAGCAAAAATTAGATAAATTCTATAGATTAGATAATACTGATTCGATGTTTATTTCCTGCTTTTGATAATTGTACTGTGGTTATATAAGGAAAGTCATTGTGTTTAAAAAACAACAGCCCTGGCTGGTGTGGCTCAGTGGATTTAGCGCCCGCCTGTGAACCAAAGGGTCACCAATTCCATCGCCAGTCAGGGCACATGCCTGGGTTGCAGGCCAGGTCCCCAGTAGGGGGCGTGCAAGAGGCAACCACACATTGATGTTTCCCTTTCTTCTTCCCCTCTAAGAATAAATAAATAAAATCTTAAAACAACAACAACAACATATTGGGGTATTTAGAAATAAAGGAATGTTCTGTCTACTACTTACTCTCACACAGTTTGGGGGAAAAATACACACACAAAAATACACACAGAGAATGATAAAGCAAATGTGGCAAGATATTAACATTTAAGGAATCTGGCTGAAGGGAAGAGCAGAATTCTTTGTAATATTTTGCAACATTTCTCTAAGTCTGAAATTATTTTAAAGTAAAATGTTATAAAAATTAAGAATTTCTGTTTAGCGAAGGACACTAAGGGGAAAGATAATAGTTGGCACAATGAGAGAAGATGTTTCTATATGTATCAATTTACAGATTTATATGGTCACATGAATATAGATAAGGTTTGGGAAAATAACTATAAATCTGGTAATAATGGTTTCTTTAGGGAAGGGGGACTAGAATTGGGAAGAAGGGGGTACTATATTTATTTGCATTCTTCAACGTGTTACAACACTCATGTATTACTTTTATATTTTAAAAATATTTTTAAAATTTGAAAAAATCTCAAGCGTACAGAAAATTTGATGTAAAAAAGAACCACACCCATCCTCCCATGAACCATTTACAAGTAGACAATTTAGTTTCCGTCACCCTTGATTTAGCGTGCATTTTCATTTCTTTTTTTTAATCCTCATCTGAGGATACATTTATTGATTTTTAGAGAGAGAGGAAGGTTCGGGGAGAGAGAGAGAGATAGAGACAGAGAGAGAGAGAAACATTGGTCGGTTGTCTCCTGTATGCACCACCACCTAGTATCAAACCTGCAACCCAAGTATGTTGCCCTGACTGAGAATTAACCCTGCAACTCTTTTGGTGTACGGGATGATTCTCCAACTAACTAAGCCACCTGACCAGGGCAAGAAGAATGCTTTTTATTTATATTTAATGCTTTTTTTAAAAAAGATCTTATTTATTTTTAGAGAGAGGGGAAGGGAGGAAGAAACAGTGAGGGAACATCGATGTGAGAGAGAAACATGTCAATTGCCTCTTGCATGTGACCCAACTGGGAATCCTCAACCCAGGCATGTGCCCAGACTGGGAATCGAACTTGTGACCTTTTGCTTTGCAGGACATCGCCCACCCAACTGAGTCACACCAGTCAGGGCAAGAAGAATATTTTAAAAATTTTTTAAAGTTTAAGAGCATTTTTAGGGCAATGAAACTACTCTATAGGACACTATAATGGTGGAGACATGTCATTATACATCTGTCCAAAACCACAGAATGTATGACACCAAGAGTGAACCCTAATCTAAACTATGGACTTTGGGTAATAATGTATCATTATAGGTTCATCAATATTAACAAATCTACCACTCTTGTGGGAGATAATGAAAAGAAGGGAGGCTATGCATGTGTAGAGGTAGGGGGTATATAAGAAATCTATGTACCTTTCCCTTAATTTTGCTGTGAACCTAAAACTACTCTAAAAAAATATGAAGTCTATTTTTAAAAAGATAAGAATTTTACTTCTTGCAAGAAAATTACATCTCTATGATGTGTTGATTTATGTAGTATAATCATGATTACTAAAAAACAGCTGTATGCATAACAACATTTTTACACTGCATAATTCTATGAGAAAACCTTTATAAACTGCAAAGAACATGAGGGGAAAACAAAAACTGAAGCTTATTCTGCCATAAATATTAAAACTATCACAAAATCACAAACAGTATATTCCTCCGGATGACAGTATGTAACACTAATATACACATTATTCTGGTGCAGGGAAGGGGGTGGTGAGTGGTACAGACGAAGGTAGGATACAAAAGGCAGGCAGAGTATGGCAGTGTTGATGAAATAAGATTAACTAATCTGAACCATGAAGGATAATTGCTGAAGTTGGGTAACATGTACATAAGGGTTCATTATTCTGTTTTTCCACTTGTGAACATGTTTGCAATTTTCCATAATAGTTTAAACTTTGTGCTGCAAAATGAAAGGGAATATACAGCATTTTTTTTAAGCTCAAGATTAAGCCTTACCGTAGTCACAGAAATGCACAATATCTTGACCAGTAACCTTGGTGACAGGGATATGCAAACAGTGCCCCACCATAGTTTCACTCCCAAATGAGTTTCATCAGGTGTTCCAACCAAAAGAACCACACACACCACCAAATTGTACAAAGACTTGCAATGGACTTGCCAGTAAAGTGAAGCTATGGAGATGAAGGTTCCTTTCCACAAACCTTTCTGAGTATCATTATTATGTATCTGGCTCCATGGTGGCCCCACAGGGGATTCTGGGATGAATCCCTTGTCCTGCAACTTGGATGCAACAGATGCTCATTTCAAGGCAGAATGTGGCCAGCATTCCAAGGGGTTGGAAGCAAATAGCCATGAGAACCCAGAAGGAGAAAGATTATTTTGAGGGAGGAAGGACTTTAAAAAAAAATAGTATTTATTTGACTTTAGAGAGGAGAAGGAGGGGAGAAACATTGATGTGAGAGAGAAATATAAAATAGTCGCCCCCTGCAAGCACCCCCAACTAGGGTAGGAGCACAGAGCCCACAACCCAGGCATGTGCCCTAACCAGGAATGTAACTGGCCACTTCTCAGTCTTGACTCCGAACCTGCTGAGTCACACCGGCCAGCTGGCCAGGGAAAGAAAGGACTTTTTTTTTTTAAGATTTTATTTTCTTTTTAGAAAGAGAAAGGAGGGGGAAAGAGAGGGAAAGAAACACTGATGTGTGAGAGATAGATTGATTGGTTGCCTCTCACATGCACCCAGGTGGGAACCTGGCCCACAACCTGGGCATGTGCCCTGACTGGGGATCGAACCGGCAACCTTTTGGTTCGCAGGACAGCATTCAATCCACTGAGCCCCACCAGCCAGGGAGAAGAAGGGGTTTTAAAAAGAAGTAAGTTACCTTGAGACAGACTATGCTCCTTCCCTTCTTCCTTTAGCAGGACTTGCCCTAATTTGTTTACTTTTCTGACACCATCTACCTTGATTTGTAGCCTTTTTCTACAAGTTCAACTGTCCCTTGAGTTGGCAGTAACTTTACCTTTTCTATGCAGTTCAATTCATTTTCCTGCACAAAATTTTTCTAAATTTTCACTGTTTCAGAAGCACAAAATCTCCAGTGCTCAACAGGCTTTAGGGAATACAATGCTGAGAGAGATACATAGACAGAGATGATAGATGATAGTTGAGGTCAAAATTACTAGCATGATAACTTATCTAAACAAGATTTCTAAGACACTGCAGAAAATAAAGCTACGGTATATGAGAATAAAAGTTCAAGAAAGTTTAAAAAATGTGTGAATGAAAATATTGAGTGCGGAGAACTGTGGTGGTTCTTTAATGAATAATTGCAGTCTTGATTCAATAAGACTTCCTTGCTTTATTCTCTCTTGAAGGTCTTTGCATATACACAAAAGAAAGTCTGGTTAAAATCAGTATGAATTAGGTTCTGATAATATAATGGCCACCATTTATTTTGTATCAATTGTATGAAAAGCTCTATTATCAGGTGCTTTATACACATTATCTCATTTAATTATTATAGCCCTTTGGTGTAAATATTCCAATTCCTATGTTACTAATTGAAAACTTAATGTGTATGCAGATGTTCATTGTAGCATTTATTCATAATAGTGAAAATTTAGAAGCAACCCAAATGGCCAAAAATAAGGATAAGTTTAAATAAGCTATGATATATCTACTCATAAAATTTTTTCATAATGAAAACCATGACAGCAATTACAAAACAAAGTTTTTGAAATATGTTAAGTTTAAAGGCAAATACAAAATAGCAAGGGTACCCCAGCTGTAAAATGCAATTACACACACTGCATCCGTGAATAAAGACACACACACACACACAGAGGCAGTTGGTATGGAGATTTTAGTTTGCACCGAGCCTAACATTAAAACCACCATATCAATTGTAGTGGTTTTAAAATACGTCCATAAATTCCTTAATACTCTCCCTTAAAAAGTGGAGCCCAACTGCCCTGCCCTTGAGTGTGGGCTATTCTGAGTTGCCTGTAACAACAGAATGTGGTGGAAGTGATGGTGGGGGGTTTATGAGAATGTCGCAAAGGCATGTGGCTGTTTTTCCTGGACGACTTGCTCTGAGGAAGCCAGGCACCATGCTGTGAGAACACTCAAGCAGCTCTGGGAGAGGCTGTCGTCTTAGGAACTGTGGGCTCCTGCCAACAGTCAGCAGCTGTGTAAGTGGAGGCACATCTGTGAAGCCCTCAGAACTTTACAAATGAATGGAGCTATGTCAGCCAAATGTATATCTTTAGCCTAGGAGTGAGACGCATAGGATAAACATATTTAACAATGTATTATTTTTCATGTAATATGTTCATGATGTTTTTCATCAACCTGGAGACACTTTATCAGGTAAAGTGGCTCTAAACTTAAGGCAATAGGTCCAAGTTAATCTGAAAAACCAAAGTGCAGCAATCACACTAGAGTCCAAAGAAGCCTGAAAACACAAGGAAAGTCATGTATTTGTGTATTAAAGCCTTTTCTAAGTTTTCTGCAAGTTCACAAAAGTTAGGCTTTTTTTTTTCCATTCTTATGATCAAGTCAGCCAAGAGATGACCTCTGGCTCGAAACTCCTGCTTCCTTATTTTATCTGTCCCACACTGCGTGGATCCAGCTCCTTCCTTGATTTCAAAAAGCAGAAATAAAAGCAACAACATAAATCAGTAATATGTGGCTTTATTAAAGATTTGAGATACCTGGAAAAGGGTTTTGCATCTCAGAAATGCAAATAACTTCATATCTAAGAATAGACCGTCATCATTCTTCAATGTCCTTTAAACATCCCGCCTTTGGGAAATGGCACTGGTCCCTTACCTCCTTCGCTGAGGTATCCCAAACTCAGGAGACATGCATCTCCCTTGCCTTCTCTCCCCAGTGACATCTCAACTCCAGTCTTCCCACCACTTTTGGGGAAGCCAGATAACCCTGACCCCCACCCCAACCTCTGCCCACTGTGCAGAACATTAGGGCTTTTCATTAAACAGCTCACCTTTTTTGGGAGGCATTCCTCCCTTCCCTGTGGGTTCTCTTAAATCTTTTCAACATCCATATGCAAATTAGCATCCCATCTTATCCAGAGGGAAACTGTACTTTAAAGAGGTTACAGAACTTGGTCTGGGGCACTGAGCTGGTAAGCGGTGGGGCCAGATAGGGCAGCCAACCCTGTCTGGGCCCAGGGTTCAGGCTTTGGCCACGTTTTCCCTCGTAGGCCACCTCCAGAAGAGTGAGATCCTCAAGGGATTGCTTTGTGAACATGCAATCAAAACAAGGAGGTTGGTGCTGTGATTAGAACTTTGAGGGCACCACACTCTGAATGCCTGCTTGACCCATTCATTTCCACAGGAAAGCCTCCAATTAAGAACTCTGGGGTTTGAAGCAGCCTCCAGGCCACGCTTCCGGGGAGTGCTGGGATGGGCACTGTGGATTGACATGTCCCTCCTTTACGCTGTTTGGATCAGGCAGACTTCAAAAAGTAGGTGGTATGGGTGCCTGTCATTTTGGCAGAGGCATTGTGACTAAATATGTTGGTTTTCAGCCACAGGGAATCATAAACTACATCTCACTAAAAATTAATAAAAGTGAGGGTTGCAACAAATACTAATAGTCATTGAAATGGTTAACATTTGTGGAACTACTAGGGACCACAGTGAGTTCTGCTTGTATTATCTTGCTTAATATTCACAACCCTACAAAGGAAGGACCATTATTATTCTCATTTTACAGATCAGGACACTGAGGCACTAAAAGGCTTAATTTGCCAAGGTCACACAGCTAGATTACATAATAGAATCTAGACTCAAATTTCTTTCTTTCTGACTCCAGAGTTGGCTAATTTTCAAGGTAAAAACAAGTTAAATCAGATTCAGTCTTTCCCTCTCATTCCAGGTTCAAAATACTTCCCTAAGAGAATAGAAGGTAACATGACCCTACATACTCATGGGCATGTGTGACGAGAATGTCACCCATTATATGAATGGGTGGAACAAAGTTGGGAACAGTGATCTGGATGGGTGTGAAAAGCCTGGGGACCCAGATATCTCAGTTCTTGCCCCATTTCTGTATGCAGAGGTATCTGAACCTAAGCAAGACACTTATCATTATTCTGCCTCAAGCTCCAGTTCTGTAAAATGACAGTAACTCATCAGGAGCATCTTAACACCAGGCTATGGAGAAGACAGGACCAAAAGAGAACATTTGTGAAAGCATTCCTCAAGTGTTAAAAATGCTGTAGCATGGGTTGACAAATATTTATTCTAATTTAGGGTTTCAAAGGCCTCTCTACATACAGTAAAGCAGAAATCACTTCCAAACCACCCATTTATTTAACATAAAGAAAAGAGAAACCTAGAATTACTGACAGGACATGACCTATACATATTATTAAAATGGGCTTAAATTGCACGGTGATTTCTGCCTTACCCCATGCAACTCAGCAGGTGCCAAGCAGTCTCATGCTGTGTTCCTACATGCACGCTTTCTGATGCCCGGCTCAGCAGATGAGGGCTGTGGGTGGCCCTCCTGGGGCAATCATCTTGATGACAGTCTGGAATATTTGTGTGTACATGTGCGAGCCTGTGTCTTTAGAGGAGGCCCCAGGCTGCTGCCCTGTCATATCACCCATGAAATGACACCCTTTCGATCCATAGCTCTTTACAGTTTACAAAGTTTTATTCAGCTTACACAGGGCTTTGTCTTATTTAACCCTCCCAACTACCCAAAGCAGCAGGCAAATTATGTTATGCCCACTTTATGGAGAGGGATAATTTACTCAGGAAAGGTTGACTTGCCCAAGATGCCATTAGTGGTAGAGCTGGGCTAATCCCAGTGCATGACTTTTCCACGATATCACATGTTTTTAGTCATTAATTTAACAAATAGCTTCACTGAAGACCCAATGTGTCAGCCAGTGCCAGGTACTCCTACTTATCAGCTTGCTCCCCTGAGAAGCTTGTTCAAATCCCCTACTTCCCACCCTTGGCCCATGCAACGATGAGTTTTAAGTGATGGAATGAACAAATTCCAACTATTGAGCAGGTCACACTAGGAGCTGAGCAGTAGGTAGCACAGCATGACAGTTAAGAGCTGCACTCTAGAACCAGACTGGCCTGAGTCCCAAGTCCAGCCACCTGCTCTGTCAACTTCCTGTTTTCTCCTGTATAAATGAGAATAGGGCTGTGAAGATTGAGTAAATGCAGATAAAGGACTTAGGAGTGCCTATTACACAATAAGAGCTCAATACTTACTGTCATTATTTCCTTAGGATTGTCTTAAAAGGAAACGAGAGGCCTAAAAACAACAAAAGAGAGCCAGAAATGGGAGTCATTCCCCGTTCAGGCAGAGCAGACAACTCCTTGCCAAGTCCTCTCTAGTCTTGTCTCCATCTGCACTGTGCCAACCCCACTCCCTTTAGAACTGGATTTTAGTTATGGCCTTCTTGTTTCTTGGTTTTCCCTCTCTCCATTATCATTCTCTTTATCCTCAAATAATTTCCCCCAAATACTCACTTCTCGAGCATTTTTATTGAGCACCTATCCATATGCTAGGCACTCCAGTAGATGCTGTCATGAGCTGCCCAGACCTTTCAGGAGTGAAGGACTTGCTGCCCTAGCTGCTGAGAGTGCTGATGGCAGAAAGCCCTCAGCTGTTAGCCCCTTTGGGGAAACTGCCTCCACTGAAAACTTCCTCTCAACTTCACATCCCCTCTTGGTAGCAGCAGGCATTCAAAGACTGATCGACTCAGCAGAATAAGGACCTGCCTAAGCCATTGCCTCAACTTGGTATGACTGCAGGTATTCAGCTCTAGAATAGGGGGCTGAGGCCTTCACTGCTGCTAAACCCTCTGCTCAGTCCTGGTGTTGGTCCCAGGAACAGCTCCCATAAACACCTGCATGCTGATCTCACCTGTGACAGGCACAGAAGACACAAAGATGAGTAACCCATGCTCTGGCTTTCTAGGCTATCAAGGCAAAGTGGGATCTACGACCTCAACAGGGACCAAGCAGCTTATCATGGGGAAGCACAAGGTACAACAAAGCCCACCGGGGAGGAGGCAGGGCTGAGGGGAGTCCTCTAGGAAGGGCCCTTCGGCCAGGCTGTGAGCCCAGCCCGCTAGGCTGCTTTGATTTCTACAGGTTCGGACTTCCAGTCTGCATGTTCAGGCTGCTGCGGAGCTGCAAGCTGCTGATGCTGGCCAGGGCGTTTTTGGTTTTCGTCTGTGGGTGGGCCAGACCCAGACCGAGGGAGTGGCTTTTACTAGAATGCTACATTCTAAAATGACAAACTAGGCTGGGGCATGGCCAGCAAGGGCAAATAGCAAATCCCCTATTTTATGCTAAAATTTGCCCGCAAACCAGTAAGAACTTCGCAAAATGTCGTCTACATCCAACAAATCTCCAGACAACAGCACACTGAAACAAACCATTCTGACTGGCATCTTTGAGTGCCTTGTAGACTGGTGCAGAGGGACCCATGACACCTTTGCACTGTCTCCCACTGGGGACCAGCCAGGGTACCTGAGGAGGTCAGCAGGTCAGGGAGGCCAAGAATTCAATGAAGATCCTGCAGACTGAAGACGTTCAACCTGACTGGCTCCTTGGCTTTAAGGTTTGATGAGGGCAGGGCAGCTCCAGCGTCAGCAGCTGTGGAATGGCCAGCTTCCCAATGGTTGGGGTTGGATAGCCCCTCCACAGCACAAAAGGGGTGGCTGTTGTGATGGGCAGTCTGCAGTGATCAAGGGTGGCTTCCTACTCCTGCAAGTCAGATTCCTCTCCTCTCTGCCCTGTGCTTTCTGGAATGGAGGTGACACTGTCTGTATGTCTGTATCTCAAGACAACTTATTTTCTGCTAAATCCTTCTAATCTCCAATAGTTCATCCTAGACTTATCGTACAGTTTTCTCAGCTGCTGCAATTCATTCATCCCAATTTTCTGAAGGCCTGCAGTGTAGGCCTGTGTTGTCATATGTACAGGCTCCTCCCATATTGTTCATAGATCATGAAATTGGAAGCCAACCTGAGAGCCCCTCTCTAGAGACTGGCAGGGCTGAACAGTCCTAGAGACTGGGAACTCACTCTTAGAAGGCAGCCTGAGCTAGTCAAAAAGTTTTCCTTCCTTTGAGCCTAAATTTGTCCATCTCTGGAGTCACCCAGGGGAGATTTACTTTTCCCAACATGCTCCTTCAAATCATAGACCGGTCACACAAGATTCACTTTGTGAGTGCTTGGTATTTTCTGCTTGTCAGCTAATCCTCAACATAATCCTATAAAGAAACCAAGCAAGAGGTATCCAAAAAGGTTAAGTGATTTCTTACTCAGCTAATATTTCTTACTATGGTGACCCTTTCTATCACCAGTAATGACAGTGGGACTTGATCTTAGGCCCAACTCCAACGCACTTTGTACGAAGTCACCTACCTCCAAAAGAAGCAGATTCTGTGTCATAGAACCCTTCAGCTGTACTCCCACCAACTCTAAGGAGTTATGAGAATCCATATTGGGATTCACAAGCCTGTGAAGGGTGAAGGGGCTGAGAGCCCGGCAAACAGGTAGACACAGATCACACACCAGATGGCCTCCAGCTGGCCCGTCTGCAGCTCTGAGGTCGGCAGAAAGTGATGGGGGCTGTGAGAAGGCTCTTGGGAGTGTGAAAATGTACACAGCCACAGACACAGCTGGAAGAACATCTCCTGTGGACTTCTGAAAGGGAGTGAGGGAGGATGAGGAGGCAGGCCAATCAGTGGCTCTTCTGTTGGCTTCATCTATCCAACACTGCTTGTTCTGTGGCAAATCAACAGAGCCTTTCTGCCTTTATTTTCCTTTACTCCAAAACAGGCCTCTCTCTCCCCCAGCTACCTATACCAGAATAATCTCAGCAGCTGAGTTAAAATTCCTTGGTTGAGCTTTGTGACTATAATTCTCCATGAAGCCAGCAAGTTCCTTCTGTTGACTCTAGTGTCTCCAATATCATCAACAGCAAAACGGTGTCTCTATGTTAGTGTCTTCTGCATAGGAATCTCATATAGCAGCTGAGCCCTCAAGAAACAATATTTACAGGTCATATTATTTTTGTTAAACATCCCCTCTTAAAGTCTGCTTAATTTGAAAACCAAGTGCTCTATTTCTTCCCATTAAATCACATTTTCAATTCCCTACCCCCTAGGTCCCTCCTATGGTGAGATTAAAAATAAAAGAAATGAAACCACCCATGCAAAACAGGGACAAAGACAATTTCTCTTCAGCCCCTTCTGAAGGTCCATATCAGAGATGCAGGGTGAGCCTGGGCCAGAGACCACGGGAGAAAGCAGTTGACAGACCATGTCTAAAGCCACAGGATTACAGAATCAGTTCACTCTCCCAAGCAGTGAGGCTGAGATGGCAGAATCTCAGATCCCTTCAGCTGAGGCTGAGTCCAGACTATAGGGACCAGCACCACAGTACCGTAACACACTGCCCTTCATTCCAACACAGCCCACCGCAAGGTTGGGCAGGTGACCTCCCAGCCCCAGCGGATTATTGACGTCACCTTCCAGGGACAAGGCTGGCGATATCATAACTTCCTCCTTGTGACTGATATGTCATAGGAAAATGCCAAGTCAGAGAGCCCACAACCCTTAACACATTGCAGCTCAACCAGGGAACAGCAGAGATGAGGCAAGGAAGATTTAATTTACACAGCAGCCACTTTGGGCCCAGTCAGAGCTGGGGCAGTAAGGAATCTATAACCCCAGAGGGCACCTCCCACCCCTTCCACTTAGAAGGCCAGTCCTCACAGACCCTTATGGTGCTCCCTGGATTGTGCAGAGGATGCTCCAGTCAAAAGAAAAGATTTGGGGATAAGGCTGTCCCCCAAGTCAGGGGAGGTCCATGGACTGGAGATGGCTGCCTACATGGTGGCCCAGGGGTCTGAGAGGCCAGTCCATGTCCTGGGCAGAGTCCTCAGCCTACTGGGCCTAGAGGAAGCCCTCACGGCGGAACTGTTCCTGGAGAAGGGCACGGTATTGGTCAAAGCCCCCCTCGACCCGGGTGATGCCACCTCCTTCGCAGACCCACAACTCCCGGCACACCAGCCTGATGAAGCGTTCATTGTGGGACACCAGAATCACGCCACCCTGAAAGACAGGAGACCAGAGGCACTCGGTGGGGAAGGCCCTAAGGAGTGCTGAGGCCTGGGGAGGAGTGGGCAGGATGAAGACATACTGACCCTGAAATTGTTGAGAGCCCGGCCCAGAGCCTCAATCGTCTCCATATCCAGGTGGTTTGTGGGTTCATCCAGAATGTAGAAGTTGGGGCTGGAATGTAGAAGTTGGAGGGGGTGGGACAAACATGAACTCCTCTGATACAAAGACAAGAGAATCAATTTCTACTAGGCAAGAGGCGGACAGAGAAGGGCAAGAACTTTAGAAAATGAGGCCTCACCAGGGCATGGTCATCTGAGCAAAGGCTACCCGGCTCTTCTGGCCCCCAGACAAGCTGGCAACAGGGCGCACAGCCAGTTCTCCAGAGATGCCATACCGGCCCAGCTGGTGACGATACTCTTCCTCAGGCCGTCCTGGAATGGGTCCCATCCCATCATGGCCCAACTCCCTACCTTCCCCCTTCCCCTTGCCCCACCTCCAAATGCCCATGTCCTTGTACCTAGACTTGGGTAGGCTGCTCAGCACCTCCCCAAGGTAGGCCTAACTGTAGGCGGCAGCCCTGGCCCTCTCCTCAACTCCAAGCCCTAACACACCAGGAAACTTGCGTGATAGCAGTTCCACAGCACTGACATTCAGGTCCAGCTGTTCCACGTGGTGTTGACTAAAATAGCCAATCTTCAGATTCCTGCAGGGAGAAATAAAGGTGGAAGAGGGAATGAAAGGTAATGACCATAAGGAATGTAACTACAAGTGTGTGAATAGTTAAGAGAGTGGAGGTGGGGCCCTACCTGTGTGCATGTCTGATGCCCCGAACAGGTGTTAGGTCCCCCATAAGCAGCTTCAGCATGGTAGACTTCCCAGCCCCATTCTCCCCAACCTATAAGAAACATGACAACTTTAAAGAATATACATGTGTGGGACACAGAAGAAAAGGAAATGAGAATTGCATATGGGTAGTCCCAATGACTTTTTCGACACCTAAAATATTTTTAAGAAACTAAATAGCCCTGATTGGTGTGACTCAGTGGACTGAGCGAAAGGTCGTCGGTTCAGTCAGGGCACGTGCCTGGGTTACAGGCCAGGTCCCCAGTTAGAGGCATGCAAGAGGCAACCAACTGATGTTTCCCTCACACACAGATGTTTCTCTCCCTAAAAATAAATAATCTTAAAAAAAAAAAAAGAAACTAAAGAGAAAAATGAAGTAGTAAGATGTAAAGAGAACCTTATACCTTACTACCTGCTAAGTGCTGGAAATTTAATTCTCCCAATAACCAAGTGAGGTAGATGTTATCACCATTTTAAATATGAGAAAACTGTTCAGTAATAAAGCTAGGAAATGGCAGAGTCAGGACCTGAAGTCCTACCCTGACGCCTATGCTCTCTCCTCTATGTTCCATGGTTTGAGAAAACTGAGAGCTGAGACCAGTAAGATAAAATAATGCTTCAAGTATTCATAAAGTACCACATGCCAGGCATCCACCTCTGCAGGGCGGCCCTTTGAGGATGGAGGATGGGGACAGTATAAGCATAGCAAAATCCTCGCCTCAGGCCCCGACTCCTGCTCCAGTGGGCCTCTTCCCACTGTAGCCTGAGGATCTGGGCCAATTCACAGCATGTATTGGGGTGGGAAAGACTCAGCTCATGGAACAGAGAAACAGCAACCATACCACACAGATGCGGGACTCAAGATCAGCAGAGACGGAGAGACGGCTGAAGATGACATGTTTAGGATCATAGTAGAAATCCACCTCATCTAGTTGTAGAATTGGTGGTGAGAACTTCTCAAACCCATCGGGGAACCTGCAGGAGAGAAGGTGGTGGTGAAGAGCACTGGGGTGGCCAGAAACAAGGGTTTCCCACCAGTCCCTCTGCCCAGCACTCACTTCATCACTACTTCCAACTCCTTGTCCACGGGTTTCAGCTCTGGCCTGAGGAGAGAGGGGGCACTCTAATGATTTTTATTTGTTGTATCACATGTAATATATGTTCAGAGAAAACAGAAAAAACTTGTACTCCCATCACCCAGAAAACATTCTTATTTTTGAGTAGTCATGCGCTACATAACAATATTTTGGTCAATGACAGACTACACATACGACGGTGGTCCCATAAGGTTATAATGGAGCTGAAAATTCTACCGCCTAGTGACATCATGGCCAGGTCATAACATCATAGCACTATGTATTACTCACGTGTTTGTGCTGATGCTGGTGTAAATAAACCTGCTGTACTGCCAGTCATAGAAAGTACAGCACATCTAATTATGTACAGCACATAATACTTGATAATAAAGACTATCTTACTGGTTTATCTATTATAGTATACTTTTTACTACTACTTGAGAATGTACCTTCTCAAAAAAAAAAAAAAAGTTTTCCATAAAACAGTACGCTGTTACGACAGCAACAGCTTCACACATCTTATGCTGACCACATCTCTTAACTACATTATTTTCTTTTGTACTTAATTTCATGTTGTTTTATAAATTTAGTGTAACCTAAGTGTACAGTGTTTACAGAATCTACAGTAATATACAGTAATGTCCTAGGCCTTCACATTCACTTACCACTCACTCACTGATTCACCCAGGGCAACTTCCATTCATGGTAGGTGCCCTATACAAGTGTATTATTTTTTATCTTCTATACTGTATTTCTGCTGGACCTTTTTATGTTTAAGATATGTTAAGATACGCAAATATTTACCATTATGTTACAACTGTCTGCAGTATTCAGCACAGTAGCACGCTGTACAAACTTGTAAGCCAGGAGCAATAGGCTATATATAGATCATACTGTCTAGGTGTGCAGTAGGTTTTACCATCTAGGTTTGTGTAAGTGCACCCTATGATGTTCACATAGAGACGAAATTGCCCCATGATGTATTTCTCAGAATGTATTGGTGGTTAAGCAGCACATGACTGTACGTTCTTCTAGTTTACTATATGCTGAAAAAAATAGATTATCCTTTTTGCAGCTTTTTGTCCTAGTTAACACATTATAATGTATGATTCAATGTCACAAAATCCTAAGTCTTATAATTTAGGCTCTCCTATCACCAGCACTTCTGGAAAGGTTGCTTCAAGATTACACCTTCAGCCCTGGCTGGTTTGGCTCAGTGGACTGAGTGCCAGCCTGAGAAACAAAGGGTTGCTGGTTCAATTCCCAGTCAGGGCACATGCTTGGGTTGTGGGCTAGGTCCCCAGTAGGGGGGCGCTCAAGAGGCAACCACACACTGATGTTTCTCTCGCTCCCTCCCTTCCTGTCTAAAATTAAAAAAAAAAAAAAGAAAAGATTATTCATTCAATGCTCACCATCCTTAGTCATTAAAGAATGCAATTCAAAACCACAATGAGATAACACACCACACCCACTAGGATGGCTAAAATTAGAAAGACGTAATAAATGTGGACAAGGGTATGGAGAAATTAGAACCCTCACACAGTGTTGTGGGAATGTAAAATGGTGCAGCTGCTTTAGAAAACAGTTTGGTAGTTCCTCATGAAGTTAAACATAGAATAGCCATGTAACCCAGCAATTCCACTCTTAGGTATGTACCCAAGAGAATTAGAAACATGTTCACACAGCAACTTGTACACAAATATTCACAGGAGCATTATTCATAAAGGCCAAAAAAAGAAAATCTCAATGTCCATCAACTGATGATCAATAAACATATTATCTGGCCATAAAAAGGAATCAAGGCTTCTGGTCAAGATGGCAGCACAGGTAAACAAGGCTTGCCTCTCCACATAACCACACCAAAATTACAACTGAAATATAGAACCACCATCACTCAGAACCATTAGAAAACGAGTTGAATGAAGTCTGACAACCATGGAATTAAAGAAACCATGTCCATCCAGACTGGTAGGAGGGGCACAAATGTGGAACGAGCTGGTCCCTTACCCACGTGTGGTGGATAAAAATTCCGGAAGGATATCTCAGGAGCAAGGAGTCCCACTCCCACACCAGGCCCCCAAGCCCATGGTTGCTGTGCCAGGAAGATAAGTTCCCACAACTTCTGGATGCAAAAACCACCAGGAATTGAGTTGATTGGAGAAAATGCTGGAACCCCATGCAGTTTTGTTCTTTTTAAAGATTTATTTTATTTTTAGACAGAGGGGAAGGGAGGGAGAAAGGGAGGGACAGAAACATCAATGTGTGGTTGCCTCTCACGCGCTCCCTACTGGGGACCTGGCCCGCAACCCAGGCATGTGCCCTGACTGGGGAATCAAACCAGAGACACTTTGGTTTGCAAGCAGACATTCAATCCACTGAGGTACACCAGCCGGGGCCATGCAGTTCCCTTAAAGAACCCACACACGGACTCACCTACTCAGACTCACTCTCTCTGAGCTCCAGCACCAAGGTGGTAGCAGCTTGAAAGGCATCAGTGGCATACAGGAAGAAACTGAAGTGTCTGCATCAAGGCTAGCAGAGGCCACTGTCCCTTTTCTAAACCCACCACCCACAGAGCTGGCAAGGTGGTGCCATATCTGAGACTCCATCAACCTGGCTAACACTATTCAACCTCTCTTGGAGATCCCTAGAGACTCTGCCCCACCCAACTTATGGAACCACCCAAGCTGCTTTTCCATATGAATGGCTGGTCTTGGCTCATGCTTCAAAACTTCCTAAATCTTCTTAAACAAGTAACAGCTGGCCTCAGTGAGCTCCAGGCCTGACACTAGCAGCAGCTGGCCTAGATTCACAGTTTGGCTTTGCCTGGGGATCTCCAAGCCCAGCACAAGTAGCAACCATCTCAGATTGCTTTGTAGCTCAGGCAGCGTGGGCCCTGGGCAAAATACAGGTGGGGGCTGACCTTTGCCTGCACCACCCAGGAAGCCCCAGGGCCAGCACACCCAGTGGACAGCTATAGACCACGTCTGAGCACCACCACCCTGCCACTGCACAGCTGATCTTCCACAGGGGGCAGAATGTGGTGGTCAGTGGTCATAGCCAATCCTTGCAGCTGACTGGCCTGGGTAAATCCCTCCCATTGACCTGCCAACAGCAACCAAGGCTCAACTACAAGAGGAGGGTGTACTGAGGCCACATAAGGGGCATACCTCGAGTAACCAGCTTGGGTGAAAGGGGAGGCTGTGCCACTGGACCCTACTGCATTAGGCCACACTACCAAGACACGGAGACAAAGCAGCTCTACATAATACAGAGACACAAACACAGAGAGGCTGCCAAAATGAAGAGATAAAGAAACATGACCCAAATGAAAGAACAGATCAAAACTCCAGAAAAAGAACTAAACAAATGTAGATAAACAATCCATCAGACGCAGAGTTCAAAACACTAGTTATAAGGATACTCAAGGAACTTAGTGAGGGTCTCAACAGCATAAAAAAGATCCAGTCAAAAACAAAGGATATGCTAACTGAAATAAGGAACAATTTACAGGGAAACAACAGTATAGTGGATGAAACAAAGAATCACATCAATGATTTGGAACACAAGGAAGCAAAAAATCAACCAACTGGAACAACGACAAGAAAAAAGAATTTTTAAAAAATGAGCACAGTATAAGCAGCCTCTAGGACAACTTCAAGAGGTCCAACCTTTGCATCATAGGGGTGCCAGAACAAGAGAATGAACAAGAAATTGGAAATCTACTTGAAAAAGTAATGAAAGACAATTTCCCTAATTTGGTGAAGCAAATAAGACATGCAAGCCCTGGAAGCACAGAGAGTCCCAAAGAAGATAGATACAAAGAGGCCCACTCCAAGACATATTATAATTAAAATGCCAGAGGTTAACGATAAAGAAAGAATCTTAAAAGCAGTGAAAGAAGTTAAGTTACCTACAGGGGAGTTTCCATAAGACTGTCAGCTGATTTCTCAAACTTTGCAGGCTAGAAGGGACTGGCAAGAAATATCCAAAGTCATGAAAAGCAGGGACCTACAGCCAAGATTGCTCTACCCAGTAAAGATACCATTTAGAATCAATGGGCAGATAAAGAGCTTCCCAGACAAGAAAAAATCCAAGGGACTTTTAAATCTAAGGGAATTCATCATCATCAAAACACTATATATGAAATGTTAAAGGGACTTATTAGAAAAAAAGGTCAAAACTAGGAGCAATAAAATGGCAAAAATATGTATCTATCAACAGTTGAACTTAAAAAACAAACTAAGCAAACAAGAACAGAGACAGAATCATGGATATGAAGAGCATTTTGATGGTTGCCAGATGGGAGGGGAGTGTGGGGGAATGGGTGAAGAATGAGAAAATTACGAAGTACAAATAGGTAGGTACAGAATTGTCATGGGATGTAAAGTATAGTATAGGTAATGGAGGAGCCAAAGAACTTACACGTACGACCTGTGGACATGAACAATGGTGGTGGGGGGTTGCCCGAGGGACTGGTGGGTGCCAGGTGGAGAGGGGCAAAGGGGGCAGGGGGAATCAGGCCAACTGTAGTAGCATAATCAATAACATAATTTAGAAATTAAACAAAATACCAGGTTTCAAACACTCAAAAAAATAAAATAAATAAAAAGGAGTGAAATACTGGTATGTGTTATGACATAGATGACCCTCAAAAGTATTATGCTAAGCAAAAGAAGCCAGACACAAAGGTCACATTGTATGATTCCATATATATTAAACATTCAGCATAAGGAAATATATACAGACAGAAAGTAGATTAGTGTTTGCCTAGGCCTGGAGACAATATTAACTCTGAGAGCAGTATAAAACATTCTACTTTCCTACAGGAGAGGAACTTAAAGCTGGTTTCTAGAAAGGAGGAGGCATAGAATGGAAGGGCAAGGATTGGCCTGTAAAACAAAGCAAGAAATTAAGAGAACAGGAGTCAGGCCCCCAGTCAAGGACACTGTACTCACAGCTTCTCCAGCATCTTGAGTTTACTCTGTACTTGAGAGGCTCTGTTGGCATTGTAGCGAAACCGGTCAATGAAAACCTGTGGATTGATAAATGGAGCATTGCTCAGGCACCCCCCACCGCACCCCCCAACTCTAATACCTCAGCCCTGCCTGCTTCCGCACCTGGATATGCTGGCGATACTGCTGCTGTGCCTCGTATTCACGCTGCTGGTTTAATAGCCTCTCCTGCTTGCTCTTGATAAAGGTCTCAAAGTCTCCCCGGTAACCATCTAGCCGCTGGCTGTGCAGGTGGATGATGTCTGTGGCTATGGCATTCAGGAAGTTTCGGTCGTGGGAGACAACCAGAATTGTGGAGGGCCACGTCTGAGGGGGTCACAGGACAGCAGGCGCAGTTTGGGAGGGCAGTCAGCTCCTAGCCCCCAGGTATCTTGGAGGCAGACTTTCCCCAGGCCTATTCCAGCACCTGTAGGCACTCACCTGCAAGTAATTCTCCAGCCATAGGATGGCCCTTACATCTAGCATGTTTGTGGGTTCTGGAAAATTGAACACATTTGGGATTGAAGGGCTGTAGCGGTAGAAACATGGGTGTTACCACCTTTCCCCATTTCACACTCACCATCTAACAGCAGAAGATCTGGCCTATGGAAAAGAAGAATGGAAGGCTTGAAGTTTTAGGTCAAAGACTCATTGCTGCCTCCCAAGAGCCAAAGTCCATCCTCCACAGTAATCATAAATAGGCCCAGGAGACTCACCTGGCAAACAGGGCCCGGGCAAGGGCCAGTCTCATCCTCCAGCCACCTGAGAATTCCCTAAAGACAGACAGAGCCACATCAGAGGTGGCTCTCACCAGCACCAGCAGGGGAAGAGCCAACAGTATTGAGTCAAGAATGGCAAGGGTCACTCACCGGGTGGGCTGCTGCTGCATTTTAGGGGTAAAGCCAAGTCCAGCAAGAATGACTGAAGCCCTAGAAGTGAAGTTGAAGAACCCAGTTGGAATAGGTAATAGAAGGGAAGGGTGAAATGTGAAGAAAGGAAGGGGAATTGCAAATACCTGGCAGGTGCCTTGTCAGCCTCAATCTCTTCCAATTTGGCATAGATTTCTGCCAGCTGTGCAGCTTCTGAGCCTTCAGCCCTGGGGTGGGAATGGGGGAAAGAGTAATCAGCCTGAGTGGGGGCAGTCCAAGAGGATGTCCTGCACCCCCTGCAGTCTGATAGCACACCACTGGCTGACTTGTTGCTCAGACAAAAACAGAGTACCAGAAGAACTTGCTTACAGCATTGAGGACCTTGGGCACTGTGGAAGGAACAAGGGCTTGAGAGCCTCTCAGTGCTAAATTCTAAGCTCTAATGCTCACTGAGATTAACATGCAAATTAAGGACTGTGACTGAACAGTAGGCACTATGTGAAGGACGGCTAATGCTAGTCATTCTGCAATCCAGAGCCTTCACCTGCCAGCAGCAATCTGGGCACTGAGTTCCCGCTCTCGCTGCAGGAGGCCTTCTCGCACAGTGTCACTCTCCAGCACACTCTGCAGGGCAGGGGTGTCGTCTCCGGCAACCTCCTGCTCTACATGCAGCAGGGAAATATGTGCTGGAACCCGCAGGCTCCGGGTGGCCAGCATCTTTAGCAGTGTTGTCTTCCCGAGCCCATTCCGACCCACCAGCCCATAGCGGCGACCCCATGCCAGGTTCACATCTGCACCAGCCAGCAGTACCCTGCAAGGGTAACAGAAGACAAAAGGGTGCTCTAGGCATAGATGTACTGCAAATTTAACAACAGAAACTTAACATTTTAGCCCCATTCATCTCTCCAAATTTTCCTCTAATTGGAAAAAGAAAAACATCACCCCCCCACCCCCAACCGACGCTCCCTCACCTATCGCCAAAAGACACGTCAAAATTCTCAATTCGCACATCGTAGGATTTGTTCTTGCCAGATGATTCCAACCGACTCTCCTTTCTGCTGCCTGCTTGGCTGGCTGATGCTTCTTCCAAGACTCTTTTAAATGAAGAAATAAATGGCTTTGGCATTCCCAACCACACCCTTCCAACCCTGTAGAGACTGCTTGCTCTCTGAAGCTTCATGCTAAACTCACAGAGGATTGCTGGTCTTGAGTGTGTCCTTCTCTGAGCGTTTCTCCTGCTTTGCCTTTAGTCGAGCCTCAGCCTTCTCTAGCTTCTTTGCGTTCACTGTCTAAGGGTCCACACAAAACCAATTTCACCCTCGGGTATAGGCTCAGAAAGGAAACCCCCAAAGACAGCACCTCAAGTTAACCCTCTCAATTCACCTACCCATGATGAACAGAATTAAAGACTCAGAAAAAGACATTATCAGAATACCCCAGAAAAATACTGCAGTATTTAGAGACAGTCAACTCCTACCCCAACCATAAACAGCCCCCTCCCTTTCTTCATTTTCCTCACCGAGGACTGTTCCCTCTTCAGTAGTCCTGGAAGGTTGGTGCCACAGTCTGTAGGCGATAAGAAAAGCAGTCACCTTCCCCCTGAGGGAAGGGAAACTAATATTTTGAGTAACCAATATAAACTAGACAGACATTTTCAGGAAAGCTTTACAATACTGAATATAGATAGCTATCCTCCTCCCCACACTTAAAAAAATATCTCAGATGAAAGATACCAGGCTGGGGCAAATAAGCAACTCTTACAAGAGCATGCAGTTGGTTAGTAAGTCACGAAATGGGGTGGGGGACCCACGTTTGTCCAGCTCCAAAGCCCATATGCTTCCTACCATTGCCAAAGCTTGGAGAACCCTCCAACCCTACTCCCTTCATCAATGGACTCTTTTGCCTTCAGTAAAGCATCAACTAGCTTCTACAATCTTGTCCTATGGAAAAGAGGTACCAGGAGTTCTGAGCTACAGGAGGCAGGTGGCTGGGGCCTGGAGGCTGAGAAAAAGGAGAGGGTAGCTAGTTCAACCTTCCCTCATTCTCACCGTAGTTCTCCGTTATCTTTGACAACTGGATGGGGGCGTCTAGTAGCACTTGGCTGTTTCCCTGGCTCTGGGGCTCGGCCCTTGACGGTAGGTACAGAAAGTGCTGAGTTAGGAGTTGAGGAAAAAGCTCTATGGCCATCAAAACTTCTTCCCTCACCCCATCTCTTGACCGCCTTCCCTCCCATCACCACCCATAAATCCCCCCTGACCATCCACGTACAGGCGCAGAGTGTTGTACATGCGCTGACACACGGCTCTGATGCCCGCGTCATCCTTGCTGTCCCCGGACACCTCTTGCAACAGTTCCCCCACTGCTTCCACCAGGTCATCCACAGACTCGAAGTCCGCGCTGCCGCTGTGCAAGACGCCTGGGCCAGGCGTGCCAGGTTAAGTTAGATATCGGGTAGGATGAACATACAAGGAGTTTAGCCCCGGAACCATGACTCCGGTCCGGGCGCCAGACCCAGCCCGCCCTCGGAACAAGAGGTCACGCAGAGGAGAGGCCTAGCAGCAGCCCCGGCACTACCATCCCTCAGTCTTCCCCACCTGACTTCCATTTCGGCCAGCCCAGCGTGCTGATTCGGTTGTGCTTACCCGTCACGTAGTCGAAGACCTGTCCGTCAATTTCGGGAAACTCGCTCCGCAAGATTTCAGCGCAAGTCGCCATGTTCCAGTCAGGCTTCCTTCCGCGCAGTCGCGGTGAGGTCCCGGACAAGGCCCGCCCCCTGCCCTTCCCCCGAAAGCTCACCCCTCCTTTCAAGGCGCATGCGTAGTAGTGACGTAAGAAAAGCCCGGAGTAAGCGGAACCCAGTGGGCGGGGCAACCGGGGCAGGAGGAACGACGCGCACGCGCCCCTCAGAATCTACGCAGGGGCTGCTCTGTGTTTGCACGAAAAGGCTGAAAAATTAGCGTCACGTGTGGGCCTCACGGCCTTTAGGGGATGGAGATGCCGAAGGCTGGCGGGGTGAGGGGGAAGTTGGATGCCTAAGGTCTAGCGGATGGGACCCTCCCGAGAGAAAGGAGGTTAATAAAACACATTGGCCTTGCTAGTCTGCGCGCCCAGCCGGGTCCATTTTGGAGCCAGCCTGAGATCTTTGCTGATTCACCTCGTCCCTGACCTCTCAGAAGCCCCGTGCGCAGTTCCGTGCAGCCGCGAGGACTGTTACGGTTCTCAGATTTTATAGGCTTCTTGTCTCAGCTTGGTAGCCCGCCCACCCGCGACCTGCAACTCAGTCAGAACTGCCCCTTCGGTCCTTCCACCACTCTGGGTACAGCCTCACTAACCGCCAAACGCAAGAAAAACAGGAGATCGACAGCACGGCCTGTGCAAATTCATTGATATTTATTCCCTACCTACACCCAAAACAGACTTCTCTGCACCCTGAATCTCAGTAAGTGACTCTAAGGCTACTTTTCACTGATTCTCGCAGAAGTTAATGATGCTACTACTGCTTTACACTTAACGGGAACACTCTTCCAAACTTGCTCTAAAATTGCCACCTAAAATTACAGTATTCATTCATCTTCTGAGGAACCAGTCCATCCTGATATTTAAAATAATACTATAAAGCTATCAAGCCCCTAAGATCTAAAAACCGCTTCACTGGAAACAGAGAAAGAGGAATTCTGACAAGGAAACTATGTACGTAACTATCTGGTTTCTTCAACATTGCAAGAGCTGAGAAAACCTGTGGTTTACTTCATTTACAAAGCATTCACCCACTACAGGGGACCTTGTTTGGCTCCAGATGCAAGTTGTAAAAAATTTTATAGGGCACTTGGATTAAGTGTGAACATAGACTGCATGTGATATTAAGGAATTGGCCGAGTTGATAATTGTTTAAGTTGGATGATGGGGCATGAGGGTTCATTATATTTTGCAACTTCTATTTATTTTTGAAATTTTCTAATAGAATTTTTAGACTTAAAGAGGCTGAAACCAAGTAAGGGAAAATTTGTGAGGGTAAATCTGCTCTTTTATCTGCTCCAACCTGCCAGCAGAATATGGAACATCATAACCCCCTCGGGTACTAGATACAGAAGGGAGGAATTTTTAAAGAGGACTATGGAGTCAAATCTTCCCTTCTGTCATCCACCCAACAAACTTTGGGAAACCTGGGCAATTGGGAAGAGAATGGAGAGATCAGTTTCTCAGGGTGACTGAAAAAGACCGAATGTAACCTTTGCTTAATCTCTACTAATTAGAAAACACCTGCCTGACTCTACAGGTCAATTAGGGAAAGAATCTCTACCCTGAGAGAACTGGGGCCAGGTGGGTCTGCTTGTACTTGAGGCGGTTTTCTTCTGAGACAGGAGACCTGCGGTTAACAGAAGTCCGGATTAGGGATTGGATGGCCTTGGAGGGGCCTAATAATTGAGACCAAGACAAGGGAAGAAACCTTAAGAGTTCATAACAGAAAATTCTACTCAAGGCAGGCAGTGTAAGACATGGAACGAGCAGTCCCACCAGTTTGCTTCCCCATGTAGCTCCCGCATCAACACTTAACCGGCAACTCCACTCTACTGAGTTTATTGGGTCTATAACTGGACAAAGTCACACGTGTACAAAATGAAGCTCACACTATCCCAAAGCAGAGTAGGGACTGAGGGCTAGGGATCCGTTACTAGCTCTTGGGGGTGCTCTGAGGTGAGGGGCAGCCAACCCTCCCACTCAAGAGATGTGGCTACAAGGGAGAGGAGAAGAAGCCCACCTGGCTTTGGTCACAGAACTCAGAGCCTGGCATGGGGCCAGGGCAGACAGATGGAAGGAGAAGCAGGAGTCCCAGAAACCACCCTGCCCAGGGAGCCCAGGGACAGCTCCACCAATCCTGCTTGTGATGTGGTTGGTCCAGACCTAGACTCAGGGGCTGGTGCAAAAAGGGAAGGCAGCAAAGCAGGAGGGAGGAGACACTGATGTGTGGCAGCCAGGGCACTTAGACCTGTGGAAGAGGGTGGGTGGGGAGGCGGGCTAGCTGCCTGATGGCAGCTAGCAGCGGGTCTCATAAATGCCGCTGCGGCCAATGTAGCGCACCCATTTGATGACGTCATGGTCACTGTAGTTCAGCTTCGGTTCAAACACCTTCAAGTAGCGCACCTTGAGGCCAGAGGGTGCGAATGGCACCTGGGCAAGGGACAGCTCCAGTTAGGAACATGGCCTTCCTGTCACAGCCTCTCCTGTAGCCCTGCCCTACTTCATCTCTGCTACAGGTGACTGAATGATTGGGGTTTGAAAGAAGCCAATGGGGTAGTGAGGGGTCCTCTAAGAGGTTACTAAAGAAGAAAGCATATCCAAGAGTAACTAGCAGTCACTTGGGTTTGAAGTTAGGCCCTACCTGTGACAACTTGAATAAATTTCTTTAACCTGCAGAAAGCAGCAACCAAAGACCTACCTTAGAACATATTATCCTGCTCAATGTTACGGACTTAAAAAAATAAGGTGGAGAAAATTGTATATCTAACATACAATTTGCACAAGGCAAAGTCAGCCCATTTTCCTATCTGTAAGTAAACTTTGTGTCTTATCTGGCATTCAAGCAATCTAAAATTTTCCAAAGAATTACTTATAAGCCAAAAGTCAAAAATTTTTCTTAGTGTGAATAACAATTTCTAGTTGGAGTCCTGAAGGAGGAAATGGATCTATGAATTAAAGTCACTCCCCCTCTCTAGGGCTTAGTTTCTTCATCTGCAGGTAGTAAGGTATAGAGGTTGATCCGAATGATCTCGTAAGAGCTTTCCTAGCTTACCCTACTATGGCTCTAGGCTCCTCCTCTGCCATACCTCAAAGTTCATGGAAATGGGGGGTCGAGCCCACTTCTTCTTGTCATTGGTGGGCAGAAGCTCAATCTCTGCGCTGATCTGCGATTCCTTCATGCCTGCCATGCGCTTGATCCTGGGAACACAGGAGCAGTGGGCAGCAAGTGCCCCTCGTAGCTCAGAGAAATTTCAAGGGGGTGGGGAGAGAGAACCCAGGAGCTTGTGGGAGGTGCTAGGACAAGGAAATGTGGTGTCAACCTTGATAACTACTTGCTATGAAACCCTGGATCTGCTATTCCTCTAGCACTGTGGGCTGCAGTTTCTGCTTAGATACATGGGCATGCCATCCCTTCTCCTGTTTACTTCACAGACATATTACAAGGGCAAATGGGAAAACGTTTAAAATGTCTTGATAAATGTATGCATGCACCCAAGTACAAATACATGCACACTCATGCAGAGGTATAGAGGGTAAGAGCAAGCAGAGACTCCTGGAGAGGCAAACAGGCAGTTCCCCACCCAAAACACATACACACTCAGAGGACGAAAGGTAAAACTGAACAAGAGGGTACACCAAGGCTTCTTGAGCCCTGCTGTGGCCTCATGAAGGAAAGACTCACTTCCACACGATGGCGTTCTCACTGGCCTTGTACTTGGCCTTCCCCTTCATGCAGATCACCTGCACCCCGCTTGTGTTCAATGGAGTTGGGATCCTCACCTAGAAGTGACACACCTGTCAGGGAGCTCTGTCGAGCCCTGACATCAGCTGCCTTTATTCCTGAAGGCAAGTGCTTATTCCTCCCCAAGCCACTTGTCCTTACCTCAATCTTCTGTGCCAGTAGTGAGGGCTTGAAGTTGGACTTGATGACCACCTTGACCTCAAGCTTGGTGCGCCCCACTTCCCGCACTAGCGGAATCACCCGGAAAGGAAGGATGATGTCCTTGGTGGTGCGATACCTTTACAAGTGGGGAGCAAGTTTAGCATAGCAGAGCCTGTCCTCCCTCTCCCCACTTTCTGCCCCTGCCTCCTCACACCCTAATGGTACCTCATGAGCTCAAACTCTCCATCTGGTGGGATGAAGCTGATGCTGCGTTCAGAGTCAAACTTGCTGAGTCGCACACACTGGTGGAAGGTGCAATCATCGATGGCAATTGATTGCTTCCCGCTACAAGAAGGGGCAGAAAATCTCATTGGTATAGGAGAGTGGCAGAAAAGAATCATGCTCGGAGGCTACCCGGCTTGCAAAGGTTCCGGAGCCTGGGTGAGGTTTCCACTATACATTATCAAAAGCTGCCAGGATGCAGCTTTCTGACTCAGGAGTCCCAGTCCCCGATTAGGGATGAGTGGGAACTCTGCAAGTGCATCATCTCTTGAGAGCTCTGCTGCTTGAGACTCAGAGATTTCAGGCACAATGGGCAGAGGCCACACATATGTAACAGAAGTGCCTTGGTCCTGGGGACCAAACAAAAGGGTTTAGTCTCTGAGTAGGATGAGGGCAATCCCCTCACCTCAAGTAAAGATGTCAGGGACAACCAGCCAAACACAGCCTTGGGAAGCGGGAGTTTACACTACTGCAGAAATGACATCCAGGAAGAGCCTGTGCTTCACCAGGCTCCCCTCAGCCCTCCAAGGTCCACCCTCTCCCACCAGCTCCCCTGCCTCAGACACCTCTTGCTTGTTTCATCAGCTGTGCCTTTGCCCTGCTTCTCAATGACAATCTTGTCATTCATTCCAAACTTGCACTCAGGCATGCCACTCAGGTAGCTCTTCATCACCACCCGGCCCGACACATGGGCGCTCAGCACCTGCCCTGGGGACGAAGAAACAAATGGAAAGGCTGAGACAGGACCAGGACATTGCCCCAGTCCCCCTCCAGCTTCATCACAAGACGGCACTCACCCTGCGGGGACATGAGGAGGTTCACACTCTCTAGCACATCCAGGAAGAGCTCGTTTCGGCGATACTTGATGCCCTCCCGCCGCCAACCAATCTGCCCAGTCACCTGGCTGGTGATCTGGGATTGCTCTTCTTTTGTCTACATGGAAATAGGGACAAACAACAATGGCCTCACTCCTCTCCACTTTTATTAATCATCCTGTCTCTGTCCCCACTCAATCCTCATCTCTCTTTCCTTCTAGTCCCCACCTTGGAACCCATCTTCCTTCACAAGCCCCACAGGGCAAGGCCTCGAGAAAAGGGATCAAAATTGCAAGGGAAGATGAGGGAAAACCTTACCTGATGCTGGAGGCCAAAGGGCCAACGTGGAGCCCAGAGGAGGCAGCAGAGGAGTGCACACGGGAAGGGGCAGATGGCAAAGAAAAAGGAGAAGGCTATGAGCCCTGGATCCTGCAAGAGGGTCCCACCACTCTCCCCCTGAGGAACCTGGGCCTCCAGAGCAACCCCCAACCTCCTTCCCCCAGTGCAGAAGGAAACTGCTTGATCTGTATTCCCAGTAACAGAGATGCTGAGTCAGTGGCTCCTGGGCTGGGAGGGGACCACACAAGGGAACATAGGCTTGCAGTCATGGCAGAAAGATGGGGCCAGCACTTCCTGTCAGAGGCAGGCTCATGAGTCAGCTAGGACGAGGCCTGGGGACCAGCTGGGATGAAGGGAGACTGGGCTCTACCCTGACTATGGCTATATAATTCAAATACCTGGCTCTTGATGCCCTGCTGAGTAATGAAGGTTTTCAGCGCGCCTGTCTCTGAGTTCTGTGGATAGCCAAAGTCCAGGATCTCTGCAAAAGGAAGGGAACCATCAGCCCCTGGGAAAAGCTGAAGGCTCCTTCATTCCCATCCCTTTCTTGGCCTAGACGCGTCTAGCCAGCACAGTCCCAGAAGAGTGTGGGGTCATCTGCAGCAGTCTTCTGGCCTTGTAGTATTTACTCTGGGATTTGTGCTTCGTAAGAAAACAATTAAAATGCCAGATTTTTTTCAAATAGAGGAAATCAGCAGAAGAGTCACATGGCCAGTGGGTGGGAGGTCAAGAAGCGTCTAGTCTTAGAAAACAGAGAGATGTTGGGAAGGTGCTATGACTCTGTACATTTAAGTCATAGGCTACTGAGGAACAGAGATAACACCGCTCTGTGCCTGAGGGGACTACAGTGCTTCACTTTCCTCCAGGCTGAGGCAGGTGTAGGGATGGAAAGCTGGGAGGAGGGTCAGTGAACTAAGGCCCAAACCACAAAGGTAAGAGGGTGAATAGTGCTTACTGCAGGAGACCCAGCCATTAAATCCCAGTCAGGTTCCTAAACCCCTGAAAGACCTCCATTCATTAGCCTATTTCTGTGTTCCCCTTCAGAGTAGCCTTTAGATCTGGATTGGGACGGGTGTTCTCAGGCCTCAAAAGACCAGATAGTCAGGAAAAATTCAGAAGGCACTGGCGCCTCAGACCTGCTCCCACCTCCAGGTCAAGCCCCCTCAGGTCCCCACCCCTAAGCCCACCACTCCACCAGCCTCACCATCCAGCAGCTCATATATGAGCACGAAATTGTTCTTGATGTTCTCCTCGCTGATCTTGCCAAAGTAGGCAGCCATTACGTCACACATCTTATAGAGGAATTCAAAGACCATGGCAGCATTGACATTCTGCTTGGTGACAGCTGCCAGCCAGATGTTGGACCGCTTAACATGGAAGAAACTGGTACGAGCAATGTTGGTGACGGGGCTGCGCACCTGTTGCCGCGCATGGATAACATTGACCCGAAAGGCGTCCACTGCATTCCTCCTGAGGGAAAAAGGTGGACAGGGGCTGCTCAGCACCCAGGCAAACCTCACTCCACAGGGATCAATCACAGCTGCTAAAAGCACCCACACCTCACTGCTGAAGTCTGACACAAACTCTAAAGCCCAATGACAGGAAAACAGACGGAACCTGAATAAAGCGAGGTTCGTCAGGTTTAAGGAGGTGTGTTCCTGACTCCCAGGCCTGACCCCAATTTCCCAGCTGCCACTTCTTTAGCTTCTCAGTGACCTCCAGGACCCCATGAGAAAGAGACCCTCCTTCTTCTCCAGTCTTCCCACCAGAGAGCCCACCAGTGATCCCACCAGTGGGGAAGGCTGGATCCCCCAGAAGTTAGACAAAGCCAGTGTTACTTCAGAGAAGGCTCTCATCTGTTGAGGGAGAAGCACCAAGGGGCCATGGAGCAGGGCCACCCATTTTTGTCCAGAATCCAATTCCAGGGCAAGCTCAGGTCATGAAAAGGGATGAAGAAAACCAGGATGGGGGGCCAGGACACCCCACCCACCTGTGCCTGGGCAGCAGCTTGACAGGCCGCTTACCTATTGCTACGGCAGCCAATGAGATGGGATGAGAAAAATGACGCCAGCAAGAGGAGGAGAGTGACAGCAACGAGAGAGAGGGTTAGACACACAACACACTGGGGTAGGCAGCACACACCATGAGGCAGAAGCAGACAAGTGACAGGCAAGGGGTGGAGAGCACAGCAAGGCGAGTAAGACAGTATATGCCCTGACTTCGGCTTAACCAGGTCCATGCAGGGCCAGAGCAGGGTGCAGATGGGTGTAGCCAGCCAGGCCCAGGCAAGCCAGGTGTTTCCACAACTCTAGTTCATGCCCCACCACCAGCCGATGGACAAATATCCATAAAGGCCATGCCAGCCCACTACCCTGGAAGCCAAGAGCCAACGAGTTGGGGCACTGTAGCAGGCCCATTCTATGATTGTCTGTCCCAAGATCTTTGAGGAAGAAAAACAGCAGTGTGAACCAGAGGAGCCAAATCTCATTAGAGCTGCTGAGGCTAGGATGTGCCCCCTCAGCCAGGAAAGAACAGTGGTATGCAGGGTGGGGCAGAATGAGAAGCCGGGCTATACCTCCCTGTTAAGGTCTGAGGAACCCAGAACAAGAAGCTATCCTGATAGGCCAGAAAGGGCAGCATGGCTTCCCTGACCTTCTGCCTTTCCCTCAGTGACGCAGGGAGTGCCTCAGTGCTCACAATCTCTCCTTCACGAATGGCCCAGAGGAACTGAAAACAGCTGAGTCAGCAGCCTGCCTCCTTCAGAGAAAGGGAGTGGAAGAGGATCTGGCAGCCAGGAGAGGCTTTCAAAAGCATCCAGTGAAGGCTCTCATCCTGAGACAGGCTTTTGAAAGCAAGACTTAAGAGGGATTAGTACCTCCAGCCTGGTCACTAACTCCACTCTGGAGACAGGATCTCCCTTCTCCTCAAAAGTGGAATCAACCTGCCCAGGCAAAAGCACTCATCTCCAGCAACCAAACCTGCCACTAGAGACAGGAAAGGCAGGAGTTCCAAAGACTGTGAGGGTCACACCAGTCCACAGGTCCCTCCTGGGGGCCAGCACGACCAGACCTCATGGGAACCAGGCTGTACTTGCTGAACTTCCATGATGCAGCAGAGTGGAGGTTGGGGTGGTCCAACTCAAGGGTCTGATAGGAACAGACTTAGTTCTGCATGCTGGGAAGGAGGGATGGGAAGGTTGGGGGCACAGCTGGCTCAGCCAGGGCACTCACCCGATGTCATCTCGGTAGACTCGGGAGATGAGCACCTCCCCCTTGTGATTATAGATGAATAGGCCTCCAATCATGGTGGCAGCTTAGTCTTCGAGGCCCATTGCTCTGAGAACAGACCTAGGACAGGGAGAGGAAGGGTAAGGGAAGGTCTCTGAACCCCTGCCAACATCCCCTCTGGGGCTGTGCAGGTCACAATCTGGGCTTTTTTCCTGACTCAACCCTTCAGCAACTGATCCTGCAGCTCTTGCAGGCATGCCCCTCCCCTTAGCCAGGCTCTAGTTCCTGTTTATCCTTCACTGGAAGGTATAAAGAAACGGTGGGGAGGGACTCGGGCTCAGGATTCTATGGCCATTTGACCCTCCCTTTTCTGGGACTAAGCCCAGAGAGTAGCCCCCTCCCCCTCTTCACAGAACTGAGCTCAGCAAAGATCCTTTTAGGCCCCTTCCTGTGCAGACTCTCACTCGTGAGTCAAGGCGAAGGCCTGCCTCCCGCTGCAGGAATGGCAGCAGATATTACTCCAGTGGGTTTGGGCCTGGAGCCCCTAGGGACAGCTTTAGGAGACCCCAGTCTCAGTGTCTCCTACCCTTCTGAGAAGGAAGCAGGGCCTGAATCTCTGCCTCTCTAATTCACAGAAGTCTAGACATTCCAGGAATGGGTGTGCGGGGTTGGGGGAGGAGAAAAGAAAGGAGGCCTTAGGCCCTGACATGAATCCAGAAGTGTGGCTCCAACCTCTCCCAGGCAGTCAGATAAGCAGGCAAAAGAGCAGAGCAGAAAGGTCCCAGAGCTGACAGACTACACTGAAACAACCCAGGCTGCTTAGTAGTTAGTTATTTTGACCACCCCCCTTTCAAAAAGGGAGGCTCCCTCTCAGCTCCAAAGTGCAATACAAATAAAGGGAGTGGTGGCAGGTGGGGAGGTAGGGTGCAGGTACATAAAATTAAGAGACTCTTCCACTGGAAATTCTGTGATTTCAGACTCACAACAGTTCTGGCCCGAGTGCCTACAAGTGAGGGACCGGATGCCTGAATTATCGATATTATTTGGGTCAAATAAACGTAGACTGTTTGCAAGGGCAAAAGGGGTTAATTTAGTTCTAGATCTCCTGGATTAGCCCTGGTGTTAATTTCACAGGAGGTAATTTAGTAGAGTTTTCTAAACTGTACAATAAAGCCTATTACTGTGGCCATCAAGGTCTCCCCGACTCAGTAAGAGGTCTCTGAAGGTGGTGGACACATTCCATCCCTCAGTCCCAAACAGGCTGGGGAGGGGAGAGGCAAAATGGAGGTAGGGCCCTGGGCAAAGAACCAAGTTCATAGGTATCAAGTGGTAGGGAGCTCCGGCACCAGAGAAGCAGAGGTGGGGGCCGAGGACAGGAATGGAATATTTACTTAAGGGTACAAACCGGCAGAAACAGGCCCGGCAGTATACTCAGGTAAGCCCACAGCGGCAACGGGGCTGGTTGGGGGCACCTGGGAGAGAGTTTCAGTATGGCAAAGGTCAGGGCTTATACGAGGAAGAACAGCAGAGGGAACCTGACAGTGGCGAGTAAGGGAACGCCGCGGAAACGCACGACGGGGCGGTGGGCATTTGCCCTGGGGAGGAAGACATCGCGGAAAAACATGGTTCCACGGGGTGCGGGGCTGTCAGAGGTCTGAGAAATAAGAGCCTTGGGTGTCATTCAGCTGGGAGGAGGGGGTGCGAGGCTTGTCACAGCCGAAGGAGGCGGCACAAGCGAGTGTCACTGTCTTAGGAGATGAGAAAATTGTCTTTGCATTGAGGGGAAGGCGCCCAGGGGAAGGGGTATTGTCACTATCCCAGGGAGGGGGGCGCCGCGCGGCGTCCCGGCTCTGGGAGGATTCCAGTAGGTCTCCCTTTCAAGGGAGGCGCCGGGCGGGTCAGGTGGAGGGCGCCGCTCCCCACCCGCCCTGCAACCGCGCCCCGGGCGTCCCCACCCGCCGTCAGATCCCTCCGGGATCTGAAGGCTAAGGCCACTCCCGGGTGTGGGCAGCTTTCCGCGTAAGCAGTGCAGGGAAGAGCAAAGCTGCAGTTGGGCAGGCGTCCACCCTCACCCCGTAAGCCCAGATCCCGAGCTCACCTGGTGTCCGCGGGCCCCAAATCCGCCGGACCGGCCACTCTCTGGATCCCAAGATGTCCGCCCGCCCCCTGCTCCAGCCCGCTGCCTCTGCTTTCACCGCAGTGCCCCCGCCCCGCCCCGGCCTCGGCTGCGCGTGCGCGTGCGCGGCCGCCTCCCGCGCACACTACAAATCCCGTCAGGCCCTGAGTTTCTCGCTTAAATTTTAAGCTTTCCAGGTTTAGCAAAACTACAACTACCGACTGCCTTCGAGAACGTTCGTGAGGAGGGGAAGGAGGGGGCCTCATCCAGCCCTACCCGAAATACACGTCCCAGCCTACTCCATTCCACTTTTCATTTCCCCCATTGAGCATTCTGGGAATTGTAGTCTCTGCAGTCCCTCCCGTTCCTGCCTCAGTGTTTCTGAGAGCCTCGGAGGGTTAGTGCCATTTGCAGTCCATCTGATAAGCCTCGGATCGCTATAGGCCTTTAGTGTCTCCAGAGTCCGAGGACCGGCTATTCTCACTTTCCACACAACTTGTAGAAGTGTTTGTGCTGAATTTACTACTTTCTAACACCACCTCATTCTGCCAACGTTTTTGTTGGTTTGTTTATTTGTTTAGGTTTTATTTATTTTTAGACAGAGGGGGAAGGGAGGGAGAAAGAGAGGGAGAGAAACATCAGTATGTGGTTGCCTCTCACATGCCCTCTACTGGGGACCTGGCCTGGAACCTAGGCATGTGCCCTGACTGGGAATTGAACCAGCCACCACTTGGTTCACAGGCCGACGCGCAATCCAGTGAGCCACACCAGCCAGGGCTGGGGTTTGTTTTTGTTTTTTTCCCCTCCCATTATATATTTGCGCCAGACGTGAGCCTTTTCTCCAGGCATCAAGACCCCAGGGAAGGGGACAGGGAGTGAGAAGGAAAATACGTGGAAGAAACTAGCTAACGCTTTTCAAGAATATGTCTGTGTTCTACATCAGCTATACCTATGTTACTGTCAACTCCTCAAGGCCAGAACCTGAAGTGACAGGCAGATATGTTGCTTAGAAAACCTTTGGTAAGTTGAATTTAACTGGACATGGGATTTGAAATACCCCCTCTGAATAGAGTTAATCTTCGCATCCAGGCTGAGAAGACAGAGCCAACCCTTGAATGAGAAAAACTTGCCTGCCTTTTCCAGGGCCTGAAGAAAATCTGTTGGCTCTTCTCTTTCTATAATGAGAGATACCCTGATGCCTTCCCTAGTTAGGGCTAGGTTGTCATGTGAAGAAGGAAGGGCAAGAAAGGGCAAACCTGGTTGCAAGCCTTTGCTGTCCCTAGCATCCTCTTGCCAGAAAGCCAAAATGTCGCACAATGAAGATTTGGCCTCCTTCATTCAAACCGTGGTCTTAACCTGAAGCCATAAAGTGACCGAATACAGGCACTTCTGATCCTTAAATTAGCACACAAGGCTTCACTCCTACGTTTCCCAAAGCCTTATCTTCAGTAAATACCCTAAATCCTTAACAATTTAGAGCAAATAAAATAATAATAATAATAATAATAATAGCTACCATTTATTGAGCACCTATTCTACTGTGTGCCAGGCACCGTGCTCGGCACTTTTCGTACAATATCTAATTTAAATCCTCACAACAACCCTGTGAGGTAGGTATTATTATCATAATTTTACGTATGAGGGAACTGAGGCTCAGAGAGATTAAATAACTCTCCTATCACGCAACCAAAAAGTAGTAGAGCTGGGATTCAAACCCAGAACAACCTGATTCCAAATCCCATGCTCCTGTGAACTAGAGTAGAGGCAGAGGGGAGAAGGGCCAAATTCAAGAAAGATTGTTGGAGTGGAATGGATATGAGCTGCTGAATAGTAAGATATGGGAAGGAATTTAAGCCCATAAATGTTTCTAGCTGGTGAACCTATGTAGATTGTGAAGGTAACTAGGATTGGAATTCAGGAGGTGGGGGGAATGAATTGAGTCCATATGGACATGTCCATGGAGATGTCCAGTGGGTAACAAAAACACAGATCTAAAGATTGGAGGGAAGTTGGGGATGGTGATACATATTTGAGAATCACCAGCATACCAAAGGCAGTTAAGGACATCCAGATGGATGACACTGTTTGGGAAGTAAATAGGGAAGAGAAATGGACAGAAGATAGAACACCGGGAGCACCAATACTGAAGGCATGAGCAATAGTGGAAGAATTCTCAGGGAAGTCAGACATGGCAGGATCTGAGAAGAAAGAGAAGTAAAGTAGGCAGCCCTGTAGTGATGGCTAGAGGAAGCCATGGTCTGGGTGGGGAGCAAACCAGAGCTACCAGAAGGCAGGCAAGACCAAGTCGAAATTCCAACACAGCCATCACTTACCAAAAACCCCAGAAAAGTATTTGTTAAATGAATGAATGCCAAAATGTTCCCACACTGGTTTGCCCCAGAGCCTGGAATTTAGCACATCTCACTCTTGACCCCCCAGTTCTGAAAATATGGAAGCCTCAGTGAGCGAGGAGAATTTATAGAAGAGGCTTAAAAAGAATATCATGTTTTGTTTAAACTAGAAAGTAAAGTTAAGAAATAAAGCCTGGCACTCTATCTGGAAGTCCCAGAAGTAGCCCTGTCCAACCATACTCTGGGGTATCATAGTGACTGTGAAAACAGGAAAGAGTGTGTGTGGCAAGGGGCAGGGTGAGAACGGCCCATCAGTTGTCTGGGAAGTCCTCTGCTGAGCCCAGCTTATGGTCTCTATTCAGGTAGGAAGATGATGGGAACATGTGGGGGAGGCCTGAGGGCTATAATGGGAGAAGGGGCAGAGGTAAGTCAGGGGACCAGCCCCACAACCTGGGAGAAGTTTGGGAGAGAGGGGCCAGCCCTCTGGGCAGGGACCAGCCCTGAGGCTTGTGGATTTGCATAGGCACCTGTGTGTGTGCACACATGTGTAAAAGAGAAAGCGAGCACACACACTCTCTGGAAAGGCGAACAGAGTCTGTCATATATGGGCAAGGGGCTGGGGCCCTCCCCAGAAGCCCTAGTGACTCAACATGTTGAAGTGTGGGTGTGGGGGCTAAATATCCTTGGGAAGCCCTGAGGGGCTGCTGAAGCAGGGTTTCTGGTCTCCTCGAAGGCTGGGCCTCCCCATGTTGGGGGCTCACAGAAAGTCAAACAGCCCGAAATTCTTGGCTGCTCCAGGCCCAGGAAAAATTGGGGGAAGAAAAAAAAAAGAAAAGAAACGTTTCAGGCCCAGAGGTGAGATGAGCCTGCTAGTTAGTAGGGTTAGGGTTCTGAAGGAACCAGCATACAATTGCAGGCAAGGGGTAGTAGTGGTGGGGGCAGCAGGTAGAGCAGAGATGCTTCCTGGAAGCCACTAGCAGATCAGGCAACTAAGGCTCCCACTGCGCTTCTGGTGAGGGCTCAGCGCAGGCAGGGATAGCATGGATTGTTACTATGCGTGATCACAGCTGTAGAGTGCAAGCAACAGGCAAGGGACAATTTGGAGGGGCAGATGAAGCAAGGTTTGTTTTGTTTTGTTCTTGGTGTTAGTATTGTGGGTGAAAGTCGAGATTGGCACACATGCTTGAGGAGATGAGGTTAATAGTAGGATGGTGAAGCTGAATGAATGGTGAAAGAGAACTCAGGTCGAGGAAAAGGTGGGGATAAGTGGCTCAGCAGGCCCTCAAGAGCACGGCCCGGGTCAATTCCTCAAGCGTATGCACGGGTGAATGGAGTAAGAAGCAGCACCAGTAAGTCGAGACCCAGGGGAATGGAGGATCCCGGGAAGTCCTGTGCAGCGATTAGTGTGCAGAGGGGCAAGCTGGCGCTGGTGGCAGGTTAGGGGATGCAATGGCGGTGGGTGGGTGCACCCCGCCCTCGCTGAGCCCAGCGAGCAGTTAGCGTGCCTAGATTTAGTTCCGTTTATTTCCCTTTCAGGTACCAGACAAAGTAAAAAAGACTGGACGTTTGGAGAGGGACGCAGCCAGCCAGGTTAGGGGTGGGATGGAAGTGGGGAAGGGACCCTGCTCACATCACATCCACAAAGAACTCACTGGGGTTTCCCATGGCCATGCGGAAGGACTGTCTGCTGGCGGTCAGTTCAGGGGGCACCGAGGCCAGGTCACGGCCTGGAGGGGCGCCCGGGGGTCCCATGGCCGCGGGCGGTGGGGGCATCATCAACATTGGGGGGCCGTAGAGAGGGGGCACGCCAGGGGGGCCATAGCTCGGGTGCGTGTGATGGCTGCGCAGGCTGCTGGCCAGCGAGTGGTGGCTGCGGTGGCTGTGCTCGCTGGCGGCAGGCCCCGAGCGCTCGCTGGGCGCCCGTTCCCGTGGCCCCCGCAGGCTGCTGCGGGTGGTGTGGTCCGACTCGCTGCCGCTGCCACCTGACTTCGAGTCCCCGGCCTTCGGGTCCTTCTCCTTCCTCCGGTCGCTGCCGCTGCGGTTGGAGCCGCTGCTCCTGCTGCCTGTTGGGGACAGGCAGGGACGGGGTGGGGGATGCTCAAGAGCTTGTGGAGGAAGCCTGGGGCTTGCCTGTCGCCCCCCCTTCACCTTACCTTCACTGTGCTGACTGCTGGCGCTGCCCCCGCCATAGCTGTACCCCAGCTCCGGGAAGCCTGGGTGCGGGTTGTAGGGGTGCGGGGGTGGCGGGTACTGGTAAGGGAAAGCCATGGGCCAAGGGGCGGCCCCCGGGTGCGGCAAAGGGGCCAGTGTGTCCTGGTCGGAGGCTCCACTGGAGCCATCGTGATCGTGGAGGGATAGGTTGGCCATGTCTGTGGAGGGCAGGAGAGGGCCAGATGTTGAGACTCTCCCATATCCTCCTACCCCAATGTCAGGAGAGAGGTCCCAGCTTAGGTTGGGTGGGTGCATTTGAGATGACAGCAACAGCAGTGGTAGTTCCCCACCAGGATGGGAGGAGGCATAGGCCAGAGATCTCTCCCTCCTTCGGGCTCCCTCTGCCATCCAGCAGCAATGGTAGAGAGACCCTGCCAGGCAGCCCCAGGGAAAACCCTTCTCAGGGAGGCCCCCAGTCAACACTTCGACCTTTAATGACAAATCCTGACACTGAACTCCAGGTCCCATGGAGAGCTCCTACCAAGCCTTTGGCAGTTTCTCCTCCTTCCTCAGTGGACTGGAAGGGGCAAACTCATTCAGCAATTTTCTCCCCTGCTCACTTAAGAGAGTAAAAGGTAGGGAAATGTGGGAGGCTGAAACACCAGACCACCACCAGGTACTGCATACCTGCAATTCGTTAGAGGCACAATACAAAGCGCTTCATCTCATGCAAATGTTACCAAAACCGGATGAAGAAGGTGTTAGACACATTTTTCCAAAAGAGGCAAGTGGGGTCCACAGAGGTTAAATGACCAGGCTGAGGTCAACCTAAACTGTAGCCAGAACAGAATCTAAAAGTTGCTTACTTTTTTACATTTCCAAATGAGGTTATTAGTAAGGAGTAAGTAGCAGTTTGGGGAAATTTAGGAGAAATTTTGCCCTCGCCCCTCACCTAACACTAAAAAAAATACCCATTAAAAACCAGAATGAATATAGGGCCTTTCAGAGCCTCCCCATGTAGAAGGCGACTGGCCTGTACCAGTTTTCTGGTGCTGCAGGGGAGGGGAGGGATGGCGTGGGAAGGGCCCAGAAAGAGAACAACTTAGGTGCCTCCGGTGTGCTCTCCGCCCCATTCCCAGCCAGGCCTTGTGCTTCGGTGCACTTGTCTCACTGTAGTAACATCACTTCTTTCACAACTCTGCCTCCCTCAGTTAATTGTGTACGTGTTAAGGGCAAGGACGCCCCCACCAATGCTGGAACTACCTGGAAGTGAGTATAAGGGGCCACTAGGACTAATGACCTGCCTTGAACACCCCTTGCTCATACCCCTTCTGTACCAGGCCCCAGAGCTCTGAGAGAGCTGTGACTGCCCTAGGGGCCAGCTGCTAGATACAGACCATGCCCTTTATTCCAAGCCCTTCAGTAAGCCAGCCCAACCTTCCAGAGGAAAAGAGATAAGGACAGGAGGCTCTGAAGGGGGTAAAGCAGCCAGTGAAGCCTGCCAGCCAAGCAATGAACTTGTCAAGGCCAGCAGCTAGCATGGAGGAGGGCAGCGGCGGTGGCGGCAGTGGTAAGCAGGGGCCTGCTTTGGCTCATGCTCAAAGAGTGGACGACCATTTCAGCCTCCAGGCTGTTGTCCCAAGGGGAGTGACTCTGTGCTCCTGGGGCTACCCAGGTCCTCAGCTCTTCCCTTTGAGCCTGCTACACTCCCGGCTTAGGAGACCTCAGCCAGTGAGAAAAGGCCTGTTTTGTCAGCATCTCCCTGAGTTGAGCCTTCGTCCATGGGTAAAAGATCCAAGAGGCCCCAGAGATGGACAATGTCTCTTGAGCAAAAGCCACAGCTATTCTGAAAAGCTTTACATGTCCCTGGAAATTTGGGGGCAGGGCTAAGGATGACAATAACTACATCTGAGTGAGTCTAAGAAGTCAATGATTATAGGATGCACTCAAATTTCAAAGATACTGAAATGTGAAAAAAAGAGTTCATCTTAGAATCAATTCAATATATGAATAATGGACAACTTTTTCAGGGCACTTACTGTGGGCCAAACATGGTGCTAAAAGCATTATATACATTGTACCATCCTCAAAACAGCTCTGAGTTAGATTCTACTATAACCTCCGCCTTACAGATCAACAAATTGAGGCACCAAGGAGCCGCGTCACTTATGTTCACACAGTAAAGGTGGAGCTTGAATTTGAACTTGGAACTATGTAACTCCAAAACCCTGTGCATCTATCACTACTCCACAGGACCACACTGGACCTGCTGAGGGCCAGAGACCCACCCTCCACCAGGACCTGTGCTCTGCAGAGACAGCCTTTCTAGTCCCTAGAGTCTAATCTGAAGCATTTTAAGAGTCAGTGTTTGGACTTCAGCCAGTACCACAGGACTGAGAGAAGGTCCCCTCAGGCAGAGGTGGCTGCTGGGGGAGGGTTTCAGCTCCCAGCCCTGAGTGACGCTGTCCTGTTATGAAGGCTCCTCTTCCCAAGAGCTGTCCTTAGGTTCAGAAACAGAAGAAAGGCAGGGTTCCATGCAGACCTCTGTTGCTTAATAACCCTCACTGGCTCTGCACTCTTTCAGGGTCAAGTCCAACTTCTCAGTGCAGCTTGCAGAGTCCTCTACAACCTGGCCCTGATAGCTTCTCCAGCTCTATCTTGAGGCAGAGCCGCCACCAGGGCTCCAAGAAAGCTGTGGATTTGGGGCCTCGGGCCAGACCTAGGTCCTGCCTTGGTAGAACCTGTTTGATGCTGGGAGGCTGAGCAGGGGCCAGGGATAGGAACTCTAGCTTTGCTGAAACAATGTTTCTGCAACACCACACACCAGTCAGCCCTGGATGGTGGGAAGAACAAGGGCTCTGGAGCCAGAAAGACCTGGATGCATGGCCTAGCTCCTCTGCTTCTAGCTGTGAGACCTGGGGCGGGGGATGGGGGTGGGGGGGCTGGCTATTTAACTTCTATATGTCTCAGTTTCCTTATCTGAAAACAGGAAAAGTACCCCAAGGGTGAGAGGAGATTGTGAGGATTGAGTGATAGAGTGAGATGATGCTTTAGAAACAATCAGCATGGTGCCAGGCACAGAACAGGCACTTAGAAAATGCCAGCCCTTCCAGTGGGATGCAGGCAGGTGAAGAAGCTGAACTGGGCTCTGCTTCCACCACAAAACTCTCAGGCCTTGAGCTGGGACCCCAGATCTGCTGCCCCCTCCTCTGGGTTCCCTGGCATTTGCTGCCACATCCCTGGATACCACCCCACTCCCAACCACGAGACAGGGCAAGGAGGTAGGAAGGCACATACTGCCACAAAGGTCGCCGAAGATGTAGTAGCACTGCTCAGAGAAGGTGATCTTGTTGACAGTGTGGCGGATGAAGCCAGCTTTCAGCAGGTTGCTGGCATACTTGCGGGCCTCTCGCCGGTCAGTGAAGCCTTCCACATTGTGGTACAGCCAGTCCACCACATCTGAGCCTGCGGGCAAGGCCGCCATTTGATTGGGAAGCCCACCTGACTTGGGCTGGTCTGGCCTCACAGAGGCCTTGAGGCTGGGCCCGGTTCTAGCTCAAGGGAGTTCTTGGGCCCCTGGCTTGTCAGGCTCCCTCGCTGCCCACCCCCTCCTTCATCCCGCCATGGGGACCTCTCACCGATGAATGCATTGGGGATAGTGATCTTGAGCCACATGCGGTCTCGGACCTCCAAGCCTGATTCAGGGGAGGCCATGGCTTTCACGATGGCGGCCATGTCACTGTGGATGGACAGGTGGAAGTCATCTAGGCCTGGGGGTGGGAGACAAAATGGTAAGGCAGAAAGGGGCTGTGGAGTTAGGCAGGCAGGAGTTTGCATTCCAGCTCTACCACCTAATAAATATGGACCAGTGTTGGGCAAGTTGCTGACTTCTGGGACACTCAGTTTCCCCTTCCGTTAAAATAGGGACTTTAACATCTTTTTTACAAAAACGTTTGACGAGAATTAAATAATGTAAACGAAGTCGCTAAGTCTAATGCACAATGTGTGTTATAATAAAAATGGCAGTCACTGCGTGCTTAGTTTATGTCACACGCTGTGACCACCGCTTCACTTATATCCTCTCATTAAGCCCCCAGGAACCTGGTCAAGTGCACATCATTAGTCCCAATTCACAAGAGTCAACCGAGGCTCACTGGGTACTCGATACTGGTTCAGAAGCGAACACTCTTCGGTGAGGGTGGACTGCCCACCGAGGGAAGGTGCAGTGTGAGGTAGCTGGAACGAGCTAAGTCCCCTCTCCAGCCCCCTCTGACTTTCAAGAAAGAGTCTCCACATGGGCCTTCATCAGTGCCTCTTGCCTGGGCCTATCTGCTGGGGCCAGGGGACAAGGCTGAACACTCACGCTCTGTGTCAGGGATGGAGCTGGTGATGGAGGAGCTGGTGGAGGTGATGGTGCTCAGGGAGGGGCTCATGCCGTAGGCAGGGAAGGTGCCAGTCATAGCTGCAGTGTGGGAGACCCAGGCCGCAGGGTCAATGGGCCGGATGGGCTCGCCTGTAGGGAGGATGAGAGGTTCGAGGCTGCCTACCCTGCCCAGTGCTGGGTCAACACGGTAGGTATGACGGTTCAGGGCAACACAGAAGGCAGGAGAGACAGGGCTCACATATGCCAGGCACCAGTTTAGGGCCAAGTCCCCCATCTACTTACTCCTGGGCAGCGTGAAGCAACCACGTGGACTTGGGTCCCAGCACTTGGCTACAGTCAGAGTGATGGGCCTGAAAGCAAGGGTATCCCTAGTGAGGGCAGGTTGTGTGGAGGCCAGACCAAGCGCCTTGCCTGAGAGCCAGAATGCCTGCCCCCGCCTCTGGAATGCCCCAACCCATCCATACCCCGGTTTGTGCACAATCTCCCGCAGTACCCGGACCGCATCATCATTACTCATGTTCTCAAAGTTGATCTCGTTTACCTGGGAAAGAGGACCAAGAGTGGGATAAGCAGCTGTGCTGGGGAAGGGATTAGGGAAGCTTGGCGGATCAGGGGGTCTTCACCCACCAAGAAAGGGCCTCTGAATAGGGTAGGAAGAATGTGAGGGTACGGAGGGCACATCTCCCCAACTCCCTATCCACACCACCAGGCACGGTGGACAATGGTACCTGTAACAGCATATCTCCTGGCTCGATGCGTCCATCAGCAGCCACGGCCCCACCCTTCATGATAGAGCCAATGTAGATCCCTCCGTCACCGCGCTCATTGCTTTGGCCCACAATGGAGATGCCCAAGAAGTTATACTTTTCTACAGGGAGTAATAAGACCTTGAGAGGCGAGAAAGTTTTCTACCCAAATTCTGAGCCCCTTATTAGAGAGAGTGGGAAGGGACGAGGACTAACATTTATTGAACTGGAATCAGGCACTGTGTTCAGCATGCTAAAATAGGCTTTTGTTTAATCCTTACTGGATGTGAGGCAGGGATTCTTAGTCTCATTTTACAGAGTAGACAACTGAGGTTCAGAGAATTTAAGCGACTTTTCCAAGCCACTAAGTGGCAAAACCAGTATTCAAACTCAGATTTAAATTCCAAGCAAAGTTAGGGCTCTTTTCACTACACCCAGCTATCTCCTAAAAAAAGTACTTAGGGCAGAAATCAGAGGGCAAGAATGCAATGGCTGAAAAATGGGAAAGGAGAAGGAATCAGAAATCACTTCCTCCAGGAAGCCTTCCCCGATGCCTTTCTCTGTTTCCACAGCTCTCTGTGCTTCTCTCTGTCATAGCCCTGATCATGAGATACTGAAATCATCAGTTTATGTTTATGAAAGAGAACTCCTTGAGGGCAGGGATCATATCTTGTGCCTCTTTGAACTCCTTGGGTCTGCCCAGCGTCTGGCACACAGTAGGCACTTAAGAGTGTTGTTTCACTAGACTCACCCATGTTGAGAGTCACCGTGATGATGTTGAGTGACATGGTGGAGTCTGTGATGCTGCTGAAGGATGAGGACTGAAATAAACAGAGACTCTGAGCAGCAGGCAGGGGTGGCAGGAACTCACTGCTCCCCGCTAGCTCCGTCATCAAGGTGAGCCCTCAGCACCACCTCCCTTCTAAGGTTCTCAACACTGAACCAAGGGGAGAGGGGCTAAGGAAGTGCAAGCCCTGGCCTTGCCCCACCCATGCCTAGCATCCCAGGCCCCATACCCGCTCAATCCGGGAAACCTTCTGCTTCCGCCGTCGCCGCTTATGTCTTCTCATCAGGCGTGAGGCACTGCTCTGCTCTGTGGAGCTGCTGAACCTGTGGGGCCCACAGTCGTTCCCCACCAGGCTGGCCTAGCCTTGCCCCAGAAGAGGCACTGCAGGGCCCAGGTCCCCAGCACAACGCCCACATCCCTCCAAGTATCCTCAGGGTTCAGGGTTCCTCAGGGGTCACCTGCCCCACAGTACCCATGAAACCAAAGCCCCACCTGCTGGTGGAGTCATCCTCCTCCGAATCAAAGAAGCTGGTGGTCTCCAACTCGCTGCTCATGAGGGTGGACGAGCTGTCATAACCCCCTGGCTCTCGCCGCCGCTCCCCCTTTGCAGTTCCATTTAGCCGGGTTGCTGCAGGGGATGGAGGCAGCTGGGTTCACAGTGCCCAGTGCAGGAGGGAAGGGAGGAGAGAGGCGCAGGCCAGGAGCTGCACTGGGGCCAGTGCTCAGGAAGTTGGGCAAAGAGGTAGGCAGCTGAGTAGAGGCTGTGGGGAGGACACGGGGGTAGGGAAGGCGTAGACGCACTGTGCTCTGGGCCGTCCCTCCGGCGCGGCCGCTCCCGCTGGGCAGACACCAAGGAGTCCGTCTCTGTGTCATTGTCCAGGTTCTCCTGGCTGCCCCCTCCAGCATGAGGGCTGCGGGGAAGAGAGGACTTGGTGGGGGAGGGGGCAGGCTGGGGGCTCCCTCCCCCAGCCCTGGGCTAAGCTGATGTGGCCCTCCCCAACAGGCCCTGCCTACTCTCAGGTCACACTCACTGGAAGGAGGGGGGCCGGGAGTCCCCAATGCCTCCTGTGCGCTCCATGGGTGGTGGCAGCTCCGATGGGTTATCAGCACAGAAGGGAGCTGGCTCTGGGTGCGAGCCCTCAGCTGACACCAGCTGATGGAGAGAAAATGGGTAGGTAGTAGGGCACAGGGGCACCAGGGAGAAGTATGATAGCTGGCTTCTGGCAGGGCATGAAGACTTGGGGAGAATGAAGCAGGGGACATGGAAGGAGAAGAGACAGGGCTACACAAGGACAGCAGACCCACTGGCAGGTTGATAGGATGGCAGGGGAGCATGGGTTGGCGAAGTGGGATGGAGGCAGAGAACAAGGGTCCAAGGCAGTGGTCAGCAGCTGGCAGAAGGGAACCTGAGGCCAAGTGCTGCAAAGGGCATAGGAGACAATTTCGTCTGCAATGTATGTTTCTGCATCTGCCTTTCCCCCTTCACACCACGCCCATACTTTTCACCAAGGCTAAAGAATCTCAGATAGGTTCAGATATTGAAGCATAAAGCCACGAGCTATAATCTTAGCAATGGCTTTCCCCCATCCAACCCACTGCAGGAACATGAGCGACGGGAGGGTTGAGGAAGGATCCTTACCCAGGACACCACCCGGCCATTGAAGCAGGGCAGCTTGGCATTGTCGTCCGAGATCTCCTCCTTCACGACACTGCAGGGAAAGAGGGTGTCAATGAGCCTTCTGGTGTAGAAATGAAGGTGTCCCTATAACCCTGACTCTCAGGGGCTCCTCTACCCTAAACTGGGAATCAAACCCCCAGCACAAGCCTGTTCAATGGCAGCACAGGTGGGGGTGACCCAGCTGCCTTCCTGGAGTGTCCTCTTAGTCATCGGGTGACTGCAAATTACTCTTGACAAATCGCTATCCCCCATTGGTGCAGCCACCTCCTAGAATCTTAAGAGTGCTTTACTCATCCCCAATAAGGCTCTCATGGCCTGGACTTTTTCTTTCCCTCTGACCCTAAACTAGGAAAAAGCACACCCTAATTACTGTTCTTCCCTTCTCAGTTGGGAATCCTGACATTCTTCTAGGAGGTGTGGATGAGGAATTTAAGGAAATTAGGAAGGAAAAGGGGAGAAGGCATTTACTGAACATCCTCCACTGCTATTATGATAATAGTAACAATTGCTCTCATTTACTGAGCATGTATTATGGGCCAAGCACTAGGTGAACACTTTACTTCATATCTTTTCATTTAATGCAGCAATGCTATTACATAGGTACAGATGGGGAAACTAAGGCTCAGTAGGTTCAGAAATTCACCCCACTAATAGGTGAAATGCTGGAATTTGAATCCTAGTCAGCTTGACTCCAGTCTTTATTCCTACCAATTATACCATCTTATCTCCTTACAGTTATAATATATAATCTTCACATCAGCCCAATTGTATAGACAATATGATCCCCATTTTATGAATAAAGAAATGAGAAACATTCAGTAACTTGTTCCAAGTCATAGAGCTAGAAAATGTCGGAGCTGGAATTCAACCCCAAGCTTGTTTGGCTCCCAAACCCGCACTCTTTCCACAGTATTTCACATTCTTTCCTATACAATGACAGAGGTGATATGGGTCTGTGGAGGGTGGGGTGGGGAAGACAGTGATGTGGGACTTGGCGGCGGGGGGGTGGTCACAGGCACACAGCAAGGCAAGAAGTCAGACCATGACTACAGTTTGGGGCCAACGAAAGAAACTGGAAAAGTTTGAGGATCCCAAGACGGCATCAAACACCCAGGAGTACAGAGCTGGAAAGATGTGATTAGGGGCAAGAGGAAGACACATGACTGGAGTTGTGAGCAGACAGGGAAGACAGCGAGGAAGGAGGCTGGGAAGCCCAGTTCTCTCTGTTCTTGAAGAGCTTCTGCCCAGAGCTGGGAACGTGCTTGGCTCCTTGTGATGCTCACATTCTTGGACTCACAGCCAAGTTCGAAGGCCGAGCCTACCCTCCTCCCTCCCATTCGGCTCTGGCTCTTCCACCATTTCCAACCCCACAGCGACCCTAAGAAAGCAGCTCAAACCATCCTGTTCAGGGCCGTCGTGGCAGAGAGCCTGGAGACAGAACAGGCTGGAAAGAAGGGACAGTGAGAGTCAGCTCAGGCCTATCAGCTAGCCTGGCTGTGGAGGACCCTAAAGCTTGCAGCCCCTATGGAGGTTGCGGCTCAAAGGAAAGAGGGGGTATGTGGGCCACATGGCAGGGACTCTGTGACCTGCTTCAGAGAGGGTCTCTCTGTGGTGGGAAACTGCTGCTGATTCCCCACAACCCCCTCCCCCAGCAGGCCCCACCATACAGTTCCAGCTACAGATGTTTCCTCTCTTTCTGGGGGTCACTGACAGGTCGCCAAGGCTTTGCTGACTCACGACGATCAGCTGATCTTTGGCAGCCTTGGAGGACCTCAGACAGGCCCCTACCCCCTACAGGGGAGCTAAGTGGCTCAGGGTTCCAGTGCACTCACTTACACCCCCACCCCCAAACGGACTCAGACAAATCTGGGTTCAAATTCCAATTCTGCTACTCATTAGCCCTCCCATCTTAGAGAAGTTTACCTTCTCCCAGCCTTTGTCTAATACTGGTAAATGGGATCTGTAAATGCCTGGCATAGTCCAGGCATACAATAAAAGCTAGTTTCTAACTTTGTCAATTTTTTGCAGGATCTATACTCTCTTTCTAACTAGGCATAAGTTTGTAAGGGCAGGGGCCAAACAAGTCTGTTCATCATTCATTGTTCATGCAATTAAAAAGCCCGTGCTGAGAGTCCAGTGAGTTTTAAGTCCTGTGCTTGCCACTGTGTGAACCTCAAGAAGCTCCGAGCCTGGAGCCTGCCTTGTTCTCAGAGGTTACTATTCAGTGGACAGTTCGCATAAGCCTATTATGTGTGGGAAGTGGTTAGAGCAGTAAGACCAGCAGAGGTGTTTGCTGGACAGACATCTGCTGAGTATTACTTAGGTATCCTGTCCTGGCTAGAAGCAAGGGAGGTGTACAGATAAATAGAATAAAGTGCCATAACTTTAAAAGCTCAACCCAGACGACAGGGGAATTTGGAGATGGAGAAGCCAGGGGAAGAAGTGTGCTCTAGGCAGAAGGCCCAGAGGCAGGACACTGTGTGACATGAAGCAGGGAGCAACGTAATTAATAACCCCACTTCCCATGTTACCCCCTTCCACAGCTCAAGGCCACTCCAGCAATGGGTACCTTGTTCTTCTATCCACTACTTCTTCAGTGCCAAACGAGGTTATTCTTCCCATATTTCCCAAATAATTTAAGAGGGTTGGGCCTACCCAGAGCTTGACAAATACTTCTGGAGACCAGATGCTAGGTGGGGTGTCCTCAGACCTCAAAACTAGCACCTCAGAGCGTGAGCCTGGAGAAAACGGAGAGACAGCAGCCTTCCTCTTCTGACCCACTTTCCCATCTGTTAGTAAGGGTCACTGGCCTCTGCCAGACCCTCCTCTCATGGGGCTAGGATAAGTGGCAGGCCTATCACCTGTACAGTTTGCCAAGGCTCAGCATCTCCTTCAGAGAGGATGCATCTGTAAAACGGTGATAATAATAATAATATCTACAACTGTGTGATTAACTTTGGAGCCAGACTCCTGACACTGAATCAAGCTCTGCCACTAACTGGCCAGACTGTGTGACCTTGGGTAAGTTACTTCAGGTTCCTGTGCTCTAGTCTCCTCATCTGTAAACTGAAGATATTACTAACTGCTTCATAGTGCTGTTAAGAGGATTAAATGAGTAAAAATTTGAAAAGCACTTAGACCAGTGCCTGATACCGTGTAAGAAGCACCATAAAAAGAGTTTGTTAAATAAATGTACACACACACACACACACACACACACACACACTCCTCTATTCCTCATCTATTAGTTCTCTGTGATAACCCTACAGGGTCTGCTCATTAATCCTTATGGGGATAAAAACAAAATCAATCTGCTCCACTTCATTTTTAGCATTGTTTTCCACCCTGTTAAAATGGCCTACTTAGCCCTGGCTGGTGTAGCTCAGTGGATTGAGCGTCAGCCTGCAAACCAAAGGGCTGCCGGTTCATTTCTCTAGTCAGGGCACATACCTGGGTTGTGGGCCAGGTCCCCAGTAGGGGAGGGGGGGTGCTCCAGAGGGAACCACACGTTGATGTTTCTCTCCCTATCTTTCTCCCTCCCTTCCCCTCTGCCTAAAAATAAAATAAATAAAATCTAAAAAAATAAAATAAAATGGCCTACTCCGATATTTTGCAAAGGATGGTTCAAATACCAATGATGTATGCAAGATGTGTTCAGGAGTTAGCTGAATGAACACTGCTGAATTTAATAGTTAATATTTATTTTTAACATATCACAGAAAGAAATATAAATAGAAAAATCAGATGGGTGATTTCATGTTACTGATTTGGACAAGCTAAGAAAGAACGAGTGGACTGGCAGTGAATTTAAAGAACATATTAAGTCTACAGTGAATGGATGTAATGCGGGCCCTCCCCTGACTACAGTTAGGCCTGGCTTGACAGCAGCCTGGGGAGAGTGGGAGCTGGCCCTAGGTAGCCCCAGTACACTGGACTCCAGCTTCTTTGCCCCTATCCCATACCCTGAGGCAGTATCTCAGTTTCTCCTAACTCTATTCTTCTCTCACCACCACCCCTTGCAGATCAATTCATCCCTCTTCAGAATCTTCCAATGGGGGAGTGGGGCGGGGCTGTCTCTGGACCAAAGCCAGACAATCGTTATATACCAGGAGTTCCCCACCCCAGGGTAAGTATAACAACAACAGAAACAAGAATAGTTAGAAGCACTTTCACACATATGAGCTCATGGGCTCATCAAACCCTGAGTTCCAGGGGTAAAGGTGACAGCAAAACATGCCAGGCAGAGGAGAGAGGTGTTTGCTTCCTAGAGCCAGGAGAGCTAGGGTCACTGGAGAGAAGCCAGACTGATGAACACTGGGGAGAGAAGACTGTCTTCCCTCACTCAGCCTTGGCTCCAGAGAGTAGTGCAGGCCTCAGGCTAAGGCCAGAGAGGCTGCCTTTAGGCCTGGAGGGCCTGGGAAGGCCTTCCCCACAGGCCTCCAGGCCCGGCGCCCAGTTAGTGTGGGGGCCTCCTCCTCCCCCAGTCCCCTAGGAGTTCGGGGGGTGTGAGGGGATGGCTGGGCTCCCCCTCCCAGGCCAGCTGCTACAGAACCTTCCGGCTCCAACATTCCATCCCTTCTTAAAGGGGAAGTCCTTGCTCCCAAACTGCCGGTCCAAAGCCCCACAGCTGGGCAGAGGAGAAGACCCGGTCAGGGAGGGAAGGTGAACACCAAGAGACTCTTCCAGAGCCTCCCATCCAAGCTCTGAGGCCCTTTCCAAGGCCACCATCTGGAGGAAAAAGGCCCCAATTCTGAGAGGAAATCAGCACCTGGGCAAGTGGGGACTCCTCTTTAGGGGTCAGGCACTCTGCTCCCTTGACAACATCCAACACACCCCAGAAGAAAAAAGGGGGAACTGCTAAATAAACATCACGTCTGCAGGCCTTAGGTTACAGCCTGGCGCCTGAGCACCCCTGGCTTCCCCCTCCCCTCAGTTCAAAGTCCCACAGCACAGCCCTGAGATGCCTGGTACTCCAAATATGGCTCGGAGTTGTAGAGCTGAAAAGATGGAGAAAGCGAAGGCCGAGTGCCAAACACCCCAAGTCTGTGTTAAAAGGTGCCTCCCTGGGCAGGAGGTTGGGGGGACTCCGGCTCTGGAACTGGGTGGAGGGGGGTGTGTGTCTGTCGGTGTGGGCCGCTGGTCTCTGAGAGGTGTGGGGGTTTCCTGGGCTGGTATTCTGATTGCTCTTGGGGAGTTGCACGTCCCCCTAAACTGGGGGCGGGGAGCGGGGGCAAAGTACCCCCAAGAACGAAAGGAGAGTCCCTAGAGAGGCTGGAACTTCAGCATCTGAAAAAAAAACAACACACACACACAAGGGGAGCCCAAATGGCCGAGTCGCCCCCTAGAATCCAGAGCAGGGCTAGAAGCCAGTGTGGCAAGGGGAATGCAAATTGGCCGAGTAACTGCTAGAAGCCCGAGGGGCCGGGGTCCCCCGGCGGCGAAGCGGGGGCCATTCTCACCCGAAATCGTCGTCCATAGACTTGAAGAAGAACTTATAGCTGGGTCGCTGCAGAACGCCCTTAAAGTCCGCCAAGGTGACGCGCTCGGCGGGCAGGGGCAGCTTCACCAGGTACGGTGTCTCCTGCCCGTCCAGGTGGTAGATGATCTTGGTCTCGCCCATGGCTCCGGCCTCGGGCCCGGCGGCCGGGCCGGGCCTCTCGGGCGGCGGCGGCGCTTGGCGCGGCCCAGTGGCTCAGCCCAGCTGCACGGCCAGCCACGGCGCCAGCTCCCTTGTTCTCCGGCCGCTCCCGGGTCCCAGCGCCGCCTACCGCCGCCGCGGCCGCCGCTTCCGCTCCCCACTCTCCTGGATCGGCTAGCGACGGCGACTCTTCCGGTGGCCGTGGCCCTCCTGGGTCTGGGCTGCGGCCCAGCCGGCTCCCCTCCTCGGGCCTCGGCGCGGCCCCGCCCCGGCGCGGCCCCGCCCCCCCCGGCCGCCGCCGAGCCGCGCTGGCCGAGCAGCAGATGGCCTGGCCCTCAGCCGGGGCCCCGCGGACACCCCGCCCACCGGCCCGGCGGCGCTCTCCGGATCCTGCGTTCCGGTTCCAGGCCTGCGGGGAGCTTGGCAGCCGTCGCTTAGGTCCCCGGAGAAGGGCGGGCCGATCTCACCAGGATGGCCGTTTTGCTGGACTCCTCAAGGCCCAGGCTCTGGACCCAACGGGGATGGGCTGCTCCGCTGCAGCTGGGAGGGCTGTAATGCAGAGGTCGCTTTGGTCCCCAGAGGTGGGTGGGTGGCGGTTCTGACAGGTATCACTGGGGGAAGTGACCTCGACATGGCCCTTAAGGGTCTACTAAGAAACATAGGTACTGTCATTGAGTCTTCGAAATTGAGCTCCTTGAGGACGGAACAGGCTCTAGGTGTTGATTCCTTCCTGCAATTTCAGTACCTAGGTGCAAAGCAGTGGTTTAATAAATGGATTGAATGCAGAATGAGTGCATGGATGATGGGCTCATGACTGGGACTGGTAAGTCTGAAACCAGAACTAGGTATAATCGGTTCCTAACAGATCTCCTCACCCCTTACCTTTTAAATTTAAGGAAAAAAAAATTGATTTTTAGGAAGAGAGGAAGTGGGGGTGGGGTGGAGAGAGATCTGTTCTTCCACTGATTTATGCATTCATGGGTTACTTCTTGCATGTGCCCTGACCTGAGATCGAACCCAAAACCTTGGTGTATGGGGACGACTCTAACTAACTGAGCTATCCAGCCAGGGCCCCCTTAGCTTTTAATTCATTTAATAAATACTGAGTGCTTACTATGTGCAAGGAATACTACATGAGATACAGCAAAAACAAGACAGATAAGGCTGCCCTGAGGACTTTTACTTATCTGGAAGGAGGTTTGTAAATAAACTTCAGAACAACAAATGCTATGAAAAAGATAAAATGGAGTGATGTGATGTAACAAAGGAAAGAAGATTATGGGTCGTCAGAGAACACCTCTTCCATTTAAGCTAGAACCTAGAACTAATGAGGAAGCAGCAGCTATAAGAAGATTTGGTCTGGGGGAAGAACATTCCAGTCAGAGGGCACAGCTAAGTGTGAGGGCTCAAGGCAGGAATAAACTGGCCAAATTTGAGGAAAAGAAGGCCTTTGTGACTACAGGGATAGTTTTAGATGAGGCTGGAAGGTAGACTGGACCAGCTCGCTCAAGTCCTTTTAGGTCACAGTAATGAGTGAGGGCTCCTCCCAGTCCATTTTATACAGTATTGCCAAATTAGCATTTCAAGAGTAAGTACCTCTTTCAGACACCTCTTCTACTCAGAAACTTCTCCACATTTCCCAATGCTTTCCAAATATCCTTAGTATGACATTGCATAATCTAACCCAGGGGTCCCTGACCTCCTGGCCATGGACCAGTACCCTTTCGTGGCTTGTTGGGAACCAGGCTGCACAGCAGGAGGTGAGCTTGAATGCAATGCGATTCAATCATCCCAGAAACCATCCGCATCTCCCAACCCCCACCCCCACCCCCACCCCAGGTGGTGGAAAAATTGTCTTCCATGAAACTGGTCACTAGTGCCAAAAAGGTTGGGGACTGCTGATCTAACCTATACCTTTACAGTCTTTTGTTTCATTATATCCTGGCTAAACTTTTGACTTCAACAAATCAACTACTAGCTAACTTCTGCACAAAACTTGTATATTACCATTTCATACTCTTCCTTTTACTGTATTTTTAAAATTGAATTTATTGGGTAATAAATAAACATTGATTAATTATGAAGGTTTCAGGCATGATTCTATAAAACATCATCTGTATAGTGTATTGTGTTCGCCACCCTACCTTCCCTTTAAATTTCTATCAAAGCTATATGTGTGCATAGGCAAATAGTATTAAGCTTTTAACAGCAATCCTCGGTCCCATTTCCCTCCCCACCCCAGTATACTTTATTTTTTAGCTCATACTATTTACTGATTTATGCATTCTGGACATTGTTTATTGATTTCTAATTATGATTGATAAATTAATTTTTCTTCCACCTCCCCCTAACTTCTTAAAATAGTAAAATCACACTTTTTGGTTAAATCAATATAGTACTCAATATTGACATTTTTGAGTATGAATAAATGCTTCCTTCATCATTTTTTGTTTCTCCTGGCATTATTGCCTTGCTTTTTCATTTGCTTTGTTTTTTTGTAATAGAGTGTACCTATCATTAAGTCTTTCCACATAATCTGATAGTTTTTCAATACATGTTTTGTTCACTCAGTCAAATACAGGCATACTTCGGAGATATTGCAGGTTCAGCTCCAGACCACCAGAATAAAGTAAATATTGTAACAGAGTCAGGAATTTTTGGGTTTCCCAGTGCATAAAAGTTATGTTTATACTATATTTTAGTCTGTTAAGTGTGCAATAGCATTATGTTTTTTAAAATGTACATACCTTAATTAAAAGTACTTTGTTGGAAAAATGATGCTAATAGGCTTGCTCAATGCAGCCTTGCCACAAAACTTCATTTTGCAAAAAACACAGTTATCTGTGAAGTGTAATAAAATCGAGCTCAATAAAATGAGGTATGACTGACTATTAGAAAATCCATTTTCTTCCCTGGAGCCTTCAATTCTCTTTCTCTGGTCTGTACTGACGACTGTCTTGGCCTGTGCACAGCTGCCATTCTGGGACTTCTCTGCATCATCTTCAAAACCCCCTTTATCTCTCCCCTATGCTGGATTTCCATTTCCTTGATACTCCTTTGCTTTAGTAAAGCACATCTTTAGGTAAATTCCCTTGAAAGCATGGGAAATAAAAGTTTTGAGAACTGGCAAATCTGAAAATGATTCTGAGTTAAACAATGATTTATCTTCAAATTTTAAAGGCATCCTTCACAGTCTTTTGGTTTCCAGTGAGACTATTAAGCAGTCTGATCTCTTTATTTTCCTAAGCCTTTGTACATGATTTTTTAAATTCTCTCTGGAAGTCTTTAGGAAGTTCTTCTTTATCCTTGGGGTTCTGAAATTTCATGGTGATATGCCTTCGTGACCATTCACTGTGACAGGCACCCTTTCCATCCAGAAATTCAACATTATTTTCTCGAATTATTTAATAACATTATCACCATTTTCCCCATCCTTTCTGCAACTCCTGTTGGATGTTGGACTTTCAGGATTGAGCCTTAATATTTTTTCTCCTTTAGCATCCAATTTCCTTTTATTTGAAAATGACTTCACCTCGCTGCAAGATTTTCTTAACGTTACTTCCAACCTTTCCCTTATTCAACAGGATATGTAAAATATTCACAATGAAAATTCAGCATGTGCGGATAGTCTCCCACCCTTTGGGTTCTCTACTCCTCCAATTCTTGGTAGAAGGAAAACAGTTTATTTTTCATTTCTAGGAACTCTTTGTTCTCCAGTTCTTCCTTTTCAGTACACTTTACTCACTCTCTTCAAATTTTGAGAATTATAGCTTCACCTTTTATGTTTTCAAAAGCCCCCTTTGTCATTGCTTCCTTGGTTTCAATTTTGTTTTGGTCTCTGCCTCCTTTTGATATGCTGGGTTTCCTAAATGTTTGATGGCCCTTGGCAGTCTATTTACATTTAAGAGTGAGATACTAAAAAGCTGATCGGAAGCTCTGTGCAAGACTTATTAACAGGCTTCAATGTAGAGTGATCAAGCAGGGAAAAGATGCTTTTTTTCCCCTGAAGAAAGAAAAAGATATATTTTTAGGTCTTCTTTTCCTGAAAATTTTTTTTGGCTTGGAGATATAAATCAATGTGTGTTGATACTCAGAGCCCTAACACTCACATACTTTCACTAAATCTTTCAATCTAGCTCTTCACTCCCAACTCTACTATCTGTTGTTGAATCTAGATGCTCTAATAATTCATTTTCCGTAAGGTTCTGAAATTTCTTGGGGCTCTTTTATTCATTATGCTGGGCACTCATGAGTCATCAGTCTAGAAACTCATGACGTTTGTATTTAGGAAATCTTTGTATCTCTTTGATAATTTTCTCCCAACCATTTCTCTAAAGACTAAAATCTCGTTATTTCTTGCAGGGGAGAAATAGGGGTAATCACCTGGCTGGATCACGTGATGGGCTTTTTCTTACACAGATCTTTTGTCTTATTCCCTTTCACTCCATCCCCAGGTCTGTCTCAGTCTTTACCCCTTTATGCTCAACATTTTCTGGGTTAAGGGAACATTGGCTTGCTTGTTAATAACACCCGAGCAGGTGGAACCCATTTCAGTCTGCTCTAGCTAAGTCAACTTTCAATCTCCCATTGGTTTTTCATTTTGCAAAATGTTGACGTCTCTCATTCAAGTTGTCACCTAGTTTCCCTTATCAGTGAGTCATGTGTCTTTTTAAAGAATCCCCTTAGTGGCATCTGAACAGAGTTTTTGGAGGGAGTAAAAAGCCCATGTGTTTAATTTGCCATATATACTCATAAATGAAAATCCTTTGCTTTGTCTTTCATGTTCCCTTCTACCCTTCTCTATTTTTAGGACATCCAAGCATCACAATTCTATAACCCTTCCCTCATCCCTGCAACTGGAAGGAATGAATCTCTTCCTCCTAAAAAAGCTCTGTAGGCCACTCTGATCTCCCTCACCCATTAGCTATGAATCAGAGGTGACCTACAGTCATTTGTATTTAACTGACCCTAGTAGGTTCACAACATGACCATCATACACTCTCTAGGCACTAGATCCTGTATCTGACAAAGCAGAAACTGAGATTTACTAAGAAAAGTAAATAAGGCCAAATCCTGGCCAGCCTATACGTTCCTCTTTAGAAATACCCAGTAATGCCCAGTCACGCCCCATGAGTAGAGTTTAGTATCCTCTTCTTCAGCTACCTCCATTCCGCCCAACTCAAATGAGGGGAGGCATCCATTTTATCTGTGATTTCCAGGAGGGCCACCTGTTACTAGTAACATTTGCCACAATTGAAGTGTCAATAGAGCAAGGGTTATATGAAGATAACAGTGAGCTCAAAAAGATGAGATGGAAGGGCATGTGGTTGAAGTTAAGGGACATAATACAGCGGTGACCAACTCTAGTTTTGGAGTCCAATAACAAATCCTGGCCCTATCAATTACCAGTTATGGGACCTCTCTGAACTTCAGGCTCATGTGAAAATGGGAATGAAGCCTGCATCATAACTAAAAATAACACATGTAAAGTTTTTAGCAAAATGCCTTTTATACAGTAAATACTCTCAATATTAGGGAAAAACCCATTTTGCAACATTCCTCTGTTCTTAAGATATCCATTGCTGGCTTGGGGTTATATTAGACTCTGTGGACCACTTCCCTTCACCTAGACACTAAGTCTGCTGAAGCAGAAAGAATTCTGGATTATGGGTTTCAAATCCTTAGCCTTATCCCTCAACAGTGATGCAACCTTGAGCAAATTTCCTTATCTTTAAGATGAAGAGTAGCCCAGCTTCCCTGACAGTAGCAGTACTGGATCAACTGGACGAAGCATGAGGGGCAGACAGGTGGTTAACGGGCTTTACAGAGTGCTTGGCATCATCACTCTGAAAGAAAAGCGCTCAGACTAGGGCACTCTCTGGAAACACGCTCAGGCACACTACTCCAGGACCACACATTGGTCCACAGAAGCTGGAAAAGAATCTTAGGTCTTCCATTACCCATGAGCCAAGGCAATTGTCAATTAGCAAGGCACCACAGTACCACCTAGTGGCCATAACACCCCTCTTCTCCCTCCCAGCCAGGTGTTAACAGAAGGCTGCCAGGTCAGAGATTGGGAACTCTTTGGTCACCTACTTCAAAAGATGATCAGTTTGAGTTGGAGAAAAACCAAACACACACCCTCTCTTTCGTTTTTAATATTAACAAATACAAGCAGCAGAGAGGGCCAGGTGCTCTCTGCTGTTTCCCGAGGGAAAGCCAAAGCACACAGCTATGCCCCTGGCCTTCCTGTAACTGCAGAGCCTGCCTAGCTCCTCCGGAGGCAGAGCTTTGTTTCAGCCCAGCTTCCCTGACCCCAACTCCCTAATCAGGATGCGAGGCACATGGTTGCTGGCGGTGGCAAGAATACTGTAGTTCCAGCCTCTGCTCCTTTAAGTCTCAGCCAGAATGGTGATTATTTATCTTCCCTAGCTAGCCTCTCACTTGCCCTGGTCCAGAAGCCAGGAGAGCCTTCAACCACAACCACAGGAGCAGGCAGTGCGACTTCAGTCATCTTCAGATGATTCCTCTTCTGCCTCTTTTAACCACTGGATGAACCTCTGCAGCTGTAAGAAAGCATAGTGGTGAGCTACTGAGGAGAGGCACATAATCCTCCCATTCTCTTTAGTGGATAAACAGCTCAAACAACCAGAGTCCCAGGGATCAACCACCTTGTGGGCCAAGGGCCAGGGAACCAGACAACCGCCATGGTGAGAGGGCAGCCTGACTCACCTGTTGGTTCTTGCGCAACTGCCAGCCCTTGTCAGCTGTATCCCTTTGGCTGTACCAGCTCAGGATTGTTTCCTCAGCCAGGATCTCCAACTGGTAGAACGCCATCAGTACCTGCAGAAGGCCAGCAGAGATCTCAGGGACCATGCAGAGTCCAGCAAGATATAATGGATAACAGACGAAGAGGCCGCAAGATCTTAGCACCTCTCTGCCAGGTCCTCAGTTTCATTCTACACACTGAGCAGCCTCTTCCAGAACACAAAAGAGTAAGCTGTTCACTGTGGTACTGGGACAGCTATAGCTTTTGCAACTATTGCTGGGTAGTGCTTTCACACTCCCAGGGCAAATTCCAAATGGCTGCCTTCCTAGCCTGGCTCCAAGCTGTACTGCCCCAGCAATGGGCACAGTACCAGAGGTGGATGGTGCTGTTAACTAATATGGGATTCATGTCAGTCTCTGCTTTGCGTCTCTGTGAACGTCACCAAGGTCTGTCTCTTTCTTTCTTTTAAAAAAAATTTTTTTTAAATTTATTTTCAGAGAGAGGGAAAGGGAGGGGGCGAGAGAGGGACAGAAAGAGCAATGTGTGAGAGAAACATCGATCGGCTGTCTCTCGCATGCCCCTAACCAGGGAACTATCGAGGCTGGATTTAAAGCAAATGTAGGACTATGAGGCTTGAGGTGATAGTCACCTTGGCCATGGAAATACCAAGAGCTTCGTGCTCCAGGAAGAAGTCCTCAATGGCTGCCAGTGCTTCCAAATGATCGGCTGCACGCTTTACATAGTTCCTAAAAACGGGGCTCCAGGTCTTGAGCAGCTAAGGAAGAAAAAGAGAAGAGAGCTTCAATATATTCCTGAGCATGTACCTACACTTGAACAGCAAAGAAAATCAATATTGATAACATGCATCTTTCATGATGTAGAAATACAAGAGGGAGATGACATAGGTCCCATGGAATCATGTCAGAGGGACTTAGGAATTGACAGCAGTCAGGGTTGGGGAAAAAATTGGTTCCCCAGGAAAGTAAAAGGGGATCAAATATATAGACTGCCCCAAAAATACCTATTCCAAGCCTACAGGTTGATCTCATTCTGGGTCAAATAATTTGCAGTCAGAGAGTCTGAAAATCCAGGTCTATTGTGGGTATACCTTTGGGGTCTGGTATGGTCTGAATCCTGGAATCTCAAAAGCCACTCAATGCTGAACCTAACTTGACTCCTCTGGACCAGCCATGGCTACTCTAGAATCAAATCTACTTCCAGAGATAAGGAGAAAGGAACTACATTAACAATATTCCACAACAAGACCTTCTTCTCCTGATTTCCTTTATAGCCACCACAGCAAGGATGTGTATCTGCCTCTACCCAATCTTTTGTACCCGGTCCCAATCTTTGCTTACGGGAAGCAGCAGGGCACAGTAGCGGTTCGGGTCGAGCGGGGTATCCATTTGTTGCAGGGGGAACTCCAGTACCACATGGCTCAGTACCTGCATCACCTCCTTTAGGCTTATGTTGTAGGCGTACCTGTGGGGAGACTGTGGTGACACCAAGGCCTTCAGTGGCCCTTTCAGCATGTTGTAGGACTGACTTTGGCAGGACACCAGGAAAGAGGAAGTCAGATGGAAAACATGGAGGGGGAGGGTTTTGGAAGAAGGAATCTATGCTGAGGCTAACACCTAGTGCTCTCCCTGCTCCATATGCTACTGGCTTTGTCATTTAGGATGTCAAGGGAACACGTTCCTATGTGGGAAAGAAACAGGAGAGCCTCTATCTGCCTGGGATTACCCCAGGGGGAGAAAATGGGGACGGGCTGCTCTTACTTGAGAGAGTTGATCTCTAGGACTAGATTGTCACAAGAAATGTTCTCCTCCTTGCCCCGCTGTAGTGTTCCCAGGACTTCATTCTGGAACACTAAAATCAAAGTAATAAGTTCAAGAATCAACATCATTCCAGAATGTATTGTCATTAGTCCTGACTTTATACCAAACTGTTCCTGGGACGAACACAAGTTTTTACGAACACAAGTCTTTGGCTAGTTGACCCAGATAAAGAATAAACTGGAGGTTGTCCTCTTTTGTCCCAAGATGCTGCTTCCCTGGACACTCACCTTTGATGTCATCCATCTGTGGGGAGCCTGCTCGGCTATCTAGGTCCTCAGAATCCATACTTCGTTCGCTTTCAGTTTCACTCTCTTCTTCCATATTGATTGTGAGTCCTGAGAACCCATAAAGGGCGAGAAAAAAGAAAATAAGGAAACAGTCACTGACAAAGAGTCATATATATGCCCTGTCTACGTGAACAAAGCAGTGAACAAGTAGTCTGATTGTCCTTCAAAATGTTCTGATTTAGAAAGGGTGTGTGTACGCAGGGATAAGGCGCAGCTCACCCCACAGATTCTGCCGTAGTTCCTCCTCTTCGTCCATGTTCATGTCTGCAGCTTTCCAGAGGTAGCCCTGGCCTGCAACTCCAACTTCTGCTGGATTGTAACCTGGAAAGGCACTGATCTTTAGCAAAGGCCCAGTAGAAGTAACAATCCCTCCTGGAGGACACGCTTGTTTTTCTATGGCACAGACATACAGATGCCCCACACCTGTTGAGCCTCACACCTTTCAGCTTCATTTTCTCTCTTTCTTGGTCAGCCCCAGAATCGTCACTGAACTGGCTATCATCCTCGTCTTCCTCTGCATCTGGAGGGTGCAAAGAGATCACCGAGCCCTCAGGCAGTGTGATGTCTGGGCCCACTACTACCTAGGGGAGAAGAGAAGAATGGGTGGCACAGACCCATTAGCATGCTGGGGACAAGTACATCCTGACAATGAGTGGCTTTTAAAAAAAATTTTTTTTAACTTATTTTTAGAGGGGAATAGGGGGAGAGAGGTAGAGAAACATCAATGTGTGGTTGCCTCTCGTGCGCCCCCTACTGGGGACCTGGTCCACAACCCAGGCATGTTCCCTTGCTTCACAGGTCGACACTCTATCCACTGAGCCACACCAGCCAGGGCTAGAGAGTGACTTTTTTAAATAAACCAAGCAGAAGGCAAATGAAACCACTGGATTTGGACTCTCAATTCAGGCTGGGTTATAGTTGGATATAGGTCTCTTCTGGCTTAGCATGACCACCATTCAGTTTGGGGCCTGTGTGTAGTACAGAGCAGGTTCTCACCTGTGCAGTAAGGACACAGCGTGGCTGCAGTATAACTCGTTCCTTGACCTCAGCATTGTCACAAAGCAGAGACTGATGGATCTGTGCTTTAGCAGCCACTCGAACACCCCGCCACAGGTAGGCCTGGTCCAGTACCACGTTATCACCTGGCTCAGGACAGGAAGGACTCCTGGTCACTCAGGGCTCCAACTCCAGACCAGGACCATTCCTGGAAAACACAGCTGGCTGACACCAGCACAGCTCCCACCCAGGTCAAATACTCCATCCCCTACCTCATCAGAATCACCCTCTTCCCTTCTAAGCCCAAGCCTGAGAATAGAACACTGTTCAGCCTGACCATCCTCCACTAGGTTTATGACAATTACAGACTATCACACAGGACTTGAGAGCTGAGAACCTTCAAGATTTCTGAGGACTCTTGGAACCCAAGCACCTTATTAGAATCACATCCATATCTATTTCACCACTTCTTGTACATTTAGAATGAGAATTTTGTTATTGTTCTTTTAAAGGGGCAGTTCCATTGAAAGCATCACATTCCTACATCCACAGTGAGTCACCAAGAGGCTACCCAGGCAGTATGGTAGAGTAGCAAGAACACTGAACTTATCAGAATACTCAGATTCAAGTCCCTGCACTGCCTCTCATTAGCAAGACAACCTCTTTGAGCCAGTTTGTTTATCTGTAAACTGGGGATAAATAATACCTACCACACAAGGTTTTAGTGAGGATTCAATGAAATAATGTATGCAAAAGGTCTTTGTAAGCTGTAATGCACAGATATTATTGCATGTTAATTATCCACTTGGTCCTGAGTATGAATATAGGGTACCCTGGAATGTGAAGAATCACCCAATAAGAAGCTCACAGGCCACAAATTAAAGCATCACAGTTTTTACATCTCTGTTCCCTCCTTTATTAAGGTAGCCACTCTGGTTCCTTATTCTCGGGGACTATCCCTCTGTCTCCTTCTTTGGAGACATGGGTCTCCCCAGGTTCCTGCTCCTAGGATAGCTGGCTTGACTTCCCCACCTGTGCTCACCAATGTGACAGCCAGGGCCAATGACACTGTTGGTGATGGAGCAATTGCTGCCAATGACAGTGCCAGAGCCCAGAAGCACATTTTCCTCCAGGATGCTGCCATGGCCCAGGCTGACCTCAGGCCCTCGGTAGATGTTGTGCCGGGAATGAGTGCAGTTCTGGGTTGTGTCGTCAGTGAAGTTCATCTCAGGGGTGAGAGGGTAGACCCATCGGCGGATGACATCAGCACAGACAGCTGCATACATGTGTAGGTTGGAGACCCGGGCGCCATATTCCCTAGTTGTCACATGCATGTGGATCTGGTTCCCAAGGATCTGCATGAGGACAAGGTGAGGGAGGTCGCTCAAGCAAGCAAGAGAGGAAGAATACCCCCAGGCACAACACTTTTCTTACCTTAAGCTCCCCTCTGCCTCTCAATGGCATAGCCAAATGGCCCAAGAGTTTTCTTTGCACACTGCTTCCTCCCACCCCAGCTATTTTCCTCCTTCCTAAGGCTCAATAAAACATACAAGGGGACCAAAAGTTGTCTGCCTGAGACAAAATCTTAGTCCTCTTTTAATTTTTTAAAAAAGATTTTATTTTATTTTTAGACAGAGGGGAAGGGAGGGAGAAAAAGAGGGAGAGAAACATCGATGTGTGGCTGCCTCTCACACGCCCCACAACGGGGACCTGGCCTGCAACCCAGGCATGTGCCCTGACTGGGGAATCGTTAGCCCTCTTTTAAAAAGGCACTGGGAGCCTTTCTTACCTCCTCATTCACTAACAGGCCTCGCACAAAGTCATCCCGAGTTTGGTAGTCAAAGTTGTCTGTAAAGAGTTGAGCCACCTGTGGGGGGTGTGGGCGAAGTTGGATGGATAAAGTTAAGTGCTATTCTCTGGAAGCAAAGATAAGCCCCAGAGACCTATCAGACCCTAGACAGCAGGACATGAGCCAGAATCCCAAAAAGGCTCCCAATATAGGGGGTCAAAATGACAGCAACTATTTGCTGCAGAACAGATGAGAGAGAGAGGGAGAAGAAATATACCCTGGCCTTCCAGGAAGGAGTAACACGCCCTCAGGGTTCTACCCTCTGATGGGCAGCCCTGGCCCCATAGGGCTCACCTGAGGAGAGCAGATGCTGATATGACAATCTAGTAAATCATAGCGAATCTCCACTCCGTCTCCACTGCCCCGGAACAAGCTCTGTAGGGAGAAGTTACGAAGACTTTAACCCAGCTCTCTTGCTGAATCCTGTCATTTTCCTGCCTCATGGAACCCAGATACCCACACACCAGGGGAAAAGAAAAACGTCGAAGGCCTTGGGTCTTCTGAAAATGGAGAATCCTGTTTGTGGCACTATCCACTGCCACTACCACGTTGTCCTCATGGCAACGAGTTGGGTGACTTGGGGATGACTCCTTGAAGATCATTGTCATCACAGATACATTTTTTTCTAGCTTTCGTCTCAACCTATAAAGGGTAAGAGGGAGAGAGTTTTAGGGTTCTGCCAGTCCCAAACTGTTGTCCCTAGTTTTCCCATCCTGACCTGTGTTCCTCCAGGGCTTTGGTAATATTGATGTTTGAGATGACATCCCCATATACCAGAAGGAAGTCGGAGCGCACCAAGGTCTTAGCATCGACATCACGGAGAACATCCCCCAGTGATCGATACAGGTCTGATGTAATTATTCGAACCACATTGAGGGAGGTAGGGCGGCACCACTTGGATTTCCTAAAGGAAGGGGGGTGAGGGGAATGAGTAAATCAAACATAAAGATCATGTATCTTTAAAACAGAGCTTCCCTGTTTTTCTCCCCCATTCAACATTCACACTCCTTTTCTAGAGCTTTTTTGGGTTCCTGCCAGCGTCCTCAACTTCAAAGAGATTTATGAACTATAATTAATGGTTTCAGCATCCTGTGTCACCAGGCTTGTTTTATGGGTTAGAGAAACACGGTTATTTCCTCTCCATAGCTTGACCCTTGTCCCCAAACATGGATTTGAATTCAAAATCCTGAGACTTAGGGTATACAAAACTTCCTGGGAACACACTTTTCATGCTATTTTTCTCCTTCCAAAATCCAGACCAATTTAGGAACTGTCTACTAGAGACCATGCTAATATCCAAGTCTTTATTTCCTAAGCTTCCATAAATCCTGACATTCACTCTTTTTCAAGAAGATTTCACCAAACATTTGTTAAGTGCTTATTATGTGCTTGGTACTAAGCTAGGCACTGGGAATATAAAGATGAGGAACAGCTCAATATTCAGAAGCTCAGTGGAAAAACATAGATGTTACTCCTATAACTTCCATATTAGAGCCATTAAACAATAACTAAAACCCACTGGGACCAAACTTTATAAGTGATATTCAGAAAAAAACCCAAATGTTATGCTTTAATCTTTGTCACAGTTTCAGCTGCTTACCACTTGATAAGTGAAGGGAATGCCCTTAGACCTTATGATGGGATCTACATAGACACATTTTCCCCCTAGTTACATTCATCTTAAGGAAACAGGAAAAAAAAATGGTGAAACACAGAAAGAGAAGGTTCAGCATCTTACAGTAAATGTTCCTTGATTTGAGCAGCCTTCCAGCAACAAAAGACAAAGGTTTCTTGTACACCTGTGGCAGTCAGAAATTCCAGAGTGTAATCAATTAGTGCCACGTTGGCCAGGGGCAAGAGGACCTGGAGTGTAGGAGATGAAAAAAATGTGAGGTCTTGAATCTGGCCCTCTGTGTACCATTCTTTCCCCCATTATAACCACAATTTTCACTCCTGTATCATTGTTTCCAAGCGCTACAGTTTTGTTCTACCTTTTCAACTTAAATTAATCATGCTTCTGCCTTTGATGTTCATAGCATGCTCTCAGCATTAGAGTCTAAGGTGTTCCAATTTGGATATAGTAAGCATATTTAATTATTTAGCATCAGAGACAGGACGGCTATAGATCAGGACATCACCTCTGGGAAAGGAGAACACTGGAAATCAATCATATCTCCAGAAACTTAAGCACTCCGAAGGCCTTTCCCCCATAAAATTTCCTTCCTTGATCACTTTCTAAGAGTCAGGGGCTAGCCAACCTCAAGCACCTGTCTAAAATGAACAGCCATTAATTAGGCTTTTTGCTGGCAGCGAGGAGTTAGGGAGACTCTTCCCTGAAATGAATGCAGTTCCCTCTCTAAACTAGGGATTACTGAGGGATCCAGCAATCCTCAGGACTAGCTCAGTCCAATTCCCCAGTATCTAGATAACAAGACAGAGGCTGCTAGCAACCAGTCACGAAACCTATTCTGTCCTCCTTTAGACAGATGGCACTGGCGGTCACTAAAACCTGGAAGGAAAAAAAGCACACTGTACCCAGATCCAAAACAGCTGTTACTATGGGATCAGACCAGTCTGTTCTTTTTTAGGCATATGACCTCCCTTTTGGAGGCAAAAAATAGTGATATTCCCTTTCCCTTAAGGATCTCTTTTCCTCCGCAGAAAGACCTTGGCAGCCTGCTCTTGGGGCGTTGAATCCTCGGGCGAAGGCTTCTCACAAGCATTGCTTCTACAGTTTAGCCCTCTGCACGCTTCCCAAACCTCATATAGAGAGCACTACCAAATCTGCCAGCCACTCACTTGGTCAGGCATACATCAGGGTCTAAACTGTCTCCCTTCCTCGTAGCTAGATAAACCCGATTTCAGGGAAAGAGGCTGGACACACGTTCTCCCGGAGCACGCCTCACTAGACACACGACGAAGGGATAACCAGCTCCAGCCCCGTCCCTCCAGGCCCTCTGGCTGCTCTCGCGCACGGCGCTCACCCGAGGCTGGTCCTTGGAGATGGGAAAAAAGCGGCGGTTGAAGCTATCTGCCACCAGAACTGCTTGTAGGGGTGGCGGCGGTTCCTCCTCGGCCCCTCGAGCTCCGCCGCCGCCGCCACCGCCTCCAGGCCCGCCGACACTGCGCTTGTTGGCCCGACTGGCCACCGCACCAGGAGGTACCCCTACAGAAGTCGCCATTTTCTCTCACGGCCACCACTTCCGCACGTAAACTGACACGGCACGCAGTAGGAGACAAAAAGAACCCAGTACCCGAAACGCGAAAGACTAAGGAGGACTGAAAGCGTGGGAGGGAGACAAGAGGAGAAGAGTGCGCATGCGTCTCTCCGGGGCTCCCTGTCTCAAAGCTTAGCAGGTCGGAGCCTGGCAGGGGGCGAGGCCGCCGCGAACTTGACCAGTTGAAGCGCTGGAGGTGGGGCTCGGTCTTCAAGTACCGTAGGACTTTATCCGTACGTGAACGAACTGAGATTCTTGCCGAATGATGAGACTTGTGGTCTCTGCGAAGGGGCCAGATCCATTGGGAACATGTAATTCTCCCCGCCGCGAGCATGTTAACAATTGTAATCTCCCGTCATTCTTGTCACCTAATGCGATCCGGCACCTTGGGGCTCTCGCAACCGAGCCAGACATCCCCTCCCCTCAGGGAACTCACTGTCTCCGTAAACACGAAACGTGGTTTGGCAGGGCGAGTAGTACTTCCCTCGAGCGCTGATCGTGGCCAGGTACGACACAAGTGTTACCCCATTTAATTCGTCACATGTCTCTGAGAGAATATTTTATTCATTAGTTCAACAAACAGTTCTTCCTTAAAAGATGTTTTTCATTTTATTTATTTTCAGAGAGAGGAGAAGGGAGGCAGAAAGAGAGGAAGAGAAACGTCGATCGGTTGCCTCTCCCACGCCCCCAACCGGGGACAGAGCCCGCAACTCAGGCGTGTGCCCTGACCCGGAATGGAACCGGGACCTTTCCATTCGCAGGCCAGCACTCAGTATGCTGAGCCACACCAGCAAGGGCTCAACAGACATTTCTTGAACTCTAAGAGGGGTGAGGATCACCCATCTAAGTGGAAGAACTGGTATTGGAACCCGATCTATCTGATTTCATAGTCCCACAATTTTTCTCTCAAGGCATGTGGGTTATCAAAAATTACTATTTCATTATGTCTTCAATTATTCATTCATTCAGCCTATCAGCATTTACTGAAACCCTACTCTGTTTCGATCAGAGTAGAAATAGGGACGGATCCAAGAACACAATAAAGTCGAGCGGGTCTGGAGTTAAGCAGCGAGCTTTCCAGGCAGAAGGGATTTTGAGCGCAAAGGCCGGAGGCTCAAAGGCGCATCACGGTTCAGGGAAAGAGGCGGTGGCTGCAGGGAGTAAACCAGGCCTGCGTAAGCGCGAGCCTGTGCGGATGCGGTGGAAGCTAGAGGGGAGAGCTCAGGCGTCGTCATTCGGCAATCAAGGAGCTTTCCAGCAAGGCACGCGCCCTTTCTGTACGAGAACTGTCTGAATTCTAGATCCGCTGATCCGGCAAAGTTGCAGGAAAGGTTGTTGCCACTCATGCCCGCGTTGCACGTCAGGGTTTGGAATTCGAAAAGGGTGACTTGGTATTTGGCGGTTGCTGCTTGACTAGCGGTACCAAGGCCCCCTTTTCGTGGGACCAAGGAATCTCCATTTCTTTTCTAGTTAATGACAGCGCTGAGAGAAAACCATTTCTTAAGGGTTTTGGAAAATTTAGCCTGGAGAGGTAAAGGCAGAAGGTAATTCGGTAAAAGTTTTCAATTAAATGAGTGCTCATTGTACAGGAAGGTGTTCGGCTGTCTCTCAAACCCATCGGCAGAAAGAGAAAAGAAGGGTGAATAAATTGAACTAGTGACTGGCCCGTATGCGTGCGCGTGTGTACACACATGGAAGGGTATGGCCTGGGTGAGGATGGAGTGGTGAGGACTGTGAAAGTAGGTTCAATTGTTGAAATTTTAAATGACTCCTGAGACCTAGGGGAGTGGTGAGTCGTAAATACAGGCCTTGTTCTGCAGACACTAGCTGATTAGATACGGTTTTAGTGGCTGGTTTCAGGGAGAATCTTTCTCAACTTTTTTTGTTTCTTTGTTTCAAAACTTACTCGACTTAACAACAACAAACAAAAATGAGCAAAGAAGTTAAGTAGACATTTCTCCAAAGAAGATATACAAATGACCAACAGGCACGTGAAAGGATGCGCCGCATCCTTAATCGTTTGGAATTGTAAATCAAAGCTACAATGAGATATCACTTCATTAGCATGTCTACTCCCAAAAAACAGAAAATACCAAGTGTTAGTGAGGATGTGGACAAATTGGAACCCTTGTGCATTGCTGGTGGGAAATGTAAAATGTTACATTTCCTGTGGAAAATATGTAGGTTCAATTGTAGAAATTTTTTGTATGGTGGCTCTTCAAAATACAAAACACAGAACTGCCATATAATCCAGCAATTCTACTTCTGGACATATCTAAAATAAGTGAAATCAGGCACTCACACAGATATTTATGTATACCTATGCTCATAGCAGCATAATTCACAATAGATAAAATACGGAAGCAGCCCAAGTGTCCACTGATGAATGAATAGATAAGCAAAATGTGGTATATAGATACAGTGGAATATTATCCACTTCAAAAAGGAAGGAAATTATAACATATGCTACAACATAGGTGAAACTTGAGGATATTTGCTAAGTGAAATAAACCAGTCACAAAAAGACAGATATTGTATGATTCCATTTACATGACACACCTAGAATAGTCAGATTCACAGAGACAGATGGTGGATCGGAGGTTGCCAGGGGCTAGGAGGAGGAGGAGGAGATAGTTATTATTTAATGGGTATAGAGTTTTAGTTTTACAACACGAAAAGAGTTATGTGGATGGATAGTAATGATGGTAACAAAACAACGTGAATGTACTTAATGTCACTGAACTGTATATTAAAAAATGGCTAAAAGAGTAAATTTTGTTATGTATATTTTACCACAGTTAAAAAATTGGAAAAAATACTTACTGGAAAGATACTGAAAACCACCAATACATAATCATACACTCACACAACTATATAAATAAATAAAAATCCCTTCCCCTGCTTCTCCCATCCTACTCAATGCCCAGTTATAACCATTATTAATAATTTGGTGGGTATTCTTTCCATTTCCTAAGTGTATATATTGATATACCAATATCTATTGATACATCTATATCTATAGATATATAACATGCCTAAGCACACACATACCATATACACATATTCAAAATATATATAGTGTATTCACACATAGACTTATGATTAGAGACAGTATACTATACAATTATATGCTGATACTCCAGAGCCGGAGTGCCCTGGATTCTGTTCCAGCCTCTGGTCATTTACTAGCTGTTTAACCTTGGGTGGGTTATTCAATCTCACTATGCCTGGACTTCCTCGTCTTTGAGATGGGATAATAGTACCTAACCTTAAAAGATTGTGAGGATTAAATGAGATAATATGTGAAAAGTTCTTAGAACACTGTTTGACACATCAGCACAAGTTAAGTGTTAGCTATTATTATGATGATGCATTTTGTCTGCAACTTAATTTTTATTTAATATATAGTGTGATATAGATAAACCTTGCTATTTTTAATGATTTCATTCTGTAGTGGGACTTATCATTATTTATCCAATTATTTCTTGATTGATAAACATTCCATTTTTTTGTTGCAGTTTTTGCTATTACAAATAATGCTGCAACAAGCATCCTCCTATTGATATATTTATACTCAAATATTTGCATTTATTTCTTAGAATTCCTTTTTAAAGTAGAGTGACAGGTTTAAATTGGATGTAAGTCTCATGACAGGGGATATGCTCTTGAACTCACTGGGAAGTCTGATGAGGCTTAATTGCTCATGATGTTACTGCTTCATTGCTATCCATGGAAAATGTGCTATTTGGCCCTTACACCAGCAATGTATGAGAATGCCTTTCCCCCCATTGTCTCACTAATAGAGCATGTTGTCAACAATTTGGACTTTCTACCAATCTATAGGGGAAAACAAGTGTAGTTTCTTTTTAAAAAGATTTTATTTATTTATTTTCAGACAGAGGGGAAGGGAGGGAGAAAGAGAGGGAGAGAAACATCACTTGGTCGCCTCTCGCAGGCCCCCAACCAGTGACCTGGCCCCCAACCCAGGCATATGCCCTGACTGGGAATGGAACTGGTGACCTTTTGGTTCACAGGCCAGCACTCAATACACTGAGCCACACTAGCCAGTGAACAAGTGCAGTTTTAATTTGCATTTTCTTGTTTTGACTGGGATTGAGTGTTTCTTCATATATTAAAAAACATTTGTATATCCTTGGTCAACTGTCAGTTCTGGTTCTTTTTGTACATTAATATATCAACATTAGATTTCAAAAGAAGTCTTGGATATCAATCAGTCTACAGTGTAAGCTCCATGAAAATGAGGGCTTTCTGTCTGTTTTATCCATGACCGTAATCCAAGTGTCTAGAGGAGTACCTGGCCCATGGCAAATGCTCAATAAATATCTGCTGAATCAATGACTGTTTGTTGCTTGTCAGTCAATGTAATGGGAGTCTCATCAACTTTAGACAAATAAGTAAAAGTAATTTTGGGCTCTCCCAAGCTGAGGCTCATGTGTTTTTCTGTTTTGTTTTTTAATTGTGGTAAAATACACAGAACAAAATTTACTATCTTAACTATTTTTAAGCATACAGTTCAGTAGTGTTAAGCACATTCACACTGTTGCACTACCATCAACATAATCCATCCACAGAACTCATTTCAGGTTGCAAAACTGAAACTCTGCACCTATTAAGCAATAATTCCCATTCCCTTCTTCCTTCCACCCTGGCAACCCATTCTACTTTGTCTCACATAGAGACTTTCTGTCTCTATGAATCTGACTACTCTAGATACCTCATATAAGTGAAATCACATAATGTTTGTTCTTTTGTTACTAGTTCATTTTACTTTGCATAGTATCATCAAGGTTCATCCATGTTGTAGCATGTCAGAATTTCCTTCCTTTTAAAGGCAGAATAATATTTCATTGTACATATATATCACATATTGTTCATTTACCTGTCAATGCACACCTGGGTTACTTGCATGTTTAAACTATTGTGAATAATGCTGTTATGGGCATGGGTGTATAAATATCTGTTTGTCTGATTTCACTTATTTTGGGTATGCATCCAATAGTAGAATTGCTCGATCACATGGAAATTCTATATTTAATATTTTTCAAGAAACACCATATTGTTTTCCACAGCGACTACACCATTTTACATTCCCACGAACGATGCCCAAGGGTTCCAATTTCTCCACATTCTCAGCAACAGTTTTCTTCTTTACTTTTTTAAAATGGATTTTTAAAATTTAAAATTTTATTTTTTATTTTAGAGTGAAGGGAGGGGAAGGAGAACGAGAGGGAGAGAAACATCGATGTGTGAGAGAAACATTAATCAGTTGCCTCTTGCAGGCCCCAATCAGAGACCTGGCCCACAACCCAGGCATGTGACCTGACTGTGTCAAACTGGCAACCTGTTGGTTTGCGGGACAATACCCAACCCACTCACCACACCAGTCAGGGCCTTTGACCATTTTTAAATTAGGTTGTTTTTTTCTTTTGGTTGTTGAGTTCTAGGAATTCTTCATATATTCTATATATCAATTCCTTATCAGACATATGATTTCTAAATATTTTCTCCAATTCTGTGGGTTGCATTTTTACTATGTTGATAGTGTCCTGTCCTTTGATGCATGAAAGTTCTAAATTTTGGTGAAGTACAACTTATCCATTTTTTTATTTTATTGTCTGTACTTTTGGTGTCATATCCAAGATATCTTGCCAAATCTAATGTCATGAGACTTTTCCTCATGACCTGTTTTCTTCTAACTTTTCCAGGTATTGCAGAAGAGTTAGGGCTCTGGTGATTGCGTGCATCAAACTGATGGCTCAGAGCACTCGGAACTTAAACATGAAGGCCTCTTGTGCTTCTCAGCGGGGCTCACTTGTTGCTTAGTGATTAGAGTCAATTTTTCACTGCCATGAGCATTGTTTATTATTTATCTAGTTACTCTTGGGTCTGGGATTGTTCTGAAAGTTGAAGATTCTTGATATACCATGGGATAGCTGAGGTTTTTAGTGTTTATATCCTAGCTTGCTGGGAAACAACAGAAAAACTAAGTTCTGAGTTCTCCCTTTTCTGCCCACCCATCCCTTCTCTGGGGAACCTTCACTACCACCTACAAAGATATGCCTGGTCTCCAGAGCTATAACAATCCTCTTTGTTTTCCAGACTGAGAATTGATGAAGAAATATCCTTTAAACTTCATAGCTCAGGCAAAAGAGGTTGATTATGCAAAAGAGATTTCACTCAAAAACTTAAGGGAAGAGAAAGGAGAAAAAAAGTCGCTGACACATATGCAGTTAATACCTCCAGTGGTCCTTGTTAGGAGCTGGGGCGGGGGGTGGGGGCGGTGTGTGGAAGGGCGGCGGCTTGTGAAGTTAGATAACGTCACCCCCTAGAGGGCATTGCTGTGCTGTGCACCAACTTGCTCACCAATTTTCTCAGACTTTTCAGGTACCTTTTAATATCGCGTTCCAAAGCTGTAAAGTAGACCAGCCATAGCCATGACGTACATGGAGCCCTGTAAAAAAGAATTTGACCTGGATATTCTGAGATACAGGCGTATACAGACTCTTCTCCTTAACGAGAGCTTTAGCTTCCTGGATGTGGCTGGACTGGAGAGAGCCGACACGCTTCCTGAGAGAGCATTGAGGGGAGCAAAAAAAGTATCAGCTTGGACATCGTGGTTTTGAATCCAGACGGAGCAGGAATTGTGGGAACAGTGTGACACTGCCTGGCCTACTCTTTATCCAGCCTCCCCCAAGGAACATGTGTACTGCAGGAGGGGGAGGGCTGTGTCTTACAAGCAGGTCACTATGTGCCAAGAGTTCTGCTGTAGAACTCCCTCCTGAAACACAGACCAGCAAAAATAACCAGTTTCCCCAATGTTGGCTAGAGGATGATAGCCACACTGTGGCACTTACTAGTGGCAGAATTGCAAAACAGCAAAGACACACCCACACACGGAGACTAAAAACAGCCAGAGAGACAATATATATTACCTAAAGGAGAAGATAATGGCATAACATCTTCAAAGAGTTGAGAGAAAATATTTTCAGTCTAGCGTTGTCTTCCTTGAGAAATGATCTTTCAAGTACACAGGTGAAATAAATACATTTCAATATGGAGACAATTGGTCACCCAAAGGCCTTTACTTGCAAGACTTCTGAAGTTATACTATCCAGAGAGTAACTCCAACCACATATACTACAATTAACATTAATATTAAAATTATTTACAATTAAATATTTAGTAATGCAGTCACATTTGTCACATTTCAAGTGCCCTATGATCACATGTGGCTAGTGGCTAATATATTTGACTGTGCAGGTATAGACTATTTTCACCACTTTCAACAGTATATTGAATAGCACTATTAAAAGAGATACCTCAAGCAGAAGAAAACTCCAGAACAAATGTCTTGGATGCAGACTGGAAGATCTAGTAAAGAAAATTGTAAATGTGTGATTAAATATAAACAAATATTAATAGTATAAAATAATATCAATATTTAAGTTGGGGAGTTAAAAAAAGAATGTGCTGAATTACTTATATAGTAAGTCATAAAGGAGATGATTAGAGTTAAAACACTCTAAGATCTTTTTAGTATTCAAGTAAAGACTGGACCAAAATATAAAATTCAAGACTATAATATTTACAAGGGACATACCTGAAACATAAGGACTCAGAAAAGCTGGAAGTAAAAAGATGGAAAAAGGTGCATTAGGCAATGCTTTCCAAAACAAATCTGGGGCATTGGGTTATCCTTTTGTAGTTAGATTCTATTGTATATAGAGACTGTGGTCTATATCATTTCTGCTTTTTTGATTTTGTCGAGATAGTCTTTGTGGCCAAAAATATGGCAATTTGGGAGAATATTCTATTTGTGTGAAAAAATATTATGTATGTTCATTGGCACAATGTTTGATGTGTTTATTAAATCAAGTTTCTTAATTGTGCTGTTAAAAATCACTATATGTTTACTCTTTGGAAAGCAATATACGTGTACTGAAACCTCTTACCATGGCTGTGGGTGTTTCTATTTCTCCCTCATGTGCTTCAAAGCTATGTTGTTATATTCATAAAGAGTCAAAGTATTGTCTTGGTTTAAAATCCTTTCTGACTGTAAATGAAGGGAGAAAATAAACAGTGTTGTCTATACCATTTCCAGCCACAGGAGTGATGACAATAACTGTAGCTGTTCATTCTGCCAAAAGAACACCCTATTTTCAGCATGTTCCTGGTAACATTTTTGTTTATCAGCTCCCAAGGTATATAAAAGTGGTGCTATGATCAAGGCCAGCATTATAGATCAAGGAAAAAAGATTGATAAAAAACAGATGTGTTAGGCATGGGCCGGAGAGTTCACAGCAGGACTGGATTAGAATAATCCTTCTCAGCCCTGGCTGTATCTTAAAATCAGCTGAGGAGCTTAAAAACACTATGTCCTGCCCTGGCTGGTATAGCTCAGTGGATTGAGCATCAGCCTACGAACCAAAGTATCATTGGTTTAATTCCCCAGTCAGAGCACAAGCCGGGGTCGTGTGCCAGGTCCCCAGTAGGGGGCACATGAGAGGCAAACACATTGATGTTTCTCTCCCTCCCTTCCCCTCTGTCTAAAAATAAATAAAATCTTTTTAAAAATTTAAAAAAAAACACACGAAAAAACCCACTAATATCCAGGCTCCATCCAATCAGAACCTCTGGGAGAAGAGACTGGCCACTGGTACGCAGCCAGCGTAGAGAATCACTGGGTGAGAAGAAAACAAATTCTCTTCCATGTGCTATTATATCTCATCCTGCTGAAATGGACAGAGCTTTTTTGAGATCCCCATGGGGCAAAGGCCATACAGCAAAGATGAAGGAAGCTACAATGTGATCAGGGCTTTAAGGGTTGCCTTGCCAGGGGTTGGGAAAAAATTAAGGATACTGAAGAGGGGGCAGCACTCACCACATCTAGGATAGCAGGCACAGTGAAGGACATGTTACCGAGGGTGGGGGTGCTGGAGTTGACAACTGGATGGAAGGCCTTCCTGTCAAACACCGAACTCAGAACTGGGGGATACACTCTGCACTGGTCAAACTCTGAGCAATTGGTGGTGAAAGTACTATCCCTTCCTGTAGTGGACATAGAGTGTCTCAGAAGAGGGAGAGAACTTTCATGGTCTCTATATGAGGGGAACCCTTGGCAGGAACTTGGGGCTAGCCTGTGATGTTATCTTTAATAATGATAGCTAACATTTATTGAGTACTGACTATGTGCCAAGTATAGTCTAAGCCCTCTGAATGGCTTCTCTTGTTTAATCCTTCCAAGCCCCTATTAGGTAGAAACTATTTTTATCCTCATACAATAAATCAATTTAACCGAGGTGCAATAGGAGGAAGTAAATTCATAAGATCAAATAGATATTTAAGACACAGAAACTGGACTTGATCTGAACCCAGGTTCATCTGACGCTGCTGCACTATACATCCCCAATGATGAGACAGAGAATGGGGGAGGAGGATTGCTTCTTGTCCAAATGCTGGGTACTTCCCACCAAGTCTAGGGAGGGTGGTTTGGGCTGGAAGGCAAATGATATAAGCTAATGTGGTAAGTTGAGCAGGCTACACGGGCTGAGACAAATGTCAAAGGAGATAGGACTTATGTTTTACCACTGACCTGGGATCCTATGCCATTCCCTGTGGCCCCAAATCGATTGATGCATGGAGGCTGTAGGAGTGCAGAGTGATTAGGCCAAGAGATGGCCTGAGTTAGCACTGCTTCTCCTCCCTCAGTCTCCATTAGATGTGAAAGGACGCCAGAATTTCTTCTGTGCCCTGCATGGAGGGACAAAGGCTGCACCGACAGCCCCCAGAACTGCTCTGAGGCCCATGATGAACGATGCAACTCTGCACTGAGGGCTGTGGGGTGGACTATCAAGGCCAGATGGAAGCCCTGGGTGAGGCTCAGAGGAGTCTGCAGCAGCAGTGATTGCTGAGGTGGGACTAAGCCGATGCCAGGTAAAAAACCGTTACCACCAAAAGCCAGGCTGAGAATTCTCCAGCAGCAGACTTTATTGTTTTTAAAATTTTATTTATTTATTTTTAGAGAGAGGGGAAGAGAGGGAGAAAGACAGGGAGAGAAACATTGAAGTGCGAGAGATACATTGATCAATTGGTTGCCTCTCGCACAGCCCCAGCTCGGGACCTGGTCTGCAACCCAGGCATGTGCCCTGACTGGGAATCGAACTAGCAACCTTTTGATTTGCTGATCGGCACTCAATCCACTGAGCCACACCAGCCAGGGCTCCAGGGGCAGACTTTAAACAGCAGGTGCCAACAGAGCAATGTTTACGTCTATGTCCAGATAGTTTTAGGGGATAAACAGTTCTAATCTCAGTTAATCATTACATGACGAAGAAACAGGAGCTGGAGGATCTGGGTCTGGTTTTTCAGCAGGTTCAGGAAAAAATGTTTGGCCTTGTTATAGGTAAACAAGGGAATCAGTTGTTGACTCTTGTGGGAGTGATGAGAAAGAGTGGACAGTGGGTCTTATCTAAGTCATATGGGGACAGGCAGTTCTTTGCAGTCAGCCATGTCCTGGAACACAAAAGGGCAGGGACATTTCAGAGAGCAAATGATTGGGGAGATTTCTTAACCACCGTGATTTTCTGGGGACATAATGCTCAGGTAAAGTTTAACATCATCAACACGCAGACACTATCTTGTCCTCCTGTGAAAAAATTGCTTCTATTTGCAGTTCACTATCTTTACTCCATATAAATTTGTGGTTCTTGACTTTTCCTTTGAACCAGTTATCACATCCTCCTGGTTCTCTCATATAGTATATGAGTTCAGTCAATTCTTCAACATATATTTGTACAGGTCATGATTTTTGTCTTTTCTGACAATTATCTTTGAACAGTATATTCCATAGAGCTTATTCAGATTTCGGCAGATCTATGTGCATTTGTGTGTGTGTGTGTGTGCACACGCATGTGTGCACGCGTGTGTGTGTTAGGGTCCCAGTGAGAGGCAAGGAAATCATGGAAAGTCCAAAGGCTGACAGTGGCCACAGTGAAGACTAACACCCTCAGGTTAAAAGTTATTAAACAGAGTGGTGTGTGAGAATCCTTGCTGGAGATTACTCTGGATTCAGAGTCCAATGCTTCGTTTTTCATATTGAAGAATTATTATTTCTGCATTCCATGGCAATGATCTGGATGTATTAAAATACAGAATTAAGAATTAGACAAAATTGGGTTCAAAGAGACCCCACAACTTACTTGTTGTGTGACCCTGGGGAAGGATCTTAACTTCTTTCCCCTCTGGCATCTTTATCTGTAAACTGGGAATAATGTTAATATCCACCTTACAGAATTGTTGTGAGGATCAAATGAGGTGATGAATGCAATGAATATATAGAAAGTATGTACTCAGTAAATGATGGCTACTGTTATCAACTTAACTTTTCTATGTTCAAACCAAGGAAAAGCTTAACCTAACAACCTTTCATGACAACCGTAGAAGACACCACATGCCTCTTTTATTGTGGACCCATTAATACTCAAACAAGAAGAGTTCTTGCTCAACAAGGACTAATGGAATAACAGCTCATCAACTCGTCAGCTTCAACAGTAGGTCAATGATGGAAATTATGGGTGCGTATTCTTTGTTGATAGTTGATACATGTTCTTTGTTTCTTTGCAACTTACACATTTCTTTTCATGTAACTTAGTTTTTAAATAAAGGCAAGTCACTATGTCTATGAATGTAATCCTATTTATAGATTTTTTAGAAGGCTATCCAAAGAAGTGATTTTACAAATTAGAAAAATAAATCTGATAATATGTCTAAATTTTAGTCAGGGATGTATGGATAAGGTAGGTACACTATGCATAGTACCCTGGTTTGCACAGATCCTGAGGTCACTAACGGTCTCAGAGGCCTGAGTAGGGTCCCCACTAGAGGGCAGTAAGGGCCTCTTGAAGGGCTAAAGGAAGTCATTTCTTCAGGACTTCCTTTTAGCTTTACTTATTACCAAGAACATGCGAATTCAGGATTGCTAAAATGAGGCGATGGTACACCAAAATTTTCATTAGCCAAGTGTCCTCAAGATTCAAATTTGGCATTCTACTAAGATTCTGCAGCCTTTGGAGATGTCACTAAACTCCTGCCTGCAGGCAGACATGGGGACTGCGGGAATTCTCTCAGTTTCCAGGGCTTTTGTAATTAGTACATCAACAGCATTGACCTGAGGTGCTATTCATGCTTTTTAGTAATAAACTGCTAGCTTTGTTTTGTTATCCATCATCTATTTAATGTCATGTGGATTGTTTGATTCTCTGTTTAGGGTATTATGATCTGTATTTTCATCCAAAGTAGTTTTGCTTTGTGGTTGGGTCTCTATTTCTTATTGTTGAAGTGGATGTATAAAATTCCCCCAAATCTGCTTGTGCAGTGACATTGCATTGGTGATATACTTTCAGAGAGTATAAGCTAGTTAAGTAACCTGTAATATAATATCAAGATAAGTATAATAAAAATATCACCTATTTAAAGTTTTTTGGCATCGTTTTATAATTAAAAAGACATGTGTAAACTCATATTCTCTTCTATAGTACCCAGTAAGCAAATCCATATGTAATTCTAGCAATGTTTGTTGAAACTTTTAATTTTGTACCTTTTCAAGTCTATATTATCATCAGTTCTCTGAGTGAGGCAGTATGTATGGATTAGTAAAACAATTCTGTGATCAAAGCTGTTTGAAAGATGCTGTTCTAAATACTTTGAGTGGATTATAAATGCTTACCCTCACAATTCTTAAACATTATACAATAGCAACAATTAACCAACATGGGACTCTCCAGCCAGTTTGATCCTGGCTACAGTGATTGCTTCTATGAATGTAGTGCCTGTTATGTTTCATGCCAACCTCCCTCGTGCATATACCACTGTGACATCCCAGGGCATGTCTCATCCTTATCTTCCCATTCATTTCTGGGCTGGCACAAATGTCACTTTCACAGAGAGACCTTCCAGGAACATCCTGTTAATCTGTGTATAATTCTCTGTCCTATTACCCTTTTTTATTTTCTTCAGATCAGTTATCAGTATATGAAATCATCTTATTTAGTTTGTTATTTTAGAAAATCAGTCTCCTCTTATCTGTCTTATTCATTGCCATTTCCACAGCACTTAGGGAAAAAAATGTCTAGTTTATAAATAAGCACTTAGTGAAGATTAGATAAATTGAATGAATGAATGAATGAATATGTCACTCATTTATTCATTCCATGTTGCTCTTCTGGGAATCAAATGACTGGACTGTCCATAGAAGCAGAAGGTCTCATTTAAGCCTGGTGACGTGTTGCACATACAGGAGCTTCACCTGCCTGCTCAACAATGGGATGATCAGCTACCCCAGCTCTGTGCTTCACCTTCCATTGCAGAAAGTGAAGCAGGGCTGCTGTTCTTCATTGCACTCCCCAGCCTCCTCCATCCCCATGCAAAATAGTTCAGGGCTCTGGGAATTACTGTTTTAGGTTTAGTGTCTGAATCGCCATCTTCTGTTAAGGAGCCTGGAGCTGGTCTGGCTCTGAGTTTCGCTTAGTTAGAGGTGGTGGGAGCTGTGTCTGAACTGAAGCTGTGGCGATGTTAACAGTAAGGAAGCATGAAAACCTGACAGGTGAGTGGGGGGCGGAGGGCCAGTTGCCCCCCTTGTGAGTCATCGATGGTGGAGGAGGGCAGGGGCAAACTCTGATGAAAGTTGAATATATGGATCCAAGAATCAGAGACAAGATGGCAGTGGGGAGCAGTGGAACGAGAAAATAAGCAAGGGGAAAGCGGTGAGCAGAGAATTTTGCAGTGGGGTATTTATTTAGTTATTGTTGTTTAACAGCCTTATTGAGATATAATTTATATACCAGAAAATTCATCCATTTAAAGTACAAAATTCAATGGTTTTTAGTATATTTAATAGAGTTATGCAATCATTACCACAATCTAATTTTAAAACATTTTTATCACCCCCAATCCTGTAACCATTAGCAGTCATTCCTCAATCACCTGTCCGTTTCCCCACCCAGGCCTAGGGAACCACTAATCTACTTTCTATAGCTATAGATTAGCATATTCTGAACATTTCATATGTGTGAGATTGTATAATATATGGTCTTTTGTGACTGGATTTTTTTTCATGTTTTCAAGTTTTATCCATGTTGTAGCATGTATTAGTTCTTCATTTCTTTTTATAGCAGAATGATATTCCGCTGTATGGATATGTAATATTTTATTTATCCATTCATGAATTAATAGACATTTGGTTTATTTCCACATTTTAGCTATTATGAATAATGCTGCTATGAACTTTTGAGTACAAATTTTTGTGTGAACATATATTATTTCTCTTGGATTTATACTAGGAATGGAATTGCTAGGTCATATAGTAACTCTATGTTCAACCCTTTGAGGAGCTGTCAAACCGTTTCCTAAAGTACCTGCACCATTTTCCATTCCACTGGGGGTGGTGTTTCTGGTTTCTGAGAGAGTCAGCAGTGACTGGAGCAGGGAGGCCTGGAGTGGGGGTCATGGACATATTTGCATATGCCAAGGAGCAGAGACTGGGGTGATCAGTTGAGGCTGAAGAAATCTGAACTCCAGGGCACTCTGGCACATTAGATCTCAGCTCCTAGGTGTTCCAGAGGACAATGACGGTGATGATAGAGGAGGCCAAGAAGAGCAGGTAGAGACGAAAGAGGAAGGTGTCCATCATGTGGCTGAACTGTACACACAGGTCAGTTAGCTGGGCCCTTGTCAATCCTGAACCCCCATTTAGCACTGCCTCTCTGGTTCCCAACTTCTTCCCTACCAACTCCTTGGGCTCTTTCAGGTCTGTGGAGAAAACAGATACTCACCATGAAGTGGAAAGGAAACACGATTAGAGAAGTGGGGTGTTGTGAAAGTTGAGTGTGGGTGGTGCTGACTTCCCTTACATGGCAAGTGAACGGGGTTGAGACCTGGGCCCACATTCCCCTTCTAGAGTGCAGTGGGGCAGCATTTCATTGGGCTGGTGCAGTAGAGGAGCTGAGGGTGGAGCCACCGGGGCATGGGTAGGGACTGGGTGGTGGCCAGGTGCAGCAAGTAGGTGATGAAGATGGTCTCCAGCAGGCTGAGCCCTGTCAGTGACAGGGAAAGGGCAAAGTAGACACCTGGGGTGCGGATAAGGAGCACACCAGAGTGAGACATGTCCAGAAGAACTACCAACCCCCCTCCCTCCTTTTCTCTGTCTCACACAGAGAGCCCTTTCTAAGATGACTTCATTTTCCTTTTTGCCTTATTTGCTCAGCAGCTCTAGCCAGGTCACCTGCTTACCCTGCCTCCTTTTTTTTCTTCTTTTCATTACCCAATAGTTGGGGAAGGGGTACATACTGATGAGGGGAGCGCCACTGGCAGGGAGTAGTTTATTCATCATGAGCAGGAAGACGTTGTAGCCCAGCAGAAGGGTCATCTTGAATGGGGCGCGGTTCTCGCTTTCTGCTGGCAGGTAGAAGCTGAGGGCGTCGATGGCAACCAGGAAGCCACTGGGCAGCGGAAGGTTTATGACACAGAGTCTGGGTCTGTGCCTGATGGCCACCTGGCAGGGGGGAGAGTGAGAGCCAGGTGAAGCTAGGGGACTTAAGGGAGACCTAAGGATGGCTCCAGCCCCTTACTTTCTTGGTGTCTTCATTGCAACAGGGACCATTTCTAGGGCTGGTTGATGAGGAGCGTCTTACATCTGACTAACAAGACTTCCCCATACCGCCCTAACTGGCGTGGCTCAGTTGGTTGGGTGTCGTCCCGCAAAGCAAATGGTTGTGGGTTTTGTTCCTAGTCAGGGCACACGCCCGGGTTGCAGTTTCGGTCCCTGGTTGGGGTGTGTATGAGAGGCAACTGATTGGTGTTTCTCACTCACATTGATGCTTCTCTCTCCCTCTTTCCCTTTCCCTTCCCTTCCCTTCTCTCTAAAAATAAACAAACAAACAAATAAATAAAATCCTAAAGAAAGAGATTCGCCTATACCCACCAGAGAAAACCAAGGCCAGAGCTGACGGGCTCAGAAAGGGGGCTGCTTTGGGGGACTCGGGAGAGAGGAACCTGAGAGTTATGGTGCCCGGGGGCTTTCCGGTCTTGGAGCAAGAAAGCAAGAGGCTCTGGGACTTAGAAGGGCCCTACGATGGAGATCCAGGGGACGGACCTTCACGCCAGAATCTCTGGGCTTACACAGAACGTGATCTGGTCAAAAAGACGGGGGCCCACAGACATCTTCGGGGTGGCCTTGTTGATGCCGAGGAGCTCCCACGGCGCTTGTGTGCGGACAATGTCACACGAGGTGTCCGCTATCTCCCACACTTCCTTTTCCATGCCCAGCAACATGTTTTCCACTGCAGGGGAGACAAATATTCGCTCAGCCCACTTTCAGTCCAGACTTGGGCAGGGCTCAGAGAGATGAATTAGAAAACTGATTTAACTACCTTTTTCAGATTGCCCTGTGACGTCACTTCCTTGCTGCTGAATTGCCTGCTTTTCATTCTGGGCTTTCTCAGGGAGTCTTGTCCTTGCCTAAGTTCCCCACCTCACCATCCACACCATCCCAGTTAGCAAACACTCACTGTCCCTTTCTATGCATTAAAATGACTTTGGCTGCGTGTACTTTTTTGCTACCCCAGTAGTTGATCTCATTTTACCTCAAACTGGAACCCTCACCATCACTCACCTGTGCAGAGGTCAGAGCCAAAGGTGAGTGTGCAGTTCTGCTGGTCAAAGAGGAAGTAGAAGATGTTCATCCAGGCGACTGATGCTGGTCACCTGCATCGGTTTGCTATACACAATGTGACCGTCATTAGTCACGTATGCAGAGAGGCCTTCCAGGGTCTGATCCACATCTGTGCTAGGTGGCAGGAGCAGAGGGTCATAAATGTTCTGGTTTCATATCAATTTAAGTTTCTCTTTTAAGGCAAGTCTTCCCAATTGTTGCTCATTATGGCCATTCTGCCGTCTTTGGTGCCCTCCATTTTCCCAGTCCTAGGGGAGAGGCTGATGAGCTGTGATTGTTCTCCTCTCTGAAATACATTTTTAGTGGCACCATGGAATCGGTTTGCCCTGCACTGCCCTGGTCTGCTCCTTGCACAAAGGTTTCCCTCCAGCTTCCCCAGCTCTGATACCCACGATTCCACGATGAAGATATCTGGAAGCCACAGGTTCTCAGTTGTCACAGTGAGTTTATTGATAGGACCACATTCTTCTGGATCCCAGCTGATGAATGGATCATTCCAGGTCTAGAGCACAGGGCGCAGAAGGATGGTTATGGCTAAACCTGGAGCTAGTTTATATCAGCATCTCCTGCCCTTCCATTCCTTTGAAAATATATGCATATGTATGTATTTTTTCTAAATGCATGTACTATGGGTGTATGATAAAAATCCAACCATTCCAGAAAGTTATAAAATAAAAAGCAATCTTTTTCCTTTTCAGTTCACTCCAGCTCTGTCCATATCCCCGGTTCAGTTCCATTATTAACAATTTCTTGTGTATCATTCTAGAAAAAAAATTAATACATATTCCAGCATTCATTCTTATTTTACACAGACAGGGTCACACTACGCACGTTGTTATGCATGCTGCTTTTTTAAGCTCATTTTCTTTTGAACTCTGATTTGTCTTCTTATCCTCATGATAATACCTCCCCTTCTCCAGTTAACAAAGTCTTACTGGCTTTCACTTTCCACTCAAGGAAATCTTAAGCTGGGTGCCAGATATATTTGGACCCTGGAGCTTCCTTGGCGGCTTCCAGTTATACTGTCCTCCTTCTTCTTGTATTTTCCATCTGTCCTTCAAAGTGGTTTGGCAGCCCAGAAAACTACTGGTCCCATTATAGTTAGATGTGTGTATTCTCTTAGGCACTGTCAAATGCAACAAATGTGATTTTTGCAAAACCAGAAAACAAAAAGGGAAAGAAAGATAAGAAAGATGAAATGACATACCATCTTTAACCACAGAAACGATGTCAAAAGCTGAAGTTGTGCCTTCTGACACACACAAAAAGCATCCAGGATGATTTAGTGCCATGAAATCAGGTCCTCGTCTACCTCCTGCCTTTGTTTCCTAAGTGGCCCCTTGCGACAGTTCAGCTTTTCATTCACATGTTCCAAAAGAAAGGTGGGTCAGAAAAATGCAGGTTGCATGAAAATTCTAGGGGGAAAAAGCCAGCATGGGGACCCATTGGGAATATGTTCTTTATAGAATATTTCCATAAGGGCAGGACTCATGGACAAATGTACCCTACAGAAATGTCACTGCAGCATTCCCCTTCGTGTCTCTCCACCCCATGGGATGAACAATCTAACTTGTACAATCCATTCAGAGGATTCCTTGCTTACCACTGGACCAGTGCAAAGTTGGGTTAACAGGGTAAAGTTTCCTTGTTCCTTGGTAGCAGCCTATGGAAAGAATGTAGTCAGAACTCACCACTTCCAGGATGGCAGACAGACTGAAGGAGATGTTGACCTGAGTGTGGATGCTGTAATTGATAACTGGACAGAAGTCCTTCTGTTTAAACACAGTCTGGAAGGCAACAGGGTCCACCCCATGCTGGTCAAAACCTAAGCAGTTGATGGTGAAAGTGTTTGCCCTTTCTGTAGAGAGTAGAGACCTTAGGAGGTAGAAATAGGGTTTTGTGTTTTCTAAGCGATAAGAGTGCCAGGGTTTGAGAGGCTCTTAACAGAGAAAGAAAACATGGACATGGGGTGAAGCATGTGAGCCCCTCCTCCTTGAAGGCCAAGCTCTTACTGCTAGGGCTGGGAGGATGGGCTGGTCTGGTAGGCAAATGGCGGAAGGCAATGTGGTGAGCTGACCTTTTAGGGCTCAGGGCTCAGGGCTCAGCCCTTTCTTCCTGTGCTTTTGAGCTGATGTAAAGACTATCCAAATTTGTATGCAAACAGCCTCTCTGGGGAGTCTTATTCCTTCCATAGTTGCAACATTTAGATTCACTTAAAGTTTTGGCTCTTGTTTGACCATACTTTTTTCTCTCTAGCTCTATTATTATTCTTCCTCATAGACACTAACCAAAATTTCCCTAAATTTAAAAAAATTTTCCCTTCCCACTTTCATGTTTTCCCATTTCCTGAAAGGAAAAGTTTGGAGAGATGCAACCATGAGTGCAGTGTAAAATAAGTGGAGACTTAAGGAAGTTGTATGCGAGTTATTGACTACTTGCTGTGTGCTTGTTCTGTGTCCTCAAATTCAGTGACTTCCTCTAAGATCGGTGGGAACCATTTTCATCATCACCATTTGAGAAGATCTCATTGATCATTCACCATGTGGCTGGTGAAGCAATACAATGAAATGTAAAAGCCCTTCTGCCCGCCTTACCTGTGATCCAACCCTGGATGGTTCTGTGGTTATTACTGTAACTATAGCCCAGCAAGTTCTTTCCCATGCCTCTTCCACTATCTCACCATATCGGTGAACTCACAAGGTACATATCCAAAGTAAGGAGAAACATGCTAAGGGAAGCAAATGTCCCTTTCCCTCCATATACCTCTACAAGGTCTTCCCATGTGAGGTGGGTAGGCAGTTATGCTATTGTTAACAGGACCAAGGCACCCTGTTCACAGTTACTATATCTTTAAAAAAATATTTTATTTGTTTTTAGAGAGAGGAAAAGGGTGAGAGAAAGAGAGGGAGAAAAATAGCAATGTGAGAGAGAAATATTAATCGGTTGCCGTTTGCACACCTCCAGCCAGTGACCTGGACCACAACACAAGCATGTGCCCTGACTGGGAATCTAACCGGCGACCTTTAGGTTTGTGGGATGACGCCCAGCCCACTGAGTCACACCAGCCAGGGCCACAGTTACTATATTTTGGTAGAAAGGAGAAGTTGGATATTATAAAGGGGTGGAATTGGAGAGATGGTAAAATGGTGGGACAGACAGTTTGGTAGATTCTTATGCAGGGGAATGAGAGAAGGGTTGTGCACTGATCAGGGAAATGGGTTTTTCACCTGTCTCCAAAGGAAACCAAAATATAGTTACTACAAAGAAAGGAAATGTTTAACCCAGCTATTTTAGATGCACTCTGGTTCTGGAGAATAATAGAGTTTCTGGATTTTGTCCAGAACTGCATTCCCATTTTTCCCTGTTCTTGTCCCATCTTACCTTGAAGCGGAAGGCTGACAGTGAGGCAGAGGAGGAGTTACCCCCTAGCAGGCCACCCCTCTTCCATGTTCCTCTTCTGAACTCTTCTCTGGGGACTCACCAATGGTCCCCAAACCCTTGACCTTAAAGGAACTTGGACCACACCTTCGTTCTTGGTTTTGAATACAGTTCATGACAGGTGATCGCTCCCAGGTGAGAGGCTGGGGCCAGAGAGGTCACAGGCAAGTGTCCTGCTTTGCCCCTGTCTGGGTATGTCTTTCGGACTCCAGGCAGGGAGGAGGTTAGACCTAAAGTAGGGGAGAAGTCCTGTTTAGCAACCGTGTCTAGATGAGTTGTTTTAAATCTGAGTTCCAAGTACTTTTCAGGGAAAGTGGGTGACTTGGATGATAAAGGCCTCATCAGGTCTTTCTGGAAGTTACTGTGCCTCAGAGAACGTGCATGGAACCCTGGCAAAGGAATAGTTATGCGGGGACACCTGCTAATTTCACAAGGCTAGAACATGGAATTATTACCCTGGCCGGTGCAGTTTAGTTGGTTGAGTATCATCCTGCAAAGGGAAAGGTCGCTAGTTTGATTTCTGGTCAGGGCACATGCTTGGGTTGCGGGCCTGGTCCTCGGTTGGGGCGTGTGTGAGAAGCACCTGATCGATGTTTCTCTCTTTCTCATTCTCCCTCCCTTACCCTCTCTCTAGAAATAAATAAATAAAATCTTTTAGTAAAGACCATGTAATTATTGTGCTACAGACCTAGAAATGTGTTCTTTATCCAGCCATGGACATCAGTGGTTATTGTCAATACTGTGTTAAGAAGCCGGATTGAGGAGTTAAGTTTCTTTTTCATGACATGAACCTGACTGAAAGTTCTGTCTCCACAGTTGGCACCATAGTGCGGATCTGCATCATCCCTCATTCACACTGTTGGAACGGCTTATGCATCAGGTTTCCTCTAGATATCTAGTTTCCCTGGAGTCTTCATTCTGCCATTGTCCTAAAACAGAGCTGTCGGGCTTACCCTTCCTTATCTAATGTCTCCAAAGGCCTACAACCCTGAGGCCACCAGGGAATGTGTGAGTAGAAAATCATTCGATTATCTTTTTGAAAATACACACACTCACACCCTCCCACTCCTATGGAAGGGCGTGTGTGTAATGCGTGTATGTTTACAAGCTCCTCAGGTAGTTCTGATTCACGTTTCATTGATAATAGACGTGTTTGTGAGGCTGTAGAGCCACAGGAACTGCTATGCACTCTAGGTGGGAATAAAGCAATTTGTCAATTTGTCGTGGTCCCTTAAAATAGAAGATACATATATATACATACACATATATATGTATGTATGTACATGTATATACACATACATATATGTATATATACACATGCGTACATATGTGTATATGTACACATGTGTATATGTGTGTGTGTATGCATGCATGCATGCATGTATGTATATAATAAGACCTAGCAATTCTACTCCTAGGTCCATACTAGCACTGCACCGCCAGTCCCATGTGGCTATTCAAATTTAAATTAATTAAAATTTAAAAAATCAGTTCCCTAGTCACCATAACCACATTTTTCTCTTCTTTTCATAATAGCTATATTTTAAATGTTTAGTATATTTGCTGCTAAAGTGAGCACTATTTCACATGTTTAATAGCCACGTGTATATTAGAATATGTAAAGGAATACTATGCAGCAAAGAGCTTAGCTTCACTTTACCCATCAATATGAATAAATTTTAAGAGCATAATATCGAATGATTAAAAACAAGCTGCAAAATATGTGAAGTATGATATTATATATCATGTATGTGCATTCTAAGCTCTACATATTTAAATAATATATTGTTTAAAATGCATCAATGTACAGTAAAACTAAAACATAAAGTAAGAGAATAATAAATGCAAAATTCAGGACAGTTATTACTTACTTGGAGGAAGGGGAAATGTTATGCTTGAGAAGATGCTTGTGGAAGACTTTAAAGACATTAGTAGTTGTAGGTGGGAGATGTAGAAGGACTTTAACTTTTCACTTACATTGTTATATAATATTTCAGTTTTTCCCCATGGATACATTTTATTTTATTATTAGAATTGATATTCAATATTATTTTATATTTGTTTCAGGTATACAACATAGTGACTAGAAACTTATATAATTTACAAACTGATCACCCTGATAATTCTAGTACCCACCTGGCACTATACACAGCTATTACAATATTATTGACTTATATTCCCTATGCTGTACTTTTTATCCCCATGACTATTTTGTCACCTCAATTTGTACTTCTTAATCCCTTCACCTTTCTCACCCAGCTCCTCAACCTCCTTTCCATCTGGCAACCATCAGTTTGTTCTCTGTATCTATGAGTCTGTTTCTGTTTGTATGTTCATTTATTTTGTTCTTTAGATTCTACATATAAGTGAAATCATATGGTATTTGTTTTTCTTTGTCTGATTTATTTCACTTAGCATAGTACCCTCTAGGTCCACCCATGTTGTCAGAAATAGTAAGATTTTATTCTTTTTTATAACCAAGTGATATTCCATTGTGTATATGTACCACATTTTCTTTATCCAATAGTCTATTGGTGAGCACTTAGGTTGCTTCCATATCTTGGCCATTGTAAATAATGCAGCAATAAATGTAGGGGTGCATATATCTTTTCAGATTAGTATTTTGGATTTCTTCATAATAAATACCCAGAAATGGAATTGCTGGGTCATAAGGTAGTTCTATTTTTAACTTTTTGAGGCACCTCCATACTGTTTTCCATAGTAGCTGCCCCAATTTTCAGTCCCTTAACAATGCATGAGGGTTCCCCCATGGACACATATTAAAAACAGTTATATTTAGGTATAATTGATATAAAATAAGCCATTTAAACACTACACTTTGACAAGTTTTGACATATGTGTACACCTGTGAAACCATCATCACAGTAAAAATAATGAACATTCCACATTCAAAATTTTCTCTTACTCCTTTCTAATCTCTCTCTCCTGCCCTTCCTCACCCCATTCTAATCCCCAGGTAACCACTGATCTGTTACTACACATTACTTTTATATTTCCTAGACTTTTTGTATCCTTCCCTCTTCCCTTACATATTTATTTAAAGCTATACATTTACTTTGAAATATTTATTGTCCACAATTTGATATGTGCTAGTTTCAATTCTAGGAATTTAAAAAAATTCAATTATTTGTTTGAAATATGAATTACTTAGAAATATATGTTTTAGCCTACAAATGTGAAAGAGGGTACTTATTTTTTTTGTTATTCATTTCTAGTTTAATTGTGACTAAAGAGGCAGCATAGAAAAATTGGTTATGAACTTCATAAGTTACAATAAGAATCTTGTAGGGATCTTTCTTGGTAGACTTCGCCAGCCAAAAGCAGCAGCCCTGTGAGAACATCCAATCAAAAAAAGTATGGACCATCCCGAGAGACTGATGGACACGAGCTGGCTGGGTCCCCACAGTCATCCAAACCTAGTAAAGTTATGCCGAGGCATAACTTTCCAGATCAAGAGAATCACTATTCTCACAACCCCTTAATCACGAGGAGGCATGTCCATTCTTGTTCTTTTCTCTCTCCCATTCCCAGTAAGAGACAGTCACAAGATGTGAAGAACAGTAACTCTGAAGATAAAGAACTCCTTCAGCCATCAAAATATGGCTGATGGTGCTCATAAAGCATTTAATTCCTATGCCTGTCTTTCTACACAGGATTTCAAGTCCATCCTAAGAGGGAATCCACCAAGAACATTCCAAGGCCAGACAATAGAAACTGCCTTGCTACTACCCTCACAAGTCCTGTTAAGACAAAAATATTGCCCCCATGGTAAGGATGGGGGTTGAAATTGGGAGCTATGGTTCAGGAGGTCAGGGTCCCCAAATATTAGGAGCCTGTCCTCAAACAGTGCAGAGAGTGGGGGAGACACAGTTACCTTGGATGACATACTGTCTTTGAAGGCGGGAGTGTTGTTGCTCTGGATGCCGAGGTGGAAAAGAGAAAAGGTGAGGGGGTATCTGACCCGGTGTGTCCAACAAACCAGGAGTTGAACAGAGAAAATTCTCTTGATGAGTTCTTTAGAGGAGTGGTGGGGCAGCGGGGACCACAAAATGAAACCAGAGACACGCCCAGACACAGTCACTGCTGGAAAGGCATCCCCTGGTGCCATGACATCTGCAGCCTCACAGGACGTTTCCTTGGGTGGGGCAGTACCTTGAATGTACCTCCAGCAGGTATACTGGCCCCTGAGGCAAACCCCAAGGCTGAAGAGCAGGAGACTGGTACAGTGACGGTTTCTCCCAAACAGGAGCATTTCCCTTCAGGAAAGAAGAAAGGGAGACCCATTGGTAGTGCGAATAAGCAAAAGAGACAGCAGCGGTCACTGCCTAAGCCCCCCTCCGCCCCCTCAGATGGTTCTGCAGATGGAAAGCCAAAGCCAAAAAAGTAGAGGAAAAGGAGAGAGAGAAGGAAGGCTGGGGCACAGCCAAGGGAGTGAGAAACCAAAAAAGCAGTTCCCATTGTAGAAACCCAAGAACCTCAGATCAAACTGAAGAATGGCATCCAGCCACTACAAAAAACCAATGCTAAGACCAAGCCATTTTCCCCTTACATCCATGCAGTAAATAAGTGTGAACTTGGAGCTATTCGTACAATCGTCATCGCTGAAGAAGAGCGGAACAAATTGCTGAAGGGTCAGGAGGAGCAGAGGTCTCTGACCCTCCAGCCAGCAGCGCTGGGAGCAAGGCACTCCCAGCCTGGTCCTGCATGCTGCAGGGGACCTATCATGACCAACAGTCTTCTGTAACTGGGCACCTGGATTGCCGTCTGTGTGGCAAGGGGGACAGTGACTGGAAACATGGGCAACCTCTTCGACCCCTTTCTCCCCAATATTGCTCAGCCAATCTCCTGAAGAATCTACCTCCTAAGAGGGCCATGGAAATGCCCTCTTAAGGTTTGGCACAAGAGTGCTCCCAACTTCTCCAAGAAGACGCTGAGGAGGAGGAGGAGCAGCAGCAGAAGAAGAAGGAACCTAAGAGCCTGGCTGCCCAGCCCAGGTTTAAGCGGTGGCTGAGACAAGGCCCTCGGTCCCTGGCCAGGGAGTGGGGGGCTCCCTTGTAAGAAAGCAACCATGGAGGCAGTAGTGAAAAAGCTGTTTCGGATTTAAAGCCCTCCCTGACCACCACTTCAGAAGGTGGCCCTGAGCTGGAGTTACAAATCCCTTAACTACCTATTGACAGCAGTGGATTTGGAGTCCATGAGGGTTGTATCCTCTGGGCCAATGGAACTTACCTGGTCATGGCAGGCTTTTCTGCCTACAAGAAGCACTGGGAATAGACAGAAAGAGGGAACGCAAAGGCGTTCAGGGTTGTGGCAGCAGATGAATCTGTGGGTCACGGATTTCTGGTGTGTCCCTTGAGACTGCGCACCTCAGCTTTACCCTACACATGGGAGAGCTTCCTGCAGTTTTTCCCGTCTTGTCCTCCCCACCTAGGCCGACGGCACCCTTCTAAGTGGATTCTTAACAACCTCCATGAGGAATCTTTCATTTTGGTTTACCGCACATTGTACGCTAAAGAACTGGCTTTAGGCTAATTTTTTGGGGTCGGTTTATTAAAAATTATATTTAAAACTTTGAAAAAGATTTTATTTATTTATTTATTTATTTTTAGAGAGAAGGGAAGAGAAGGAGAAAGAAAGGGAGAGAAACATCGATGTGAGAGAGAAATGTCAATCGGTTGCCTTCCATATGCGCCCTGACCGGGAACGGAGCCTGCAACCTAGGCATGTGCCCTGACCAGGAATTGAACCAATGACCTTTTGTTTTGTGGGATGGTGCCCAACTTACTTGAGCCACACTGGTCAGGACTTAAAGTTTATTTTTAATTCAAGATTAAATAACGTATAAACATTTAGCTTCCTCAATCTAACAGGCTAACATCCTCCTTAATTTACTTTAGTGACGAAATCATGTCAAATCATGATTTGACAAGTGTAAAAGCATTAATACATTGATCACATTATGAAAATGTGATTTCATGTTAAACAACATAAACAGGTCAGTTAACCTCTCTGATTATCTGTAAAATAAAAGCATTATTCTAGATGTTCCCTGAACTCCCATCTATGTGATCCTTAAGTTAATAGCCTAGCAAGGATCTGCCACCAGCCCAGGTCCTTCTGAAGTTTTCCTAAACTCCTCGTCTCTCCTCTTAATTCCATTGTCACTCTTCTCCCACGCACATGCCCCACAGTGACCTCTCCTGGTCGCCCTCTCCTCATCCCGCCTCCACTCTTTTTTCCCCCTCCTTCTCACATTCACGCACTCTCTCTTCATTCCCCTCTCCTGCCTCCTTGTACTCCCTCTCTTACCAGCCCCCTTTCTCTGGCAGTCACTTGGTCTTGTTATCACAGCTCACACTTCCCCCGTAGCCTGTCTGCATTACACGCCAAGGCACCAAGGCCTGCTCATCTTCCTATTCCCATGACTTTTAGCGTATAGTGCAAAACTGCGTAATTATCTATTATTTATTTTTATTAACTCTTACTCTTTAAAAAAAAATCACTATGCAATGACCTTGAGACCAAACTTTTGGAGAAAGGGTTAATTTTCACGATTTTGCTTTTCTAAATTCTAAGGAATCTCATGTGAAATTTTCAGTTTTCAGTTTTACTGCTTATATTATCTTACAGAATAAATCATGACAAATTGGAAAAAATAAAAGACTATGAACTCTAAAGCTAAACTCCCTCAGAGTGAATTCTAGGTCCGCATTTATAAACTATATTATCTTGGGCTTAACTCACTTAACCTCTTTGCCTCAGTTTCTTCTTCTATAAAATAGGTGATACTGATAGCTCCTGTCTCATAGTGTTGTAATGAGGAATAAATGAGATAATAGTTACAAAATGCTACAACAGTGCTGTTGGTACATAATCAGCACTGTATAGATATTTGTTAATAACAATAATAAATTTACAGAATACAGTTTCATTGCTACTAAATTTTGAGACTTTTATAGACTATACATAGTTCATTTTTATAAATATTCCATATGCATTTGCAAAGAATGTGTATTCTCCTGTTGTTGGGTGTAGCGTTCTGTATACTCTGATTAAATATAATTTCATGGTGTGGTCAAAGTCTGTCATCATTTCACTAACATGTTATCATTCACTGAGATGTGTTGAAATCTTTCATTATAATGGTAGTTCTGTCACTTTCTTTGTATTTCTTTCCATTTTTGCTTTATATATTTTGGAGCTATTTTATTAGATGCATATATGTTTATAAGGTTCATATCCTCCAAATAATTAAATATTTTATCACTGTGTAGAGGTCCTCATTATAAATTATTGTTTTTATCTTAATTACAATTCTGTCTAATATTGATTGAGCTATTCTAGCTTACTTTTGATTTATGTTTGCTTACATATCTTTTTCCTCTCATTTACCTTTAACATTTTTGTGTCCTTATGTTTTAGGTGTGTCTTTTTTAAATCCAATTTTACAGCCCCGGCTGGTGTGGCTCAGTTGGTTGCGTGTCATCCTGCAAACCGAGCGGTTGCCGGTTCCATTCCTGGTCAGGGCACATGCTTGGGTTGTGGGTCTGGTCCCAGGTGGGGGTGCATATTGAAAGCAACCGATCACCATTTCTTTCTCACATCAGAGTTTCTCTCTGTCTTTCTCCCTCTCTTCCCCTCTCTAAAATAAAAAATAAAATTAAAAAAAATCTAATTTTTCAAACACTGACTAAATTGTTGAGTTGAATACATTTACATTAATTTTGGTTACTAATATATTTGGATTTATTTCTGCCATCTTCTTTCACATTTTATTTTGTTTTTCCCCCTTCTTTCTTGCTTTCTTTTGTATTCATGTAGGATCCTCTTTCTTTATTTTATTTCTTTATTTTTTTATATCTTTTTTATTTTTAGACAGAGGGGAAGAGAGGGAGAAAGAGAGGGAGAGAAAGATCAATGTGTGGTTGCCTCTCACGCGCCACCTACTGGGGACCTGACCCACAACCCAGGCACGTGCCCTGACTGGGCTATCAAACCAGTGACCCTTTGGTTCATAGGCGGATGCTCAATCCACTGAGCTACACCAGCCAGGGCTCGCTCTTTATTTTATTTTCCCTTCTTCATCTCTTTGTCACTCTCTGGTACTTTCTATGTAATTTCTTCAGCCATGTCTTCTAAATCACCAGTTCACTTTTACCTGTGTCTAATTTGCTTTAACCCATCCACTGAGGGTTTTTTTTTTAATTTCAATAATTATATTTTTCATTTTTAGAAATTATATTTGCTTCTTCTAATATACTTGTTTTTTTAATATCCGAGTATATGTTTATTGATTTCAGAGAAAGAGAAAGGGAGAGAGAGAAACAATGATGTGACAGAGAAACATTGATTGGTTGCCTCTGGTATGCAATATGACTGGGGATCAAAACCATTACCTAGGTATGTGCCCTGACCCAGGACGGAACCTGCAACATTTTGGTGTATAGTATGACACTCCAGTCAACTAAGCCACCTGGGCAGGGCATGCCTATGACTAATTTTGAGTAAATTTTTGTATATGGTGTGAAATAAGGGTAGATATTTATATTCCACATAATTATCTAATTGTTCCATCATGATGGTTTAAAAGACTGTTCTTTCTCCATTGAATTATCTTGGTCCCTTGGAAAATCAATTGACTATAAATGCATGGGTCTAATTCTAGATTCCCTGTTCTGTTCCATTGATCTATTTCTATCTTTACGTTGTTTCATTTACTGTGTCTTTATAGTAAGACTTAAAGTCAAATAGTGCAATTCCTAGACTTCTTCAAAAAACTTGTTTCTTTTCAAAATTTGTTCCTTTAAAAAGTATGCATTTGCGATTCTCTCTATAAACTCCACATATATGATGCTACCTATTCAATTTATTAAAAATTATAATAAACATAATAATCAAACTAGTGCTCCAAATTTAATGCTGTACATGGAGAAGGCACCACAAGAGAAGACACAATAGAGACTGGCTTGCAATAAGAAGTACAAATTCTTTCCATAGAGGTGAAGAAATAAAAGGACAAATCTAGTTGTCTAAAAGACAATTCACACCCTGGTTGCTGTGGCTCAGTGGATTGAGTGCCAGCCTGCAAACTGAAAGGCCACCAGTTTGTCTTCCAGTCAGGGCATGTGCCTGGGTTGCAGGCTAGGTCCCCAATTGGGGACGTGTGAGAGGAAACCGATTGATGTATCTCTCTTACATCAATGTTTCTCTCCCTCTCTTTTTCCCTCCCATTTCTCTCTAAAGATAAATAAAATCTTTGGAAAGGAAAAAAAAGAATTCACTGTACACATTTTACTTATAGCTTTATACATTGTCTCAGTATGAATGAGACCTCTTTTCTAATTGAGCCATTTTTTAACCAAAGCGAAATAACCTGAGTAATACAAAGTGTTAAAATACAGCATAAAGATACAAAGCCAGACATACTAATTCTAATTAGGAATGTAATTATGATGTTACATTTTTTATAATTCACAATTATGTTTAGGAAATCACACAAACATAGATCCCTGATTTGAATGAAATGCATAATTTGTAGCAAAGCTTTGTAGTTATAAAAAACCCAAAATTTTACCAAAGAGTGCCCAAAATTAATGTTTATTCCACCTTTGTGTCATATTCCTGTTACATGAGGAAATGTTACATGAGGAAAAAACAAAAGCAAACAAATGAAAAAGTGAAATCAAAATCACTAATGTTATCAAGTAGGGAAACAAACATATTAAAATCTAGCAGTCATCAGCAAGAGTACAGCAAAGACAAAAAAGTCTGCTGTAAAAAAGAACAAAGAAAACTGCTAGAAAGCTATATGCATCATACTGTTTCAAACCAGCAAAATATGCTTCTGCATACAATGGGAGATAAACAGAATTCTTTTCCTCTATGGTAGAGAAATGCAAGTTCTTTTTCAACTTTGTGGATGGGTAAACGTTTGTAATGATGAATTTCCTAAGCTATTTATGGAAACACATTTATGGATTTTTGGGGTAATTTACTGTAATTCTTTGGGTAGGTGGATGCTCTAGCCAACATTAAAAAAAAATAAACAGAAGTACAAGAGAAAGGTGAATGAGACTTCTCTTATACCTTTGCAACATTCAGATGGAAATCAAATTTAAATGTAGTCCACTCTGCTTTTGAAGAGGCTTTGGTTTAGCTCCCAAATCTTGGTTGCTTGATGCAGTCTTCTATGAGAACACTTCTGAGTGTTCTACACTGTGTTACCAAGTAAGGAAATAGGTTCTACAAACCTATTTTTAGTGATGGAGCTGCTCTTAGTAGCTTTGTCTGCATGGGACTGATAACAAATCATCATCTTTGGAGGAAGTCCTAGCCTTTCCTTGCATACTCTCCCAATATGTGTACCAGCTGTCTTTGTTTTCACATTCAGCAGTCCATATTGCTATCTTATCACCTTTAGCTCTAACATTAACAAGAACTCCACATACATCATCACTGTAGTCATCAAAAGATTCTCCAATAAGGCACAGCAGTGTCTCTAGCCAAAAGCGTTCAAGGTCACTTAGTCTCTGCTGTTTGCTTAATGTAGTTAGCCATTGTCCTCCTTGTTTGTTTTTCTCATCTTCCCACATAGGTTTAATACCATCCTTAAAAAGTGAGTAGTCACAGCCGGTCATTAAATTACTAGACAACTGGATATGGTTGTACAGAGCCCAAAAGTCTTCAACAGTATCAAACTCAGAGATCACCCAATGGTTTGCTTGTCAAGTTTTGCTTTTATCATTTTTAAAAAACCAGAGTGCCCCTCTGTTCTGTAAAGGATGTTTAAAACAGTGTTCTGAGTTAGAAACCTCCTGGTTAGATTCTGTTTTCTCTTCTTCTATAGGTGGGAGATTAGGAGTAGGGGTGGTTTCCGGTTCCACAGTTGCCATCTTTATATATATTTTTGAATCAGTTTGTTATCTTGTATTAAAGCAGACAAACAAATTCCTCCATGTTTTCTTGTGATTTATAGAATGCTTTAAAAAAATTAAACAAATACAAATTTAGGCGAGGGACCAAGATGGCGACATAGGAATCTCGTAAACTTCCCTCTTTTCCCAGACACCTAAGCAATTCCATCTCAGAGAAATTCCAAAACTAACTGAGTGCTTCTTACACATCAGACAAATCAGAAAATACCCACATGGAAATGGATAGGAAAGATGGAGACATATTCTCACCATACATTTTACCTCTAACACAACACCATGTAACTGAGAGGAAATCCTCAACTGGAGTGAACCCTCTTCTGAGGAGTGAAGGATTTGGACTGTACATCTAGCATCCCAACTTTTGAGGTCCCACTTGATGGTCAGGTCACAAAATGTCTAGCTTTGAAAGCCAATGAGATTTGTATCTACAAGCAGATTTTTCAGGAGAGACTATGTAGGCTACAAGGGAGAAAGGAGAAATATTCAAACTGCTGAAAGAAAAAAGCTGCCAATCAAGAATATTCTACTTAACAAAGTCGTTCTTCAGAATTAAAAAAGAGAGAAAGATATTTCTAGACAAACAAAAGCTGAAGGAATTCATCACCACCAGACCAACCTTACAACAAATCTTAAAGGGAGTTCTTCAAGCTAAAATGAAAGGTTGATAATTACTAAAATGAAAGCATATGAAAGTATAAAACTCACCAGTAAAGGTAAATATATCATTAAATTCAGAATACTCTGATATTGTAGTAGTGGTGGGTAAATCACTTATAACTCTAATAAAAAGATTAGAAGACAAAAGAATTAATAATAATTATATCTACAGTAATTTGTTAGTGGATACACAGTGTAAAAGGATATAAATTGTGATATCAAAAACATAAAATGTGGAGGGAGGAAGTATAAAATGTAGAGCTTTTGGGTAGGTTTGAAGTTAAGCTGTCAGTTTAAACTGGACAGTTATAACCTGAAGATGCATTATATAAGCGTCACAGTAACCACTAAGCAAAACCTTACAGTACATACACAGAAAATAAAGAGAAAGTAATCAAAGCATGCCACTACAGAACACTATCAAGTCATAAATGAAGAAGGTTTTTACGAAGACTTCATAAATTTCTAATGCACATGATTAGCAGAGGTTTACAATAGAAAATGGAGGAAAAGGAAATAAAATTATCATCGAAAGGGCTGCTTCACAATACTTATAGAAAATTATATAGATGTGTGTGTATATATACACACACACATCTATAAAATTTTTTTAAATGAGAGGACATCAGAAACCAGAAGCACGTCCTCCTAAGTTGTGAAGTGTCCCTAATATTTCTGCTGATATATCTAGGCCAGTTCTAGCTTAAAATGTTTTGCTTCATTGTCAGGTCATATTTTAAACTACAAGGCTCACCTCAGCCCTGACAGATGAATAAGTTGTTCTTTTACAAAGGACATTGCCAATTATAATAACCTTCGCACCTAAAGTCACATATGATGAGGTGGAAAAAAATTGCAAGATAACATTTAGAGAAATATAAATGTGGAGATGGGAAAGAAAAAGGAAATGATGCAAAGGTGATTTAAGAATTTTGAAATTCCTCAAAGATGTGGCAAGCACTTTTCATTTTAAGTTATTGCAAAAGTCAAGGATGGGTTTCTGAAGGAGAAATAGGTTCCAAGCAATGAAAAGAAGGAAGCAAGATAATTTGCAAGCAGAAATGAATTCACCAGAGTATAAGTAACATCTCTAAGAACTCAAAGATATAGTGCACATGTAAAAATTGGCTGCTAATTTTCCACATTAGATATGCAAAAATAAAATAAACTATACCAGGATGGGATAAAGGGATTACACTTAGAGCTAGTAAAATAGTGATTCTTGATTGGCTGTCATTCATTCATATAGTTACTTAACAAGCCTGTATTAAGCACGTATGGTGTGTCAGACATGGTACCATATACTGATTTAAAAAAATGGATGCGACATTGTACCTAACCTTTAGGAAAGCACATTCTCTTAGGGGAGGCGGAAATGTAAATAAATCTCTGAAATGTATTCACTTAATTGAAATATAATTCAGATATTTTTCTTTGTTATTCTTTCACTTCCCCTTTCAATTTCTGTCTATCCTCGGGACCTTGCTCCCAGCTAGTTGTTAGAATCCTCCCCAGGATGATAACTGCTGATGAAGGTGTGAAGTTCTATTTTTTGTTGTTGCTGTTGTTCCACTCATGTATGCATTCACTGGTTGTTTTTTCGCATGTTCCCCAACCAGAGATCGAACCCTCAACCTTGGTGTGTTGAGAGGATGCTCTGACCAACCAACCTACCTGCCCAGGGTTGAAGTACTATTAATAGGAAACTCTTTTTCAAAAAATAAATAAATAAACAAACAAACAAATAAATAAGGAGTTTTATTCCATTGTATATATGCGCCACTTCTTCTTTATCCATTCATCTACTGATAGACATTTAGGTTGCTTCCATATTTTAGCTTTTGTATATAATACTGCAATAAACATATGGATGTATATGTCTTTTCAATTTAGTGTTAGGAGTTTCTTCGAATAAATACCCAGAAGTGGAATTGCTAGGTCCTTTTTCATCTCCTGTTATAGGAGACAAAACTGTTTTGTTTTAAAGTCTATTTTGTCTGGTATTAAGTAGCACTAGCACATCTTTTCTCCCCCCTCCCCCGCCATTTTCATTTTCATGAAATATCTTTTCCATCCCTTTGCTTTCAGTCAGTATGTGTCTTCCAATCTGACGTGAGTCACTTGTAGACAGCATATGTAAAGGTCTTGTTTTGTTATCCATTCAGCCACCAAATGTTTTTTGATTGAAGCATTTAATTCATTTGCATTTAAATTGTTGAGAGATGTGTATTTATTGCCATTTTAGTATTCATATTTTTACTTATTTTTTCTTCTTCTGAAAGAAGACAGTTTAACATTTCTTGTAATAATGATTTGATGCTGATGAGCTCCTTTAGCTTTTTCTTGCCCAGAAAGCTCTTTATCTGCCCTTCCATTCTAAATGGTAGCTGTGCTGGTCAAGAGTAAAACAGTGAAAGCTCGTCATCTGCAGCAACATGGATGGGCCGAGAAGGTATTGTGTGGAGTGAAATAAGTCAGACAGGGAAAGATAAATGCCATCTGATTTCACTTATATGTGGAATCTAAAAAATAAAATAAATGAACAAGCAGAACAGAAACAGAGTCATAGAACATTTTCATGGTTGCCAGGTGGGAGGGGATTGGAGGGGATGGGGAAAAAGGTGAAGGGATTAAAAAGTACAAATTGGTAGTTACAGAATAGTCATGGGGATATAAAATACAGTATAGGAAACACAGTCAATAGTATTGCAATAACTATGTATGGTGCCAAGTGAGTACTGAAAATATCAGGGAGATCACTTCGTAAGTTATGGAGATGTCTACTCACTGCATTGTACACCTGAAACTAATATAGTATTGTATGTCAACTGTAATTGAAAAAATTTTAAAAACATTTTTTAAATTTAAAAACAGGGTTTTTGATAGTTAAAATACTATTTGCTCATTGAAAACAATTAAGAAAATACAGATAAAGATGTAAAAGAAAATAGCAACCACTCATAATCCCATTATCCAGGACAAAGTTTGCTCAAGTTTTGGTGTCTAGACACCCACATATTTTCTCTTAATTTCTCTCTAGTGCTCTCTCTCTTTTTAATAGAAATAATGTACCCATACTCTTTTGTAATTTGTGTTCTCCACTTTATATATCATGGATCTGTTTCCATGTTTATTAACATAGATCTATATTCTCACTTTAAATGGCTACAAAGCATTCCATCCTGTGGAGGCATGACAATTTATTTAACTTGAACTTTAAAAATGAGATCCTTAACTGTCTTCCTGTCCCCCCTCCAAGTGTGTATATTCAGAATGCTCTCTCTGTTTAATTTTGTGAAATCAGAAGACCCTTTCAGAATAAAACAATGACCCAATATTTATTTCAAAGAGCAATTTTAGCAATGAGAGGTAAGGAAAAATGAAATGGAAATGAAATGAAAAGGAATATCTTGCAATTATAACTTTTATAGTAATTTCTTGCAAATGAGACTTGATCTTTTATTCTTTTAAATTCTGAAAGTGACTGAAAAATTTAAAATCAAGTCATATTATACCTGTTTAGAGTGAAGTACCAAAGCTTCTGCAAGGGGACTCTCCATCCCAGTGTTTGTGGACCTATCATAAATGTACCGAGGGGCCAGTGCTTCCTAGAAAGTCATTTATTGAGACAGTTAATCAAGGAGAGACTCCACTGACCTGGACCTCTGTTGATAATGGAGTCAGAAGTTAGGTGTTGCTGAGGGACACTAAAAGTATGCAGAAATGGGGACCATGGCATATGAGAGGATTATAACTGTTCTGAACCTACTCAGTAGGGCTGTGTTGAAATTTTGGGAACATAGAAGAGGACACAGTAGTCACTGGGGATAAGTGGCTAAGATTAGGAAAGAGGCCAGGGTCTGACTGGCTCTGAGGCAAGGAGAAACTCAAGCTGCGGTTTGCAGGGAGAGATGGATGCGGATGTCCATCTAGGTGTTCCAGAGCACGATAACTGTGGTGATGAAGGTGGCCATAAAGAGCAGGTAGAGGCGGAACAGCAGGGTGTCCATCATGTGACTGAACTGCACCCACAGGTTGACCAAGTGCTGCCGTTGAGCCTCGTCTTCCTGACAGATCCTTGATGACCCAGGGCAGCCATTTAACTCTGCCTCCTGGGGACCTGGTACCTTCCCCACAAACTTCACAGGCTCCTTCAGACCTACAGAGAAACACAGAGACCCAACCATAGGCTGCAAAGGTCACCTGGGAGGGAGGAGGACAAGGAAGGACGCAGGCACAGAGAAGTGGAGGTGTTGCAGGAGGAAGTGTGGGCAGTGCTGGCTTCCTTACCAGGCAAGTGGGCAGAGGTGAGGCCCAGGTCCTTGTTTCCCTTCGGGGGTGCAATGGGGCAGCATTTTGTTGGTCTGGTGCAGTGCAGAAGCAGGGAATGGAGCCACTGGGGCATGGGTGGGGGCTGGGTGGTGGCCAGGTGCAGCAGGTAGGTGATGAAGATGGTCTCCAGCAGGCTGAGCACCATCAGGGACAGACAGAGAGCAAAGTAGACACCTGAGGGCAAAGCAAACTATAAATAAACCAGGGCAAATCATTTCTACACTTTCTTTCAGCCTCTTTCCCCAAATTAAATCTTTCTGCAAAACCCCTTTCCTCCTTAAGTGGAGAGGCAGCTGGTTTTCCAGGTTCCCCTCCCCATCCTCTGCTGCCTTTGCTTCTCTGGAAAGTGGGAGGGGCCATACTGATGAGAGGGGTGCCACTGGCAGGGAGTAAGTCATTCATCATGAGCAGGAAGACGTTGTAGCCCAGCAGAAGTGTTATCTTGAATGGGGCGCGGTTCTCGCTTTCTGCTGGCAGGTAGAAGCTGAGGGCGTCGATGGCAACCAGGAAGCCACTGGGCAGCAGAAGGTTTATGACATAGAGTCTGGGCCTGCGCCTGATGGCCACCTGGTTGGGAGGAGAGAGTGTGGAGAATGTGGCAATTAAACTGATGCTGGGGCTCAACTGTATGTTTATTCGTCTAATCCTTGCTGATGTGCTATTCATCTGTCTATAAGATGATCTTTTTAAGTAACATGTGTCCTTCTACAGAAGCACCCCCAATTTGTTTTCTAATTTTTTTGTGTGTGTCCAACCTGCTAGGAATACAACTGTAGATGTTTAGGGGCAAGTACGGCCCTTTGCACCATCAGATGGTGGCTGCTCCTTTCTTGTAGGAACACAGCCACTCCTCTGTGCAAGGCCTTCCTTAGGGCCATTAGGGTATAGGGTAGAGTGGGGAGCAGGTGTTAACCCTCTAAAGCTTATTTTTTTCCTTTTAACTGAATTTATTGGGGTGACACTGGTTAACAAAATTATAAAGGCTTCGGGTTCACAATTCTACAACACATCATCTGTACACTTAGTGTGTGTTTACCACCTCTAAAGCTTCTTTTTATATCTCAAAGGGCCTTAGATCAAGAGGAAAATCACAGAGCAGTTGGGATCAGAAGTCAAAGAGCAAACCCTGAACTCACATAGAACACAATCTGGTCATACACGCTGCTGCCCACCAACATCTTTGGGGTGGCCTTTTTGATGCCTAGGAACTCCCACTCTCCTTCGGTCTGAATGACGTCACGAGACGTGTCTGTCATCTCCCACACTTCCTTGTCCATGCCCAGAAGCATGTTGTCCACTGCAAGGGAGGGCAGGGCAGCTCAGTCCACAAGTGCTCCTAAGCCTTCTGCCCACAAAAGTCAATTCCTCCCCCACCGAGTTTCTTCAACAAATTTTCCTCGTTGCCCTTTTAAAGCAGGGCATCGTACTTTTCAGAAGTGGGTTACAGGCCCAGCAGTTCATATGCATGTGGCCTAAGCACTGATTTGTTTTCTTGTTGCTGTTAGTTGAAAACAAGGGTGAGTCAAAGTTTTTATGGGAATTTTGGATACGACTCAAAATGTGAGTCATTCTCATTTTCCTTCTCATTTCCCCAATTGTATGATGCTGTTTTAGTGGAATCAATCTTGAACAGCTCAACATTTTTATAATTACATGCATGCCCATTATAATGATTGATTTATTCTGCCACATGATATTTGGTGGCATTCGGTTACATTGATTTACTGGCTTAAGTGTGTTAGCTATTCAAGTTAAAAGGGCTGAGCTAAAAATTATAGAGGTGCAGTAGCTCAGGGTCAGATGTGGTGCAAGAGCCATCTAAGATCTAAAGCAGTACTTTGTTTTTCTAAAAAAACTTCATTGAGGAATTAAAGCAGTAGCTCCTAACTCTGCACGTTATCAAAACCTGGGGAGGTATATAAAAAATAACAGAGACTCAGCCCCCACCTGGAACAATTAAATTAGAATCTCTGGGGTGATGCAGTTACTGGTATTTTTTAAAAGCTTTAGTGGGCAACCACAGTTGAGAAACACTGATCTAAAACTTTCCCTAATAATGCCTATACCACTTAAATATCTTCCCCAAATCTTAAACGACTGCCAAAATGTGTCTCACTCACCCGTGTAGAGGAAGGAAGTGAAGGTGAAGGTGCAGTTCTGCTGGTCAAAAGGGAAGTAGAAGATGTCCAGGTTACAGATGCTGGTCACCCTCACGGGCCTATCGTACCTTATTCGGCCTTCACTGCTGACATATGCGGCGAGACCTGAGGGCGGCCCATCCACATTCATGCTGCTTGAGAGAGGGAGGGAGAGGTGGGTGCTGTGGGTGCCTCAGTCAGCTTTTGTCTCCCTTTCTTCCCAGGTCTTCCCCTACTGTGCTTTCCTTTTGGGTTATTTCTCTAATGTCACTCTGTCTTGTCTCTTCTACTCCTCATAGTGTTTTGTAGGAGTCAATTAATTAAAACTGTGTCCCTATCTGAGTCTTTTAGTGTCCCTGTGCCCTGTACTTGACCCTAGGCTGTTCTTTGCAGATGGGCTCCATGTTGGCTTTCCCCAGCCGAGATACGCACGCTTCCACGATGAAGATGTCTGGGAGCCACAGGTTTTCTGCTGATACAGTGAGTTCCTTAATGCCAACACACTCTTCTGGGTTCCAACTGATGAAAGGATTGTCCCACTTCTGCAGACAGGGCAGGGGGAAACAGAGTTGAGGGGTGATGGAGCTTGTCCAGTCAACCTCTCCTGACTTTCCCGTTCTTCTTTAAACTCTGATCCCCTATCTCCACCCATGTCCCTAATGACCACAGCCTACTTCCTCCTCTTTATCCAGCCAGATGTCATTAATGAAGTACCATTGAATGGCCTTTGGTTCAGGCAGACCTTAAACATAGCCCTAATATCGCTTAGGTCCAGGAACACACCAATACATTGGCTTGCAACCACTTGGCCATTTTCTTGGGTCACCATTTCTACCTTCCTAAGCTGCTCACAGAGATTTGTGTCTCCACAGTTTTAAATGGAGTTATTTGGTCTCAGGAAGATTTATACATTGGGTAGAGGTTTGGTCTGGGAAAACCTTTAAGTCACTCCTCAAATAAAATTTATAAATGGAAGTGGGAAGGAGATAGCTGAATCTGCCTTACCAAAATCATCCACAGGAAGGATGTCAGAAGCTGGAGCTGTGGGTCCTGGTAAAGAAATTCCCATCCAGGATGATTAGTGCATAAAGACTTGGCCCACCCCCGCCTCACATTCTTACTGATATTTACTAACTTATTGAGCCAGGTATAATTCTGAATATTGGACTGTCTTTTCCTTACTTGTCTCCTCTTGTATCAAGGTACAATTCAGGTTTTAATTGACAGACAGACCACTTCCTTCTGGAGCATCCAGAAAGAACAGGAGCCAACGAGAAATCCTTCCTGAAAAATATATCACTGCAGCCTTCTTCTTTATGTCTCCCCATCTCATAAGAAACCCCTCATATGAAATCTGTTCAGAGCACCTATTGTTCACCATTGGACCAGTGCAATGCTGGATCAACAGGGTAGAGGAACCTTGTTCCCAATGAGAAGCTATGGAACCCTGGCTAGTGTGGTTCAATTGGCTGGAGCATTGTTCCACAAACAGAAAGATTACTGGTTCAATTCCTGGTCAGGGCGCATGCCTGGGTTGTGGGTTCGGTCCCCCGTCGGGGTGCTTATGAGAGGCAACTGATTGATGTTTCTCTCTCACATCGATGTTTCTCTCCCTCTCTTTCACCCTCCCTACCCTTCTCTCTAAAAATAAAATTAAAAAAACATTTTTTTAAAATGAAGCTATGGAAGGTGGGGACCAGGTCTCACCACTTCCAGGATGGCAGACAGGGTGAAGGAGATGTTGACATGAGTGGGGTTGCTGTAGTTGATGACTGGACGAAAGGCCTTTCTGTCAAACACTCCTTGGAAGGCAGCAGGATCCACCCCATGCTGGTCAAACCCTGAGCAATTGATGGTGAAACTGTCACCTCTTCCTGTAGAGAGCAGGGACTCTGTGAGAGATGGCCTCTTGCCAGGGGACATACTGGGAGGAACAGGTGAATCCTTCCTGTGCCAAAACTCCCCAAGGCCAAAGCCCTTCCTGCTAGGGCCAGAGAGGATGAGCTGGTCTGGTAGGCAAATGGTGAAAGTCAATGTGGTGAACTGAGTCAGTGCTCTATCCTTACTTCCATAGTCTCGTCCTCATGCAAAACCTGCCCAAATCTATATGCAAATCAGCCTTGGCACAATGGCAGCCACTTCAAGGAGCCTTCCAGTATACCCATCACGAGCCTCTTGGGTCCCCCTAGTAGCTCCACTGAGCACTGCCCTAAAACCAGTAGCCGGGGCTGTTCTTATGTATTTCTCTTCTGAACTTCTTCCTCAGAGATTTCTGCAGGAACTGATATTTATCAAAAAGATAAGAGAAGTAAACAACTGCACTAACTAGGGAGATGTGGGAAATATGTAGTAGGTATTCTGAATGGATGTTTACCTTGGTGCCATGCATTTTAATTTTGCTCATCTCAGGTTTAGTGACCTCAGATATCTTGGGGTTTATTTCCAGCATTGGGACCATTAGGTGATACTACTGAACATTTACCATATGCCAGTCACACAGTGAGGCTTGTATGGTGTTGTCTCTTGGTCATGGCTAGGCAGCCATCTGGGTGGTACCTGAGCAGAATCTTTGACCCATTTTCATCTTTACGTGATCTTTTTCTCTGCCTGCTCTTCTTCATCTCCATTATATTTAAGGTATGTACCCTGACTGGGAACAAATATTCCCTCATGAAAGCAAAATATCCACTTCCTTCTGCCTCAGATGTCTTCCTACCCTGTTTTACTTACTCCTTCAGGGCATGTTTAAAATTAGTGGCTACTCTTTTCATAGATACCATATTGAAGGAAAAAGGGATAGGGAGAGTGGGATGAGGACATGTAGTGGAAGGGATATATTGGAAGTCAATGAAAAGGTGGAATCGGAGAGGTGATGAAATGGGGCAGTTTGGTAGCTACCTATGCAGGTAGGGATAGAGGAAGGTGGTGTGCCCTGATCAGTGGAATGCCTTTCAATCTGTCACCAAAAGGAAATCAAGACATAGTCATCAGAGAAGAAATATTTAACACATTAATTCTGAATGTCCTCCAAGTGCTAAAGGGAAATTTCTAGATATCCTTCAGAACCACACTCCAGTCTTCCCTGTTTTGTCCCGTCTTACCTTGAAGCAGAAGGCTGACAGTGAGGCAGAGGAGGAGTCCCCCTCTAGTGGGCCACCCCCCTTCCATGCTCCTCTTCTGAACTCTTCTCTGAGGACTCACCAAACCCTTGAGCTTAAAGGAGCTCAGACCACACCTTTGTTCCTGGTTTTGAATACTGTTCATGACAAGTGACCACTCCCTGGTGAGAGGCTGTGGCCAGAGAGGTCACAGCAAAGTGTCCTGCTTTGCCCCTGTCCAGGTATGCCTTCCAGGCTCCAGGCAGGGAGAAAGTTGGGCCAAGACTCAGGTAGAAACACCTGTTTGGCTACTCTGTGCTGAGATCAATAACAAAATAACTTGCCTTAGCGAGGAGCGTGGGCTAGGGAAATAAGAATTATGTTCTTCTAAGGCTAGGCAATCTGCAGATCTGGAAAGATGACAGTATTTAGGGATTTGGTCATATATTCATTAGGTTTAATTGCAAATACCAAATTATAATGTTGACTCATATCTTCGTCACTTTTTTTTCCAACAGCCCCTAACTAGACTTTCTCTTTCCAATTTCTCTACCTTCCTGATTCATTTTCCCCCAAATCAATGTTCTGCATACATTTTTTACTCTATGCATTAATTACATGATAATAGTAGTCATAAAATTAGCAGATAGCAGAGCTGTTTTTAATGTTTTTATGTTGTCAGTAGTGTTACACATTACCATAAACTAGTAGTCTCAGCTAACATAAATATTAATGGCATGTATCAATATTATATCTCATGTCACATCTCTATAAAAAACACAATCAGACACAAAATGAGTGAATTGGAGTATTGTTATGTTCTATTAGTTAGATTTCCAGAAAGACTTGGAAAAAAATTTTTTCTTTGCAGAAGGGTAAAGTTTCTCTTAGAATACAAAAGAAACTTTGTTCATAATGAAAGATCATGACAGCCCTAAATAGAAAGTGCTGAGGAAGGCAGGACTGACTTAGGGGCCCAGAGTAGGAAAGTACCGGAGAGAGGGCTGCAATATCTTCCATTTGAGATTTGCCATATGTGCAGCCCTAGAGCCCCCCGCTCTCTGTAAATCCTTTCTTTCCTTCCTCGGAAACTTGGCCAGAGGATTGAGCCATCATATCATGTAGGACCAAAGTACTGCTATGTCTGTATCCACACAGACACACTCCCGGGGGCCACCGGACTCCTGCATTGGCTAAAGGTGAACGATTTCCAAGGGGTGCTTGAGTTCTGCAGGTAGACTAGGTTACCAGACCCTGGCTCCAGAAAAGGAGGGTTAACATTAAGCCCTGCTGAAAGTAGCTGAAGATGCTTGATGTATATCTTGTTTTTATCAAGGTTGGTTGAAAAACTGCACTAAATCTACTGGTTGGATTCAAAAATAGATTTAGCTGCCAGGAGATGGACATGATAGAGGCAGGAGAAATAGAGCAGTAAGGCATGGGCTCGCTTCCCTCCTGGGGAGTCAGAGTTGCAACTCTGGGATCCGGAAATCTCAGGTGCTATTGCCCCTGTTGGTGGTAACGATAACTAACCGACTGCGCACCTTACTGTATGCTAGGCACTGTGATGTCTTTCTTACCAACCTTATTTTATGTAACCCTCCCAACAATCCTACAACGCAGATATCGGATAGGAATATGTAGGAAAAAGCAAGGGAGCCAAGGAAATAGAGAGATGACACCTGGGCTTTGTATTTCCTGGCCATATTTTAGAACAAAGTAAATTTGAGGAAAAATAAATTTTGTCATCAACAACAACAAAAAAATGAGCACCTACAATCAGTTGATCATCTTTTAAAGAAACACCTAACATAATGAATTAGAGACCAATAAAATAAATAAAAGCAATTTTATTTTCAAATAAAGCAATAAAAATGATAGTATTTATGATAACCAGGGTTGTAGGTTTTCTAATGCTTGTGGCTCATAACAAGCTATGCAAGGCTCACCTGTAAGTCTCAGCATGGACATCGGGTTCCATTCTACCTTCAGAGTCCTTTGGATGTACAATGTACTCTCCACATTGGCCAGCTCTCCCTCTCAGACAAATAATTAAGCACCTGGAATGCTTGTTTAGGAGGCCAGCACTTAGAGTTCATCCCAGGACAGAGCTCCTTGTTACAAATGCGCTTTGGACATCCCTGCTGTGTATGCCTACCTCCGCCTTCCCTTCTCCAGCGGGCTCTCTGTGTTACTTAGAGCTTCAGTAGCTGGGTTATCATTTTCTAAGGCCATTAGGAATAGCTTTACTCTACATTCCCAGAAATATCCTGGGGAGTCCCTAAAATTCCCATTTTAGCTCCAAGTACATGTCTCTCATAAGCCACGATGTGGGCTTTCATGATGACCAGACTTAGGAGATGGTTCAGAAACTCTTCTGAGCTGAGCTGATTCAGAGGCCATTGTGGGAGGATCAGGGACTTTTCCACACTTCCTGCTTTCTCTGGACATCTTTGGAGTCTCCATCTTGGGTTCACAGATCTCTAGGATTCTTAGATACTCAGTCAGGACACCTAAAAACAGAGGCTTTGATTTGGGGCTTTAACTGCCTACTTGGGCAAGCCTGAGGTCAGTTAAGGACTCTTGTGAGCCTGGGATTGCCCACAGCAGAGATTCTCAACCTCAGCGCTGTTAACATTTTGGGCTGGATAATTCTTTGGGGGAGCTGTCCTAGGCACTGCAGGATGTTTGGCAGCATCCCTGGCCCACCAGATGCCAATACCATGCCCCCACCCAGTTGTGACCACTAGTAATGTCTGCAGACATTCCAAAAAGTCAACTTGGGGGTAAAATTGTCCACCATTGAGACCCACTAGCAACTTGGGTTCCTAGAGATTTAACACTTTTTTTTTTTAATCCCAAATGATTATAGGATGGCCACTATGTCCTCTCCTCTCATTTCTTGTTCTGACTGGTAGGGCAATTTCTGGCCTGTCTCCATAGAACTTCAGCAAGTACAGTGAGAAGCCACTTGAGAATCCTTTTCAAGCTTCTTCGTTGCTGAGGTTTCCATGGCTGTGCTCTGGGGTATCAGGAAAAGGGAGGTTGGGCAATAGATCCCCTGAAGCTTTGGGATACAGAGGCCAGAGGCAAAGACACAGGTCACTGGTTCCATTCCCCATCAGGGCACATGCCTGAGTTGCATGTCAGGTCCCTGGTTGTGGCGTGTGCGAGCAGCAACTGATCAATGTTTCTCTCACACCTCGACCTTTTTCTTCCTCTTTTTCTCCCTTTCTACCCCCTCTCTAAGAACAAATAAATAAAATCTTTTTAAAAAATCTCTCTGGAAACTATTGGGTGCCATCAAAGCCCTCTGACTTCATACCTGGTCACCTCCTTAGTGTTGTCACTACAAGTCTGGCTTCTTCTGTGTTATCTTCCACTGTTCAGCCTATGTAATTTGTTTGAAATGCAGATGTGACCATATCCTTCTTATATCTGAAATCTTTCAATGGTTCCCATTGTCTTTAGCAGTTATGTTAAGACTAATGGGGCTGACAATTTGTATTTCCAACAGATTTCTGGGTGATGCTGCGGCCACATGTCCTGCGGCCACACTGAGAGAACCACTGGCCCACAGGATGAAATCTAGCACGTTAGCATGATTAAAAGGCTCTCTGTGACTTAACTCCCACCTACCTTTCCATCATTTTTGCCTTGGATTTTATGTTCAAGTGAGTTGTTCTTATCTTTAAGATTGATTTAAAATGTGTAAGAATTACCTCACACATCTTACCCTTACACCTCTGACCCTAAATCAGAATCTTAGCCCCAAATCAGAATTGCAGGCAGTAGTGCTCAAGAGTTTACATTTTTAAACTAGATCCACAGCTGATTCTAATGCTCATGGGCCTTGGACAAACATGGGAAAACACTGTATATTAAATAGCATCTCAACATTCAATATGTGATTTTTAAAAAATATTTTATTTTATTTATTTTTAGAGAGAGGGTAAAGGAGGGAGAAAGAGAGATAGAGAGAAACATCAATTGGTTGCCTATTGTACATGCCCCGATCAGGGACCAAACCTGCAATCCAAGCATGTGCCCTGACCAGGAATTGAACCTGTGACCTTTCACTTTGCGGGATGATGCCCATCCAAATGAGCCACGCCAGTCAGGGCTCAATATGTGATTTTACTCCCCCATGTTCCCTCAACCTAAAATATATCTTCTACCATTATTCTCTTGTTCCACTAATAAATTATTAAAGATTCAGCTGAACTCAAAAAGAAAAAGATTCAGCTCAATTCAAGCACGTAGTCTTTGGTGAAGCCCTCCCACACACACACACTGAACTCAGCTGTGGCCCTTCAGTTGGAGATATCTCTTCATCTGGACCTCTTCCCCCTTGCTCTGTAAACTCTTTGAGAGCAGAAAGAATATCTTGTCCTTCCACCTCCTGTCCCCACTCTCCCTCTGTATGTGGCAGGTAGTAGTGTGTAGTCAATAAATGTTAGTTAAATGCCTGGCCTGGAAGTTCACTATGGATGAGGAAAGGGACACAGGCACCTTTGGGCAGATGTAAGAAAGGTAGTGGGGAACCTATGGGTGTCCTGAGGCCGTATCAGAGAAGTTGCTTGCTGCTCCCATAGTGTGACTGAGGTGGGTACAGTTAGGTGGAGATGGGGGTTGGTGGACGCACAGCATTCTGAAGCAGGTGGGATCCAGAGGGCTGCAGCCAGGGCCCAGCCTTTTTTTCCTGACTACCCCCTCTAAGTTGCCAGTAAAGGGCAGGATCAGAATGGCCTAACCATTTATCGAGTCTGTGCCATGTGGTTTATATTGTGTTGGGTACTTCGCTTATAGTGTTCATAGCCTCACAACTGCTTTGGGAGGCCAACACCATTACTCCCATTTTACAGATTAGAAAGCTGAGGTGCAGAGAGGTTAAAAAAAAATCTGGCTCAATGTCCACCCACGTGGCAATTGGTAGAATCCAGGTTCAAACCCAGGTCAGTTTTGATTCCACCGCTCTTTTCTTGCTCTTCTCATTATTCCATAGTTGAGAAGTCTGGTGGATTGATCAGTAGGCCCCCAGGTTTCCACCATTGAAATCCCCAGGCCTAGATAATGCCTGAGTCCAAAGTTAAACAGTGGCGATGGGAGCTGTAGTTTTGCAAATCACAGACACCAAGGCCTTTCTCCTTAGCTTATTCTAAGGGGGGAAGGGGCCACACTGCATGGCCCTCTGGTGGCCCCATTCATCTGGAACCCTGGGGGATCGGGTTTCGGAAAATATCTGTGACCTGGCAGGGGCGGAATTAGATGGTCGATGGGGGAAGCGAGGGTCATTGTTTTGCAGCCCACATGGATGGCAGCCACATACAGAGACTGCTGGCCAGGGCTCAAGAGCCAGAAGCACAGGGGGCAGCCGCAACAGCCAGCGGCAGGGCGGGGCAGAGGTGAGGTCAGGCCAGCGATGCTGCCCGGAGCAGGAGAGACAGCGGGTCCTGGGACTCCCGAAAGGCACCTGGGAAAAGAGTCCCATAGACAAGCACTCACATGTGGCTGCCACTTTGACAGACCCAAGCCCTGATCCCAGGCTCTCTTGATATATGACAACCCCATATTTACCATTTCACTTTTCTCCACTTCATTTTTCTCATCTGAAAAATGAGAGGATTGAGCTATAAGGCCTGTAATTCTTTACGTCTATTGCCTCCCATCTAGGAGTTGGTGTTGCTCTCCAGGTGTCAACCTGCACGATAAATAGATGCTCCCTAGTGTGTCACATTTGGCTTTCTAGTTTCTGTACACTCCTCAGTGATTTTTTAAAAAATCCATATTTTAAAAACAGCCCAGGCTGGTGTAGCTCAGTGAATTGAGCATCGACCTGTGAACCAAAGGGTCGCCAGTTGAATTCCCCAGTCAGGGCACCTGCCTGGGTTGCGGCTGGGTCCCCAGTCGGGGGTGAGAGAGAGGCAATCACACATTGATGTTTCTCTCCCTCTTTTTCTCCCTCCCTTCCCCTCTGTGTAAAAATAAAATAAATAAAATCTTTTTTTAAATCCATATTTTAAAAATGATTTAATCTGTGTTAATAGCATCATTTCACAAATAAGGAAATTTAAACTTGCAAGTTTAAGCCACTCGTACAAGGTTACCCAGGAGCGACTAATGGGGTCAGATTAGAACCCAAGTTTACCAGATTCCAAAGTCTCTGTATGATACTATTTTTCCCTACTATATAAAATAACCAGTGTCAATGAATGATCGAATAAGAGAGGTTATCAAAGGAAGGATCGGAAATTGGATAGGAGAGAAAAATAGGCTTGGAATGAAGTCTGTGACTTCACATCCTAGAGCAGGTCAGAAGGAAGAGGAGAGGAGGAAAAGATGGTAATGATATAATAAATTTTCATGTCCAGTTAATATGAAACATGAAAATGCAGAAAACATGAAAATGCTGCTAATAAGGGTTCACAGGAGAAGGCGATGAATAAAAATGTGTGCGAGAACCACGGGGTAGCACTGCAGATGAGTGGACAAGATAAGGAGCTATTAGGCAGAAATGGGTCATCAAATACAAGACACCGCAGGCAGAACCAGTTGCCTGTCAGCACATTTTTCTAAAGAGGTCATAAATTACCTTGCAAAGCCTTTCAGAGTTCTGCCACATAACAAGAGAAAAGTCTGTAGCACAAAGTGTGCTTATCATATGATTCTGTTATAGATAGAACAGAAAGGCAGCAACAATACCTGTCAATTTTCTGGGAAAGCTCTAGTTTCAAAGGCTCTATATGATTATCGGTTATGTGTTAAAAGTACATACTCAGATTTTGATTTTGGAGAAGATAAAATCACTATAATTATACCATGCCTTCTCTTACTGAAAGGAGATATAGCATAGTAATTCACGTATCAAAAAAGGATAAGTTGCATATGTCCTACTCAAATAAAACTTAAAGCTACTTGTTTGGATTAGATGTGAAGAAAATAAGCAGAGAAATATGTACCATGAAAATGGATGGAAAAAACAAAGTGATGCAACTTGATCTTAAATAATTTCCAAACTACTCAAACACTGGATAAATGAGCTACTCAGCAGTGTCAACAATGCATTTCCAGGTGAGGTGACTGTCTCAGGATAGGGCAGACAAGTGGAAGATCTAGAAGGATCTGATAATAAATATCAGCAGCAAAAAACTAAATCCATAGAGAACACAGGGGTAAGATAAATTGCCCAGATTAGATTTGGGGAAATACACATTCTAGAAAGAAATGGATAAAGTGGAAGCAATGAACTTGGGTGTTATGACTTATGACGGGGATGGGGAGGGAGGAGGTGAGAAGTGGGAAAAACTGAGGAAGGGAGGAAAAGGAAATAGAAAAGAAAGTTGGCCTCTGGCACCCAGATCAGGGCCTAGCTCTTTCTGTTTTAATTCTCTCATAGTGTTACCTGAAAAAGTCTTGAAGCGTCATTGACCTCTCAACGTGGGACTCTTAGAGAGCCTGTCAGGTTCTCATCCTTAGCTTGGAGAGCAGAGAGGGTGAGTCCAGTATCCAGAGTCTGCCTAGGTTCAAACCACAGCTCTTCCACTTAACCAGTGGTGGAGCCATGGGGGACAGCTCACTGGCCATTATGTCACCTCCCTGTGCTTCATTTTCTCACTTATTTCATTGGGATAATAAAACAAAACCACAATTCTAAAACTTAAAGAGCTTGGAAACCAAATGACTTTTCACAAATTATTTGGTGGCAAAACCTGACCTAAACAGATGAAACTATTTGCAGCTTCATTCTTACTACCATAGATTCCACTGCAAAATATTAATATTTGATTTGTAGGGTGGTGCACCATACCCCGCTTGTTCAGAATATATAGCACATACACAATTGTTACCTTTTTAAAATCTGAAAAATTTTCAATTCCAAAACACATTTGGCTCCAAGGGTTTGTGGATCTGTAGTTCTTCTTTCATAGGTTAACAGTAAGGATGCTGACTCATATAAAGCACTTAGAAGACTGCCTGCCACATAGTAATAACATCATAAATGTTGGCTATTAGCACTACTATACCGTGTCCTTTCTAAAGACCTGCTTTGTAGACAGCTGTGCATTGAGGAACTGCCAAGATAATGACAGACACGCTAATTCACGTAGGCGGATTCGGGCTCCTGATTGGAGCCTAGATTGTGTGCGCACTGGGTCTTGGGCATGCCTGAGGACTGGTGATGGTCAGGGGAGTGCTTGACAGAGTTCTAGAAACAGGAGCCAAATATCTTCCTGGAGAAACAGTGCAGAGGGGAAAAAAGAAGAACTAAGGGACTCCAGTTTGGTTGGAAGACCAGGGGCCTGAGTGAAAGGAGTGATTCGAACTATAACAGGGTATTTCTACCTCCAGTTTCCAATTCCCATGGACTTCTGCCTGCAGAAGGGGAGGCGAGGAAAGAGCAAGCAACAGTTCGTCTTGGTGACTCAGCATCCACTGGGAACATCTGCGCTACAGGATTCAGCCATCCAGTGGCCTGGGCTCTGAGAGGGCAGATGCTCCCACTTACAGGGAGCCCTGGGATAGGAGCGGACATGGGCAGCCTTGCCACCTTTGGGCTCTACAGTGACTGGAGGGAGCTGAGGCATTTGAGAAAGAACAGCTGAGAGGAAGAACCAGGAAAATACTGTTTAGTAAACAATGTTATAAGTCTCTTTTTACTCCTAACCTGTTGTGACCTGGAAAATTTAGGCTTTAGGTAGAGATCAGGATAAATGAAAGAAAGGAAAAGGAATGGTTGCAAAAGAGAAAAGATTAGGTTTTAGTTGTAATTAAGTTGCTCTCAAGTCTGTGCTTTTCTGAACCTGGGGTGTCCAGCAAATCATGCCACATCTCTTGTATACAGCAACACAGGGGCCTCTACTTCCCCAGGCAGCTAGTGGGAGAGGTGGCTAATAGACGAAGTCTTTCAAATGCAAACTTTCCAGTTCCTTTGTGTAACTCCCAAGTAAAGCACATGCCATTTTCAAATGTGCTTTCCTTGGCCCGATGTTCTATTTTTAGCATGATCAAGGGCAGATGAACTCATTGCAACACGGTTAACAGGAATACAGGATTATATATATTAACATTGTAAGTGCTTAATGATGAATGAGTCACAGGCTGTGACAAAAGGTTTCACTCATTCAATCAGAGATGGCTGGTTCTGGCACATAATTAATTTCTGAAACCCAGGATAACTGGATTTTGGAGGTTAATCCCCCTTTTATTATAATTTCTTGTGATAAATTTGGCCCCTTCTCTCCCACTTTCCACTTTCCCATGTTGACTGATAAACCATTAAAAAAGAAAAAAAAAAAAGAAACTATCCTTTTGGTAATGGGAAGTTTCTGCAATAAGACTCTTAATCCCAAGATTTTTTTATACTATAATATAATGCAGGGAAGAACCAGTGCTTTCAGCAAAGTGGTTTATTAGGGGTGATTCAATCAAGGAGGTATTCCTGAGAAGCCAGGCAGGCAAGACTTGTGGGAAAGCTGAGGGAGTTGACAGCAGGCAGGAGCAAGGACCTAACTCTGGGAGGATGTAGGAAACCATCTGTGTCTGGTTTGACTGCACAAGAGGCATGGATTAAAAAATAAGGTGGTTGCCAGGGTGGTGAGGCTGGGATTTGAATGGGCATGAGAGCCTGGCTGGTTTCCGGAGGTGAGAGAAGCTGCGGGCTAGAGCTTGCAGGTGGGCTTCTGCTTAAGTGTTCCAGAGGACAATGACTGTGGTGATGGTGGTGACCAGGAAGAACAGGTAGAGGCGGAACAGCAGGGTGTCCATCATTTGACTGAACTGCACCCACAGGCTGACCAAGTGCTGCCGTTGAGCCTCGTCTTCCTGACAGATCCCTGATGACCCAGGGCAGCCATTTAACTCTGCCTCCTGGGGACCTGGCACCTTCCCCACAAACTTCACAGGCTCCTTCAGACCTACAGAGAAACACAGAGACCCAACCATAGGCTGCAAAGGTCACCTGGGAGGGAGGAGGACAGGGAAGGAGGCAGGCACAGAGAAGTGGAGGTGTTGCAGGAGGAAGTGTGGGCAGTGCTGGCTTCCTTACCAGGCAAGTGGGCAGAGGTGAGGCCCAGGTCCTTGTTTCCCTTCGGGGGTGCAATGCGGCAGCATTTTGCTGGGCTGGTGCAGTGCAGAAGCAGGGAATGGAGCCACCGGGGCATGGGTGGGGGCTGCGTGGTGGCCAGGTGCAGCAGGTAGGTGATGAAGACGGTCTCCAGCAGGCTGAGCACCATCAGGGACAGACAGAGAGCGAAGTAGACACCTGGAGAGCAGGGCAGGTCTGTGTGAGGACCAGTGGCCCCTCCCAGACTTCTTGTTCCCTATTTTCCTAAAGGGTACTTTTAATTTTATTATTATTTTTAAATGCTGTATTGTTCATGCTATTACAGTTGCTCCAATTTTTCCCCCTTTGCCACCCCTCCACCCAGGCCACCCCCCCTTCCATAGTCAATCCCCACACCGCTGTCCGTGTCCATGGGTCCTTCATGTATGTTCTTTGACTAATCCCAAAGGACACTTTTTAAAGGTCCCTTTTCACTTTGAACTGGTTCCACTGGTCCCTCTCCCCACCCCATCCTCTCACATTGCTTTTATTCTACTGAAAGAGGAAGGAACTATACTGATAAGGGGGGTGCCACTGGCAGGGAGTAAGTCATCCATCATGAGCAGGAAGACGTTGTAGCCCAGCAGAAGGGTCATCTTGAATGGGGCGCGGCTCTCGCTTTCTGCTGGCAGGTAGAAGCTGAGGGCGTCGATGGCAACCAGGAAGCCACTGGGCAGCAGAAGGTTTATGACATAGAGTCTGGGCCTGCGCCTGATGGCCACCTGGTGGGGAGGAGAAAAGGGCAAGAGAGGAGTAGACAGGAGGTAGCCAAGCAAGCCAAGAGCAAGAGTTGAGATTTGTCCCAGAACAAACTGTCTAATAAGGAAAAGTCACATTTATTGTCCTGTCTCTCCAACAAAGTCTTCTTAATCACCACAGTCTGCCTCCCCAGGCCATGCCCATTACACTGAAACACATGTCTTTCCTTCTTGGCCCAAAGTGGCAACTTTCTTCACTTTCAGTTTTATCTCTACGACATGCTCTCAGCAGGACTGAGGTTACCTGATTCTTAGGTTATCATGTGCCTTTTGTCTTGTATTTCTGCTTGCGCTCCTCATCAAGATCTAACACCTAGAGACTTTGCTGGTGGTATCTAAGACTAGTGGAGGAAAGCAAGACAGAGGTAGACATTTTGGAATCACCAGGATCTGGAATCATAATATCCCCAAGACAGAGTTTCATAAATTTTCTACCATCTCTTATTTTATTAAAAAATTTTTTACTGAATTTATTGGAGTGATATTGGTTAATAAAATTGTATAAGTTTCAAGTGTAAAATTCTATAATGCATCATTAGTATATTGTATTGAGCGTTCACCACCCCAAGTCAAACCTCCTTCCATCACCATTTATCTCCCCTTTTATCCTCTTCTACCTCCCCTACTCCACTTGACCTCTGGTAATCACCATACTGTCCTCCATCCTCTCTTTTTAAAAGGAAACACAACAATTCCAACCCTCCTGAAGGTTCTGATGGCCCTGGGGGAAGGGGGGCCTCAGTGCGAATCACTGCCATTGGAGCTTCGTTTCTTCCTCAGGGAGGATTTATGCCACCAATATTTACTGAGTGCTAGCTACTGGGCTAAGTACGGGAGATTTATCAGTGAAAAAAGTGATAAAAATCTCTGTACTCATGGAGCTTACTTTCTAGTGGAAGAGCTTATGCTCTGGGGGCAGGGGGGACATAAGCTATGCATCTCAGAAGATCACAACCAGGGCCGCTGAGCTCACATAGAAAATGATTTTGTCGTACTGGTTGGTGCCCATAGCCATCTTCACCGTTCTCTGGTGGATACCCAGAAGTGCCCACTCCCCCTTGCTCTGAATGAGGTTCTGTGATGTGTTCGAAATCTCCTGCACTTCCTTCTCCATGCCCAGGACCATGTTCTTCACTGCAAAGAGACCCAGAAAACTCAGCCTCCCCAAATGCTCCCGACCCCCTTGCCCAGACTGTTCTGTTTCTTGCCACTTAGCTTCCACACCCCTTTCTGTGAGATTCCCTCGCTGTTCCCAGCTTTCTGTCTTCTTCTCTCCCAAACCCTTTCTCTGCATCTCAGCAGACCACTATTTATGAGCCTCTCTCACCTGTGTAGATGAAAGAGCTGAAGGTGAGCGTGCAGTTTTGTTCATCAAAGGGGAAATAGAAGATGTCCAGGTTACAGATGCTGATCACCTTCATTGGCTTATCGTATCGGATGTGCCCTTCACTGTTGATATAAGCCATGAGCCCCATAGGTGTCTGATCCACATTCATGCTGTATATGAGAAGGACGGGCAGGTGGGTGCTGTGGGTTCCCTGTTGGACCTGGCCTTCATTTTCTCTTAGGTTCCCCCACTCCTGTGCTCCAGCTCCACTTAGCTGATTTCCCCCTTCCACCTATCTCCATGTGCTGGGGATTTTGTAAGCTCCTCAGTTCAGATACTGCTTCTTTCTAAACTGAGTCTTTGTGCAGCCTCTATTGGTTACATGGTGCTCTTCTCTGGAGATACGGTTTCCTCCTCGCTTTTTTCATCCCTGGTACTCACAACTCCGCGATGAAGATATCTGGAAGCCACAGGTTCTCAGTTGCTATGCTGAGCTTCTTGATGCCCCCACATTCCTCTGGGTTCCACCTGATGAACGGATTGTACCATTTCTAGAGGAAACCATGACATGGGACAAATGGAGTGGGAACTAGTTTTAGTCTTGCCCTAAGATCTCCTGTACTTTACATTCTTTTTTTTTTTCCACTCATTTCTTCACACTCCCAGCCCCTCTCTGGTGAGCCGTCACAACGTCACTGACAAAGTCTTACTTCCACTTCTCCCTCAATGTTCTCAAGGGAGATCTTGAGCTTGGCTTTGGATTCCCAAGGATGGAGCCATTTAAATGTTGGCTTCCATGACCTTGCTTTATTCTGCCTTCTCCCTGTGCCCCATCTCTGCCCCCCTAAACTGGCAGAATAGTAAAGAAGCTTTGTGTTTTCACTGTTGGTCTGGCTCTGTTTGAACTCGTCTAATTTGTGGCTATTCTCAGCTTCACCCATTGTAATCTGTGAAGTCGGACCCAGGAACAGAAGAAGGAAAGTACTGTAGTAAAGGGGAAACTGAGTCTATCATACCATATTTAGCCACAGGAATGATGTCATCAGTTGAAGCTGTTCATCCTGGAAAAACAATTTTCAAGCAGGATCATTAACTCCATGAAGTCAGGTCCAATGCCACCACTCACCTCTTGCTCATTTTTAAGGCTGTTCTGTGTGGTGATTAGGATTTTTAATCATAAGCCACTGAAAAATGTAGGTCAAATAATCTAGGGCGCATGGGAAACCTAAGTGAAAAAACAGTATGAGGCCACCGGGGTTACGTTGCTTGTGGAGTATTCCAAAAAGGGACAGATTCTACCTGCAGTGATATCATTGTACCATTCCCTGTTATGTCTCCCTACTCCACAGACTGAGCTCTTCATTTTACAAAATCCAATCAGGAGACCTACTGCTTACCACTAGACCATTGCAGTACTTGGTCAGGACTTACCACTTCCAGGATGGCAGACAGGGTAAAGGAGATGTTGACGTGAACGGGGCTGCTGTAGTTGGTGACCGGGAGGAAGGCCTTTCTGTCAAACACTGCTCGGAAGGCAGCAGGATCCACTCCATGCTGCTCAAAGCCTGAGCAATTGATGGTGAAACTGTCTCCTCTTCCTGCAAAGAGCAGGGACTCTGTGAGAGGAGTGCCAGCGCTGGGGTTTAGGGAACGCTTCTGCCATGAGAAAATAGGGGGCGTGGGAGAAGCACGTGAGCTCCTCCTTTCTGAGCCAGGGAACATGGGCTGGGTGGGTAGGCAAATGGTGGAAGTTGTTGAGGTGAGCTGAGTCAGGGCTCCATTCTCAATTCCATTGTTTCTGTCTCCATGCAAAACTTGTCCAAAGGCGAATGCAAACTCAGCTCTGACCACTGCTTTTCAGTGTCCTGCTATGTTCTTCCAAATCTCACCACAGACGTTTGCACCTTGACTCAGTGTCTTTCCATTGCTCCTCTCTGTCCTTCATCCAACTTGGGAATATCAGTGACAAATTTTGCTATCACTGTACTCCTCTTCACTATATTAATAAGACGTAGATGATCATAAATTAATGATAAGGGAAATAGGTAGGTAGTGTGAGATTGGGCATGTTCAGGGTGGTACGGCCTTACCCGCTAGTGGCATCGGGGAGGCAGTGTGAGATATGTGGGATCTTAAGGAAGGAACCCAGTTTTTCAATTTAATGAGTATTTATTGTGTCTGCTATGTGCTGTGATTGTTCTTTTCTAAATTCAGCAACCATCACCACTGAGGCTTTCTCAGAGAGAGTTCCTTGATATCACTCTTATGCCCAACCGCTTTCTAGTCATACTTTGTGGAGTAGAAGCAGTGAATGATGCGGTAACATCTGCTTTTATCTGTCTCCGATTTTATACTATCCCTCGTCGCTCATTGACAATAGCGAACAGGAAAAAAACTCTAGGCTGGGAAAATTATACTGAAAAAGTGTCCCTCTTTCATGACAAGTCTCATCCACGTCCTTCCTCTTAGTATCTTTCCTGTTGCATTTCATTTGTTTCAAGAGAGCTGAGAAAGAATTCTCTTCCACTTAATATCACCTGATATTCAGAAACCATGGGGATAGATTATATTCTTGGAAAGAGAAAGACATAGGGAAGGAGAAGAGGCCAATAGAAGCAGGAGAGAGGGGAAGTAACTAAAGAGAAGAGTGAGTTAACTGTTAGGATCCTAGAAAGAGGTTAGCCATCAGTGTTATAAGTTTCCGCTTTTACCAAAATGAACATCCAATCTTTGACTGCTTAGGAAAAACAAGAATTAGCCTAGTTTCTCTGTTTCTCAAAATTTATATGTCTGTTTTGCTTTTGTTTTTGTCCCATCTTACCTTGAAGCAGCAGGTGAAGAAGGAGGCAGACGAGGAATCCTTCCCCATGGAGCCAACCTCTTTCCATCTTCCTCTCTCTGGCTCTTCTCTGGGGACTTAGTAATGATGTTGACCTTAAAAGACCGAGAGGCCACACCTTGAGCCCTAGCTTTGAATAAAACAGGTGTCGGGTGGCATTAGCCACCCCTCTAACAAGCACCCCTAGTGCTAAGAGAATGTCATGGAGGACTGCTCGCCCTGTGACCTAACTGGACCTGAATCTAGGCTCCAAAAGTAATCTGGAAAATCAGTTTGCAGGGGAGGAAGCAAAAATATTTGGCCATTGGAGCAGTGCTAATGGCTTCCTCATACTGTGGAATCACTCTAGCATATAATGCATCCTAGAAAAGGCACGTAATGACTGCCATTGTCTTCAAGTGACACATACACTTATTTTAACCTTTTTGCCATCTTAAAAAAAAATGGAGGCCTCCTTTTTTATAATCAACTTTAGACTCTAAAGTTTTAAACAAGACTCCAGTACTGACAGGTCTTAACTTCTGATTTTTTTGAGTGTATCAAAAGCAATGTGGACCCGGGTCTACTGGATGGAGGGAGTGAATAGTGGGGTAGAGGGGAGGTGGCAGAAGTAATACTGTTTTCAGTAGAAGTTGACTTGTGAGGTCATGTGTGATCAGCCTGCAAGTTTATGTTGTTTCTAGTTGTACTAGTATTTTAAAGAAATTAGTTGTCAACATTTTGGAATTGGGAGGTTTCATATAAAAACTGTGTTTCTGGATTCCTTTGAAAAATGAGATCAAGCAATACTGGGCTCACATTTTTGCTTGACAACAATGTGCCAAAGCTAAGAAAACAGGTAAGCCCTTTGGTGGAGCAATATTCCCTCTAGATCATCACAGTCTCTGTGACCAACTGCTGTCTTGTTCCTGACCAGCTCCCCTCATTCATGTTACCTGCTTCGCCTCTGTAAGCGTTTGACTTGGCTTTGACTGTTAGGATTGATTTTCTTGTGTGATTTTTAAAGAGCCTTGAGAAGTAATTTCAAAATACTATTTCATGCCTAGGCGATCAGAGGTCTCGTCAGATTTAGAGTGGGCAAAATTTGGTTCATAGAGGAAATCAGACATGGTATGGTTAAATGGGCCAAAATGATCAATGCTTTAACTTGTTTTAGTCTAGAATTATTTCCGTTAGGAAAGACTCCAGAGATAATAATCAGTGACCTACAGAACAAAGGGAGAGCAATTGCTTACATGAAGAAGCTTTACAGGCTGAGTTGCTATGATGCAGTAAGAAAGGTTTAAGGCTTCCCTGGCTTGTGTGGCTCAGTGGATTGAGTGCCAGCCTGTGAAACAAGGGGTCGCTGGTTCGATTCCCAGGTAGGGCACATGCCTGGGTTGCAGGCCAGTCCCCAGTAGGGGGTGCACGAGAGGCAACCACACATTGGTGTTTGGCTCTTCTTTCTCCCCACCCCCTAAAAAAAAAAATAAATAAAATCTTTTTTTAAAAAAAGCTTTAAGGCCAAATCCTGTTTCTACTGGAAACATCACCTACTGGAAACATGTCACCTTCTGTCAGCCTCAGTTTTCTCATCTCTAAAATAGGGAGGATAAAACCTATCTCGCAGGGGGTTTTTGTGGTTGGAGATAATGTATGTATAGTGCCTTTCCTATCCTGAACAATTAATAAATTGAAGTAGAAATAATGGCAGTAATAGTAGTTGTTATTGTTATCCTGGTTCATCTGAGATTGTTTGGGTTGCTTCAACCTTAATGGAATCTTCTGGACTTAAACTGTCTGGGTTGACTAAAACCATCCTGGTTCCCATGAGCCCTTTCCACTTAGTCTTACTGAGCTAGTTACCAATGAGGATCATCCCTCTGCTCTTTTCAGCGTGACTCTTCATCATTTGAGAACCCCTTCTCCTTCAGGAAGTTTTTTTCTTTGTCTTTTTCTTTTTAGATGACTTTGGATCCGCATATCTCAAAGTTTTTTCTGCAGAACACTAGTTCTACAGGATGTTAAATGATGTTTCTAAAAAATTATTTTTGTTATTTCAAGTTCAAATAACTCTGAGAAATACTAAATTAAACGAGACTAAACAGGCTTTATTATTGTAGAATTTCTCAGGATATTTAGTTAAAATTTGTTCACGTGACTTGAATATCATATGCATATTTTCCAAACTTAGTTGACTTTGAAAATTGCTGCTTCTCAGAATGTCTTGCAGGACTAGTACTCCATGGATTATTTTGGGAAATACTGCTTTAGGTAAATAGAACAAATCCAGGAGAAAAAACTTCAAGAAAGCATCTTAAGCTTACTGTAGATAGAATATAGAACACAAGCAGCATATGTATAAATAAATCAAATATTTTTTTTAAAAGTAAATAGTGCCCTGATAGGTGTGGCTCAGTTGGTTGGGCGTCATCCTGCGAAGCAAAAGGTCACCTGTTCCATTCCTGGTCAGGGCGCATGACTGGGTTGCGGGTTTGGTCCCTGGTTGGGGTTTGAACAAGGGCCGACCAATCCAGGTTTCTCTCGCATGTCAATGTTTCTCTCCCTCTCTTTCTCCTTCACTGCCCCTCTCTCTAAAAATAATAAATAAAACCTATAAATAATTAAATAAACAGATAAGGATTTTAAAACCTGAAATTTTATTAGAACTGTAAAAACCTACAAGCAAAAAAAAAAGTCAAATATGAGTTACAAGCTCTTTTGAATCTCTGAGCAATATAAACTTAGACTGAATCAAGGGGTAATATTTTTTCTTTCTTTTTTTTTTTAGATTAATGGCTGGCTGCAAGCCACATAATATCATCCCCCTAGATCTAAGTTTAGGATAAGAGTTTAAAAAGGCGATTTCACTCATACCTGGAATCTAATGAACAAACTGAGTTAACAAGGAAAATGGGGACAGACTCACAGATGGAGAGCAGAGTAACAGCCAGTACAGGGGGAAGGGAGAGGGTGGAGGGACTGAGCAAAAAGGAAAAAGGAGTCATGGACATGGACAACAGTGTGATGATTGCTGGGGGAAGGGAAGGTATAAGGGGACTAAAAGGTAATATAAAAAAGTACAATAAAGATTAAATTAAACAAAAAATAAAAAGATACTTTGGTATTGTTACTTCTCAAATATACTCAGACAGTAACATTTTAGTAGCTAAAAAACAATAGCAATTTTTCTCACTGGAGGTCTTGTAATGAATAAAGTATATATTTTGTCTTAAGAATACATATGATTTCATCCCAGGACTCAATAAATGAACTATTTCGAATGAAAAATAAACGCAGCCTGCATAGATTTGAAATTTTTCTGAGCTGACGTTCACGCCAAAAAGGTTATCACTGATGCAGATCAAAGTTGCTTATCTCTTCTTCTGAAATGAAGCCCGTATTCATAAAGCAAAACACTTGGGAAATGCCTAGACCTGTTTTGGCGAGAAGGCTCCATCGTGGCTGGACTGCAGGCTCTGGCTCCTCTCAGCGGGACCGTATTGCCTCCCCTGTTGTGGCCTTGCAGGTGCCCAGCCTGTGCTTCTCAATAATGTGAGAGATAATCCCCCATGCCAACCTTACCATTAGAGATGGTAGACATACCCTATCATTTTATTCAGTTGAGTACATAATCCTTAATTATCGTTCTGGGAGGATTAAAATCCCAAGGCATGTCTATGGGCTGTGATGCTTGTTGGTTTAGCTGAGTAGATTTAGGTGGTTTGTTCTGGGTGGAGGGAGCAGCTGGAGTAAAAAATGGAAATTACAGTGTTGTCAGGACCTCAGACTTGAGTAGGAGAGTGGCATGAAATGAAGCTGTGGTATTACGTGGGGCCAGATCACGGAAGGCCTTGTAGACCAAGCTAAAGTTTATTTAATGCCCAGTGTCTCCCACACTTGTATAAGGTTCAGACCTATTTGAAGAGAAATAATTCTCCTAAACCCCTGATGTTTACTTAAATTATTTATATTATGTTACTTAAATATGTACTTTCATGAAACCATGTATAAAGTGTTTATTCTTATATTTCTTATACCACTATAAAATTAAAATTACTGTACAAATTATGTACATACAAGACTACAGAGTCAACACAACACTAATTTAATGTGGTTGATAATATTATTTTGCTGAAATTCGATAATCGCTATAAATTGTTTTCCTTTTTTTTTTAACAAGGAACTAACTTCTGAATACCTATCTGTTATGTTTTTGGGCCAATTTGATAGTGCATCTCAATATAAGCACTTTAAAATCATTTTAAAGTAATTCTGTATTTCGTTCTAACTATTGCCCTTACTGCTAATGAGTTTCGGAAGTTACTACTACAAAGATGGGAAGTGTGTATTACTTTCCTTCACAAAATGAATGTGTGATGTGACTTACAATGTGACTATACTACCGTGGGCTATGTACATGAACAATCAGCTAATCCGCCGCAGTTCTCTGTCAAAAGTACCTTGAAACCTTGGTGTGCACAACATGCTATGATATCATTGGCTTTCATTTGGCATTGTTTACATCTTAAATCCTCTTCTTTTCTAATTTGCCTTAGATCATTAAAGAGGTGTCTTATTCTGTCACACTGTACTGTTTCCATGATGACAAATAAAAGGTTCAATTTATTAATTATTTTTTTAAAGCCTTATTCTATGAAAGTGACTTGCATGGCAAAATTGATCTGCAGAAGATAAATTTTGTCTTTGTAACTAGCAGAAGAATTCAACATGAGTACTACAGCAGACAGGGGTAGGGGGGTGATTGTTACCGCTTGACATTAATTAGCCCCTGACAAGCTGGGCATAGGAGGTGTCAGGAGGCTATTGTAGCAGAGCACATCTCATGTCAATGAGTGTGCCACTGTCCATCCTGCTCTGCAGCCGTAAGCCCGTGGGTTTCCCTTGAAACCTCTCTTTCTCATACCACCACGTCTAACCCATCGATAAACTCTGTGATTTTATCTCTTAAATTTCTCTCAAGTCCACCCACTTCTCTCCCTCTTTTCCACCACAACTCCAGTCCAGGCCATCTCTCTCTTTCCTGGACAACAGTTACTCCTAGCTAGATTCTTCTCTTCCATTCTAGCTGCCTCTAATTCTTTCTCCAGTTTTCAGAGCTCAAATTTGATTTCTCAGCCCTTAACCCACTCACCTTTTAAACCCTTGCAATGGTTGCCTTTCACTCTTACTCTAAAGACCTGTAACGTAGTCTACAGGCCTTTGGAAATGTACCCTTCCTTCTCCCACCACCTGGCCTGTTTTTCCCTCTACCTAGAGTATTCTCTGCTCTGCAGCCTCCACCGTCTTCCCCTCTCTGACTCCTACTGTCCTTCAGATGTAACACACACCTTCCTTTTCTAGTACTGACTGCAGGTATAGTTTAACTTTGAATTAATGTTTATCTGGGACCCTAAGCTCTGTGAAGACAAGAGATGTGTCTGTTTTAGTATCACTATATCTCCATCAAATATTGAAAGAATAAGCATATTCAGTATATTACACAAGTATTATTTTAAAATACATATAAGTCTGTGTTGCCACAGATTCTCTACCAAGCTTTGATAAATTTTAACATTTATCAGTCATTTTAAAAAGAAATAAAATATTACAGAAACAGGCGAAGCCCCTGTGTGTTGTTCTCTGGTCTTATGCTCCTCCCTTCTACAGCAGAGGTAACTACACTTTGAAATTGTTATCATGCCCAGTACACATGTGTATCCTAAAATAACATCATATTCTACATGCTTGCAAAATGAATACAAATGGAGCATACAGTTTGAGTTTTTCGGTAACTTATTTTTACTCAGCATTGTTTTTGAGATTTATACATATTGATATATAGTAGCTCTTGTTCTTTAACTGCTACATAATATCCCATTGTACAAATACTATAACTAGTTACCTGTTCTTTTATTAGTAGAATTTAGGTTCTTTCCACTATTACACGCAATTCACAATAAGTATATCTCTTTGTGCAGATGCGTAGGAGAGGCTTCAGGGTTGCCTTTTCTCGGCTAATGGCATTAACCTCTAATGTCCTGAAGTATTCATTGTGTGTAATACATTCACGTCTCCCCTCGGCATCTGGAATGATAGTTAGCTATGTGTTATCCTTGGGAGAATGAAGAAAATAGTCACTCATGTAATTTTGTTTGGGGCTTAATTCACTTGCAGAAGCCCCTGCTGAGGAAGGTTAATCTACAACGTATATGCAGAAGTGGAATTGTTGGGTTCAAGGCTATGCATAAAAAACCATTAGCTTTTCCTCAGATCTCTTTGCTTCTTCCACTGTAACAAAGTTGTAGATGGCTCATAGCTGTTCTGCTGAGCATTGCATTTCCCAGTTTTCTTCTCAGTTAGATGTGGCCATAAGACTAAACTGTCACCAATGGAATGTGACTAGAAATAATGTATGCAGCCTCCTGGTTGGTGCCTGAAGGCCAGCTCATACCTCATTTACACTCTTTTGTGGCATCTCTGGGCCACACTGGAAGAAGTGTTGTCTTGAGCCACACATTAAATACTCAAACACTAATGAAAACTGATGAGCAAAACAATGATTTTAAGTAAATTTACAATTTTGTGTTGGGCCTCATTCATACTCATCGTGGGTTGCATGCGGCCCACGGGTTGCAAGCTGGGCACCGCTAGAGCAACTTTGGGAGCCAAATGTTGAACCTGACAGAACCACTGTCACCCTGGGTCTCTGCTGAACTGCAAGAAGCAGAACTGCACTGCTGATCTGGTAGACTCACCTAGAAATAAACTTCTTGACTTCAAGCCACTGATTTTTTTTTTTTTTTAATCCTTACTACCCAGATATGAGTCCTGACTAGGAATTGAACCCTCAACCTTTTGGTTACAGGGATGATGTTCCAACCAACAGAGCCACCCAGCCAGGGCAAGCCACTGAATTTTAGGGAACTCCTTGAGGCCTAACAATACAGCCCATTTCCAAGGTTCCATCGATTGATACTCTACCAGCAATGTATGAAATAACTCGTATTCTGTCCCTACAGATCCTTGACAACACTTGGTGTTGTCAGGTTTTTACGTTTCCCTATGCAATAGGCATAAAATGGAATCTCATTGTTATTTTAATTTCCATGTCCCTGATTATTAGTGAGATTGGGTGTCTTTTCAAACATATTTGAGTTGCTTTTCTGGTTTCCTTTTCTGTGAACCATTTGTCCACATCATTTGCCCGTTTTCCTATTGGATTATTTGCCCCCTATTATTGTGCTGTAGAAATTATTTGTGTATTTTTATTTAAAACTTAGTTATAACTTGTGCTTTATCTTGTAGTATCTTGTACAAAAGGTTAAATTTTAATATAGTAAAATGTTATCAGTCTTTCCTTTCTTGTTTTTATGTCTTGTTTAAGAAGTTCTCTACTCTCAAGTTCACAAGGATATTTCACCTTTTCTTCTAAATGTTTTAAAATCTTCACCTTCAACCCTGACCAGTGTGGTTCAGTTGGTTGGGTATCATCTAGCAAAGAGAAAGGGCACTGGTTTGATTTCTGGTCAGGGCACATGCCTGGGTTGCAGGTTCCATGTTGGGAAGAGTACGAGAGGCAACCAATCCATGTTTCTCTCTCACATCAATGTTTCTCTCCTTCTTTTTCTCCCTCCCTTCCCTCTCCCTTTCTCAAAAAAAAAAAAAAGTTTTCTCTTTCACGGTTAGGCCTTTGATGTACCTGAAATAGATTTTTCTGGTAGTATGTATGAAGTAGTAATCCCTGAGTTTTTTGTTTTTTTAAAAATATGGATAACCAATATCCCAGCACTATTTATGCAATCTTCTTCCTTTCTCTATTGACTTTTAATTTTTTGCTGTTACAGGTCAAGTTTACACATATTTATGCATGAGTCTGTTTTCTAGGCTCTTTATTCTATTGCAGTGGTTTATCAATTCATTTTTGTGCAAGAACACTGTGCTAATTACTTTTGTTTTATGAAACATTAATGTCTTCACATTATCTGGTTGTATAAAGGTGGAAAAGTCACTTTACCTTCTTTTATTTTTTAAATCTCTGAAATGGACAATCATAATACCTACACATATGGTTGTTGTGGAGATTAAAAGAAACAACAATTGTACTTAAAGCACCAGATACAGAGTAGGTAGGTACTCACCAGAGTAGTTATGTTATGTTATGACCATGTTGAAGGTACAGATGAAACACAAAAAAAGAGGTAAAGGGACCCTCAGCTTCATTTATAAAAAGATAGGGATGAGTTGGCATGCCGTTTCTAAGGCTCTTGCCACTCTAAAAACTGTGATCATAGCATTTCATTATCTGGAAACCGGGCAGCACACACCACGCGTTGGGCAATGGGATAAAAGTAAGAAAGGTGATATCAGAATGCAGGGTGGCTTCCTGAACAAGCAGTCGTAACAGATAAGATTGGTGACTGGCTGGCGACAAGGACATAGCAGCTACGGTGACCTTCACGGTGTTTCTGGTGCATAAACAGCCTCACACTGTCAGGATCTCCCTGCCTGCAAACACTGGGCTGCCGGACCACACAGGGCTACTGTCAACCCTTCGGGTCACCCACGGGGGTGCGCGGCTTCAGAGAAGACTGCAGGCAGGGTCGCAGAAGTACTGGGAAGGACGGTGCAGAGCTAGGAGCGCGGTGGAAAGGAGCAGTCTGCACCTCCCCCAGGGCTTCTATGGGGCTTCTGGGAAATAGAGTCCTTTGCCTCGTGTCCAGCCGCGGGTTCCTGGAAGGAGAACTACAATTCCCTTCAGCCTTGCGGAGTCTTTGTGCAGCACGCTTGCGCAGTCTGGCGGCCAATGCCGCTATAAAGGCTTGTTTTGCTACGGAGCTGATGCTCGCGAGCGTGGTCGAGTGGCCGGCGCGGTGGTCCTGGACCTGGGGCACAGGTAGGTAGCGGCTACCACCGCTCCCCGTCCTTCCCCCTCGGTTGTCACTTGGATCACCCTCGTGTATTTGCTCTGGGGGCGGCGAGCTGTGATCGGGATACAAGCAGTTCGGGGGAAGCTAGAGACCTGATAAAAGGGCCTGGCCTTCCTCTTGTCTCCCGCCGCCCCCTCCTTGGGACGCGGTCCCTGAGGGCTCGTGGTGAGGTCCTGGCCTGGGAAGGCAGGTAGGGTGGGATGCGTGGACAAGGGTGCTGGCTACATTCCCGGATGCGGCCACCAGGGGGTGCTGCGCCCGCGGCCCGTGGGTGTGGGTCTCTATCGGCTCTCCAGGCCCCAACCGGCCATGGGAACGCCCTAGGGTCCGGGGGCATCCCAGGCGAAGTTGGACTGAGAGAAGCACCCATCCTTAAGGTTGTAGGGAGGGTGTCCTTGGACACTCCAGCTCAAGCCGCACACCGGAGACTGAGCTGCCAGCGACCTGAGAAGCCATCCTCTTGGTGTTTTTTGTTTTTTAGGGTTTTTTGCAAATGGGTAAATGGAGGTTTGTGGCTTAAGCACGCACAGCACACCCTGGGTAGAGCCCAGAATGGAACCCAGATCTCTTGACTGTCATCACTGCCCTTGCCACTTCCACCACACAGCTGCATGGTGCTTTGCATTTATTACACAAGGGTCAATTGGTTTCCGCACAGGAATGACTGGCAAAGTTTCAGGCTTTGAAGGAGGAGATGGGTAGGGAGATGTGTAGGTTATACTGGGGTCTCCAGCGTGAGTAAGTGAAAAGTGCAGAAGATAAGAAACACAAGTGGACTGGAGGAGGGAGAGAATACGAATCCTCCTTTCAGCCTCAGGTCCGGTCCTCTTGTGCAGCTTCAGGCCCTGGAACCAGAATCCCGAGATGTTGGAAACCTAAGTTATGACGGCAATTTGGAAGCAGCATCCTGGCTAATTAAAGTTCTTAATCCTGTGCAACCCCCCTCCCTCCAGGCAGGTTCATCTGCTTCATTGCACACTGGTATCACTGGAAGGACAGTATTGATTTAAAAAAAAAAAAAAGGCAGCTGACCAAGAGGCCTCAACTCTTAATTTTTAGTCTGGCACTTCTTTTGGGTTCTTCTGCTTTGGTTGTTCTGCTAGTGCCATCCCACAGCTCTGGCTCAAACTTGAACAAAAATCCCCCCCCCCCTTTAATATCTAAAGCAAGTTAGCATTTAAAGAGACTTTAGAACAACTTTAAGGGAGAATAGAAGAAAAGAAGTAAATGCCAATAGTATTTAAACTGATAAGAACAGATAGTATACTTGATCTTGGCCAAAAGGCCAAGAAGCTATACCAATAGTATTTAAAAATAGTTTAGCCTATGACCTCTTTGGCCTTTGGCTGAGATCAAGTGTAGTATCTGTTCTTATCAGTTTAAAAATAGTTTCGCCTAGTGATTCTTTATTAGTTGCTTTCTTCAGATTTGGGCCCCGTTTCTTTCCCAAACCTGTCGGACTTCCTAGCTCTTGGCTGGCCTCCACACGGAATGCCTTGTTTTATATCCCCGATACACAGCAGAGGGAATCATCCGTCTGTTCAAGGCCAGGAGATAGGAACTTTGTGCCCCTTAAGCCCTGCCTACTCTCATGGCTGCAGCTCTTTTCCCAGGAAATTAAAGAAGCAAGAGTGTTAGAGGTGTTGAGAAACTGCTCCCTATATCCTTCGTACATAGAATAACTTGAGATAAAGTGATTGAAAGAGACTTTGGTGTTCATGAGTTCTTAGACAATTGAGGTGATTTTTGTGTTCCTCTTGACATGGCCTTTGGTATTATAAATGAGTTCCTTTGGCCTCCCGCCTTTTAAACTCCCTCCCCTCCTCCTGCCTTTTCTCAGAGTAGGACTAGCCTTTTAAATTAGCTAGGCTTGGGAGCCTTTGGAGGTGAAGGTTGGACTTCTGTGACCCCTGTAACAAGAATAATTACTCTGATCTGCAGTTGCACCCAGACATTGGGAACACTGGCAAGTGCCAGGTCTGTTTACAGTTTAGACTTATGGAGGTCTCCTTCCTGTGATTGCTGTGTTCTTGGTTGTAAGCTGGTATTCTTTATGGTGGAATTTGTCATTGGACAAGGTGACTTTTTTTTTTTTTTTTAAAGATAAGTAACTTAGCGGGCCCAACTCAGGGTACGTGAATCAGACCTCTGAAAGGCAAGAAGTCAAGCTTTTTTGTGCTGGAAACATATCTGTGGAGGAGACTTGGTCCTTTTTATTTAGAAGATTAGTTAGTTTTCTCCTTTTTTCTGATACCTTAAAAAATGAATAGTAGCTGTCCGAATTTTGTCTGCCGAGTAGTACTTTTAAATTAACAGTGATTGCTAGCTAGGAATTTATGGAATTCAAAAGGCAACATGGCTGCACTTTAATTTCTAGTGAGGCTGGTATGAAAAGGATTTTCTCAGCTTGTATCTGGGAGGCTTAGACCCATCTTAGCATGGGGGACATGTTTCAGAGCGGTATGTATGGGTTTTATTTTTTCAAAAGTTACTGAATTTGATACAGACTATTGGTTAGAGTTAGCCGGGCAAGCAGAGGTTTAGAACAGACTTCATAGGACAGGGTGGGGAATTTGGTTTCGTTTTTATTTTTTAATAACAGCTTAGTTGAGATGTAATGTATAAACCATGGAAATTCAGCCTTTTAAACTGTTTTGTTAGTATATTCACAGAACTGTGCAGCCGTTACCACTACCTAATTTTAGAACACTTTCACATCCCAAGGGCAATTTGTTTGTAAAGTTAAGTCGTAATATTGTTTTGTATGTTAGCTATGTAACTCCATGCTGCCTCAAACATAACATCAGCTTACTCATTACTTAATTATAAAAATGCAGAGATGGGATAGATCATTGATAGAATGAGTGTTTTATAAGTTTTCATTTAATAAAATTTAGTAGGAGGAATGATACCATTTTAAAATTGTGGAGTTTGTAATTCTTGGAACAGACATAAATTGTTTTTAGAAAGTTTTCTTTTCTTTTTTTAAAGACCTATCTCAACCCTGTATACATTGGGTTGAAGAGAGCGGGCCTCTTTACCAGTATGTTTATTTTTGCTAATCTTTTTTTGTTTTCCTTAGCAGTGGGAGGAGATAATTCTTATTTCTATTACACTGAGCTTTTTCTTTAAAACATGAAACGTTACTTGAAAAAATTTTAAATATTTTTATAGATACAAGGATAGAAAATCTTAGTACTTTTGCCCCTTTTTCTATTTTAAGCATATTGGCATATTATTAAGCACAATTTAGGAAATATCTGTTCCTGATGAATTTTTAATTTCAGAAATTCTGAAGTGAAACCAGGAATCTAGGAGCCCTGGCACCTCCATTCAGAGAAGATGAAGGACATCGACATAGGAAAAGAATATGTCATCCCCAGTCCTGGTTATAGAAGCGTGAGAGAGAGGACCAGCACTTCCCGGCAGGACAAAGACCACGAGGGCTCCAAGTACAAAAGAACTCGGCTGGTCAGTATTTCCTTTCCCAAGTCCCTTTCCTTGTCTGCTCGTTGTGCTAGACCACATCTTCTTTGTTCATATAATGCACAGTTTAAAAGAAGTTTCTTGTTCTTTATTGACTTTAGGTCCCTGTTAAGAATTTATGGCCCTGACTGGTGTGGCTCAGTGGGTTGGGCGTCATTCTGCAAACCAAAAGGTCCCTGTTTCGATTCCCAGTCAGGGCACGTGACTGGTTGTGGGCCGGGTCCCAGGTCGGGGAGCAAAGAGGGAGCTCATCGATGTTTCTTCCTCACGTCGATGTTTCTCTCCCTGTCTTTCTCCCTCCCTCCTCCTTTCTCTAAAAATAAGTAAATAAAACCTTTGAAAAAAAGAATTTATGGTCACTTACAAAAGAGGAGAGGTTGGCTCTCAGCCTTCTACCTGTTTCTCCCTTTGGCTCCTCTCTGCCACTTATGCTCATGTGTGGTACCTTCTGAAAAGGCTTTGCTTAAGAGAAGGGAACTTATGGGAGGGGAGGGAGGAGTGGAGCAGAGGGAATATGAACCATCATATGTCATTCACGTGCTTAAAAATTTTTTTTTTTCCCTTTGCTTCTGTTGCCTGTTTAAAATGACTCCTTTGGAGAGACTCATTCAGATTTCAGATAGTACTTGAAACAATTGTAGATTGTTATAGGATAATCAGTAAGCTTTTCAAGTAAATCCATGTAATAATCTAGTTTCCTCCAAGGAAAATAATGAATATACATTTTAAACAGGAGGAAATATCTTTCTTCTGAGAAAAGAAATCATTCCTTTTCTTGACTTGCAAAAGTAACTAATAAGGAGAAGTGAGGAGAGACTGGATTTAGGAAGTCAGGTTTGTGTTCATGTATTTGTTATGAGAAAACTTGAGAAAGATGTGGGCTTTGCAGCTGACTCTGGAGTTTCATTAGCCTAACATTAGCTTTCCCGCTTTGGCTGTCTTACTAATGAACATTTTCTCACGATTGGGTGTTTTCCGTCCCCACTGTATATTATACAGTACTTTCCCATTCAAGCTTAACTTTGGTGAAACAGAGATTCAGTATAATCAGTGTAAAATCCTTAAGATGCCAGTTTTGTTACTTCTTTGTGTCCTTTTGTCTAGACCTTGTTAATTAAACATTTTCTGAATATCTTCCAAGTGTTCAACACTGTTAGGATAGCACTTAAATGTGGGAGAGGTCACCAGTGTAACAGTGGAGCAGGACTTTGAAGGATGATTAGGTGGGGATGCTGTCAAACTACTTGTATCATCTGTGCCTTAATGGTTTATGAATAAAATAGCATTGATGGTAGAATGTAACTCATGGGATCATTGAAGATTAAACAAGATTAATACATATAAAATGCTGAGAATGGTGACTGCCGTGTAGCTAGTGCTCAATAAAGGATAGCTCTTAGAACTAGTTGTCTAGATGGTAGAGTATAAGGGAAATTCTGCATGCCATGCTAAGGAATCTTTTACTGTGGGCATTGGGGAACTATTAGATGTTATTGAGGAGGATTTTTTATTCTTTCTTTTTAATCCTCATCGGAGGATATTTTTTATTGATTTTAGAGAGAGAGGAATTGGGGGGCGGGGGGAGAAAGAAACATTGGTCTGTTGCTTCCCAGCCAACTGAGTCACACAGCCAGGGAAAGGAGGGCTTTTTTTTTCTTTTAACTTTCTCTTTTGAGATAACTGTAGATTCACATGCAGTTGTAAGAAATAATATAGAGATCCATATGCGCTTTTTCCAGCTTCCCCCAATGGTAACTCCTTGCATAACTTCAGTACAACATCACAACAGGATACTGATGGACGCTAATACAGCCTATCCACCTGATTAAGACTTTACCAGCTTCACGTGCACTCATTTGTGTGCGTGTGTTCCGTGCAGTTTTTTCACATGTGTAGATTTGTATGAACCACCACCACAGTCAAGATAGAAAACACCTCTATCCCAGGGATCTCTCATGCTACCTTGTTATAACCATAGCCACCTCTCTCCCCTCTCCCCTAAGCTCCGGCAACCATGATTCTGTTCTCCATCTCTATTTGTCATTTTAAGTATTGCATATAAATGGAATCATATAGTACAGACTCTTTTGAGATTGGCTTTTTTTTCATTCAGCATTATTCCCTTGAGATCCATCTTATTTGTTGTATCAATATATCGTCCCTTTTAATTGTGAGTAGTATCTGTTTATAGATAAACCATACTTTGTTGAACCATTCAGCTACTGAAGAACATGAGAGTCATTTCTAGTTTCTGGCTATTACAAATAAAGGGGCTTTGAATATTTGTGTGTAGGATTTTGTGTGGATAAGCTCTGTTTCTCTGGAACACCCAAGAATGCAATTGCTGGGTCATACGATAAGTACATGTGTAGTTTCATAAGAAACATCAATACTCTTTTCCACAGTAGCTGTACAATTTTACATTCCCACCAATAATGTATGACACATCCAATTTCTCTACATTCCTGCCAATTTTGGTGTTGTTATTTTTATTTTTTATTGAATTTATTGGGGTTACGTTGGTCAACAAAATTATGTATGTTTCAAGCGTACAGTTCTACAATACATCATCTGCACATCGCAGTGTGTGCGCTCACCATCCAAAGTCTAGCCTCCTTTCGTCAACATTTACCCTGTGTATCCTCTTCCACCTGCCCCCCTGCCCCATAATCTTTGTTTTAGCCATTCTGATAGGTATGCCTGATATCTCATTGTAGTCTTAGTATGTGTGACCCAATGGCTAATGAGGTTGAGATGATATGGGAATTTTAAGAGTTGATATTATCTCAGGAAGATTAGTTTTGAGGCAGTTATGAAGAAAAAAAAAAACCACAACAAAAACCTGTATAGGAGAGAGAGAAAAAAAATACAGAGAGCAGTCAGGAGGCTCCTGTGCTAGCCCGCGCAAGAGAATCCACAAGTCTGTATCCAAGCATAATAATGAGATGGAGAGGGAGAGATTCAGGGGCATCTCTGGAAGGGGAGGGGCATATTGGGGTACCTGAAATTGGTGGTAAGAATGAGTTTGCTTTTAAGCATGTTGAATTTGAAGTGCATCCAGGTAAAGTGATCAGTAGATGGGTGGGGCACAGGCAAGAAGGAAAACCAGAAAGAAATTGAGGGTTGTTAGTGCGTCCATGTGGGTGAAGCCTTGGGAGTGAGCAGGCTCGCCCAAGGGTGGCTTGTCAAGCAGCAACAGGTAGAACCTGGGAGGCTAGTGTGTGGCCCTGTGAAATCCCTGGGGACACCGTCCCTCTCCAGTTGGTTAGAGTAGAATTGACGTTAGGATCTGCAATGGCAACAGTAAGCTTTTCCTGTGCAGGTGGAGAAGAACTGGAAATAGAGTCATTCTTGTGCCTTTTGTCCCTAAAATGATAAAGTCAGGCATCAGACAGCAAGTTTCCTTCCTGTGATTGAGCTTTACCTTGAAGAAACAGGAAGGCTAATAAAACTTTCATAAAATTTCAGGAGGCTTATATGAATTTCATTTTTATTACCATTTCATGTTTCTTAAACTTCTAAATTTGAGTTCCATTTTTTTGTGTGTTTTGGGTTTTTTTTGTTGTTGTTCTTTTTATCATATCCTCGTACCCTCTGAACTTATTTTTTACTTAAAATATTTCTTTTCATTAGTTTCATTTCTTTTTGTTTGTTTGCTTAGCCTTGACCTAAGCAATAAAATCATAGGTTTATGCAACCATTTTTTTATGCACACTAAAGTGAATGCATAACTATCAAATGTTTAAAAAATTTATATATCACCTAGAATGTTCTTGTGTGTAACCTGTCAAAAATCAAAATTTCTTAAATTTATTGATCTTGAACTTGTCTCATATGTTAACTGGTTCCCTTATATCAGTTTGCTGACAGAGGGAACCAGAAAGGTTACAAAAAATTTCTGGTTCAGAGGTGGTATAAAAAAATGGATAATTTAAGTGGTTGTGAAGCAGAATATCTAACATAATAAGCACATAGTTTTTTTTTTTAAAGTAAGCTGGTAATTGAGTAGAGATTACAATTTCATGTCACATAATCATAACCATCATTTCTATAGTAGTTGTAGAGAGGAAATCTGGGACCACACTTTCCAGTCTCCAGGTATACCTACTATTCCTCAGAAATTAAAAACAAACAAACAAACAAAAAAACTACTCCAAGGTACAAAAGATAAGAATGCAACTGTGGCTCTTAATTGGAGAACATGGTTTTACTCACCACAATTAGCCTTTGATAGGTCCAGAAGTCAAAAGCAAAGTGCCAAGGAACAAATTCTGATTTTAAACAGGCCAGTGATTTTTTTTTTTTTTTTTTTTAATCTGTAAGCAAAGCTGCAGAGTGCACAGTTTGCCGATTTCTTAGTATTATGGCCACATCTTTCCTTTGAAATTCTCTTTGGGAAAATTGTTCTAATCAGTCATGTCTTCAAATATTTGTATCACATCCGCTTAGAAATAATGAAGGTAAAAATAATGCTTTTCACACCTACCTTTGTTCAGGACTAGTCAGTTAATGCTGTGACCACACACAGTTCCATGTTTAGCAGACATCCTTTAATCCTGAAGTGCTAATAGGGCTGCCCTCTGTTGCCGTTAGTTCTTTGACCTAAATACTAGTGTTGGCTGGCCTTCGGCTGGCGTAATGTCAGCAAACATGAAGCTTTATGTCTGGACCGCCGCTTCACGCTGGTGCTGTAGCTGAGGCATGGCTCTCCAGGCACAGTTCCTTTTCTCGTCACTGCTTGCATATACAGGCGTATGTGGATGACATAACTCCGTGCGCTCTGCTGTGTTTATTTCTTTATTTTAAGGTGTGATGCTTATTCGTTGTTTTAATTCTGTGGACATTGGGGCACTCTCCAAGAGGCCTGCGTAGCACTGAATGAAGTGGGTCTGCTGCAGATAAAGATAAATTGATGCTGGGCCTGCCTGCCCTCCAACAGAAGCTTAAACCCACAGACGTGTACATAGATTACTGTAAGGTAGATGCTATGGGAATTAATAAGAAGGAGAGAGTGCTTTAGTCTTTGAAATCGGAAGACTTCAGGAGGAGGTAGCAATTGATTAGAGATTTGAGGAGTAGGTAGAATTTGGAGAAAGGAAGAAGAACATGCCTGGCAGAAGAGAGTTGTGGACTGGGCCAACTAGGACCTTGCTGGCTTTAAGCATAAAGTGTGAAGTCGTAGATGTAGAGGGATAGGTTAGTGAGTTTTAGGTGATATGTGTGTTTTTGAATAATAGGCCAAGAAGTTTGGAATTTCGTTGCTTTAAATTAAAATTTAAGCAAAAGCAAGACAAAGCTATTTAATGAGCTGAAGGCGACTTGTTTTTCATTAACATGTCAAATCTAGAAAAGGAGGAAGAATGGAAAATAAGCACAACTCACTTTAGAAGTCAGCTAACGTCCAAGCCCCCTTATGACTGCGTTCTCTCTTTTTTTCCCCCTCTGCTCAAAAGTGGTACCATTGGAATTTTCCTTCTACCACGTTAGAATATTCTGCCTCTAGACAAGATAACAAAGCATATTTTCACAAAGTCCAGTGACCTTTACTTAGCACTTCCTTTAGTTTTGTGTTAGGCGACACTTTAACCTGGGCTAGAGTTTTCATAATTAGTTGGGATATTTTGAGGTTATATCCTAGAGATCAGGATGGGGGTCTAATCTCTTAGTTACCAGGAAATAGGATTCGAAGATGTGTGATTATGTAACAATTATGATCTTATTATAGAAAATGTGCAAATTGTAGAATATTATAGAAAAAATAAACCACCATTATCCTCTCTACCCAGAGACCCAGAGACCAGGGACAACTATTTTTATTATGAAGTAGTTTTGTTTAGTGCCTTACACTTGCAGAGTTTGACTCAAAGCTTTTCTTTAGGGACTAAGGGTGTGTGAATTTTGTCTATGCCCTTGTGTTTTTAGAGTCAAGAACGTTATCTGTGAGCCTACTTAAGAGGAGGACAGGGTGAAGGAGATTAGTACTTGCAGTCTCTGCATTCTTTTTCTCTTGATTGGTGCGCAGTGACTCAGCACATTTTCTGGACAATCAGTGACAGGATGAGTAAGAACACCTACTTTTTTGTTTTGGTTCCACCCCCGCCCCCATAGACATCCATAACGCTTTATAGAGCTCCGTACTTATATGATAAGGGTATCTGGCCTGGTGCCAGGTGTTGGTCTCCAATAGCAGCCCAGAGCTCCCTGGTAGAGATGACAACAGTGCTGCTATTGGTGCAGAGCCGAAGTGTCTCTGCTGCATGGTGACTGAAACGACAGCGCATGGGTCTCCTGAGGTTGGCCTTGATCATGAGCCCTTTTACGCCATCTGCAGCAGGGCTGCTGGTGCTTTCCTAGGAAATGCTGCTTAAGGGAAGTAAATATAGCCTTTTGGCCTGAGTTAAAGGCGCTTTCTGTTGAAAGGGAAAAAAAGTATGGGAACTAGCTTCCTGTTTTTTTAAGCAGTTTTAAATACCTCAGTCTTTATTTTGTTAAGATAGATGACTTGGAAGCTACAAATGGTTAATGAAAACTTTTTCAGTGACATCTTGATTCTGCTTTTAGGTGGCCTTCTGCAAATTCTTTTTCATGCCTCACCATTCATTCCTTCTCTCTTAATCAAAAATAAAAAGGTCAATGCCAGAACAGGCAACCAGGCCTGCAGAAGGTTTTGCATTGGTTGAGTCTGTTAATATCAAAATTATAGACTAATGTGAAGTTAATTGACCATATACTGAAGTTCACTGATTAGCGCGATTAAGCGTGTCTCTCCCTTCCCTCCCCACCCCCTTTTTAGGGAGTTAGCCTATTTTAGATAATTAGATATTATGTATGTTTAATTTACTTAAGATTATTTTTTGAATTAGCCGTTCAAAGAATCATCTTAACTCTAGTATAGCAGATGAAAACTTCTATTTACTGAAGCAGATACGGTGTTGAGCAGTCGCTTAGTTTTCTTAACTATTGTATTCTCACAGAAAAATAGCTAGACTGCCCAAATCTTCACCTTTGTGTTTCGCCTCACCATTGTCAGCAGTTCTGGCCTGTCCTGCAGTCTGGGAGGGTCACAAGATACAACCACAGATGCCTTATACCAAGCTCATTTAACATGAGCTCACACATGGTACTAGGCGCTGAAGGAAGTTTTGTTTATAAATTTCGTTTTGCCTTTTTTTTTTTTTTAAACCAAAGCCCGAAAATTGTAAGGGATTTTGTCAAATGCCAAAGACAACACTCTACTACCTAAATCGTTGGTTCTCAACCAGGCTGCATATTAAAGTCATTTGAAGAAACTTTCAAAAAATACTGATGCGGGGTCCTATCCCAGAAGAATCAAACCAGTCTCTGGTTTGCTCAGGCATCAATGCTGTTTTAAAGCTCCCCTGGTGATTCTGTTGTGTTGCCTGCAATGAGAATCTCTGCCCTAGATCTCATGGGATGAAGTCTCTTCTATCCCTTTAACCAGTGGGGCTCCAAGTGTTTCCTATAAGATTTCTCCCCCCCTGTGATTCATGTTCGGTGTAATCCTTTGAAACCTTATCATTGTAATAACAAAGTTAATCTCACACCCCAATGTAATAGGAACTTTGAATAAGTTCCTTGGAAGTTAGCTTATTTCTGAAACTAAAAGCCCTCAAATTCCTGCTGAGTATAGAGTCACACTAGATTAGGAACTGTGGGAAAACACCTGTTTACCATGGTGGTGATGTACACTTATATCCATTGGTTTATTAGCAGCTGATCCTCAGCATGAGGCAGCACAGTTAGAGATGAATGAACTGGTAGCTACAGATGAGATGCATAAGGTAATTCACAGCCGCTGAGCCATAGGGCTAAGCTTACCAGTTCCCTGACTGAGAAGTATAGGCTCTTTCTACTCTATTCTGCTTCCTCCCCATAAAGGTTTCATTGTAGCATTTTGCTGTCCCTCTTGACTAAAGTGGCCACTATTTGGAAGTCCTCGGGGAAAGAGCTTGAGATGGTCAGGATCATGTAAATAATCCACTGGAGTATGAATGTGATGAGAATTGAAAGAGGAAATGTCCTTGGTAGGTTTCTTTAACTTGGGAGTAGAGAAGATGGGAAAGTGTGATGTCAGCTGGTCTTGGGAGGACATCACCTTTTAAAATTTTGTTAATTTAGAAGAAAATTTTAATTTCTTTTGAATTTAGCTTTGAATATTTTGAGTCTCTTGAAACCTGTACCTAAAATTGCACAACAGTTTCCCCTAAAATGTGCCTCCCTATGGGACTGGGACATATACAGAAAAGCTTTCACTTGGGCCAGAAAGGTTGAAAAGAAGAGGCCGCCCATTCTGTGCTTGTGTTAAGGTCTTGTGAATTAAAGAGAGGGGAGGGAGAATACGCTGGATGATTTTCCGATTGTACCTTGGAGACTGCCCTCTGTATGCGGGCCGTGCCAGACAGGAGGAGTGGTGCAGCCTTTAGTCCCCTCTGTCCACTCTGACCCTGGGAGGCACCTCTGGGCAGCCAGTCGCTGCCTGCCATCTCTGCATTCTCAAGAACTTGGATGAATCCTCAGTCCCCAGCCTCAGGAAGGCTACCCTGCTGTTGTCCCACGGTCAGGAAGGGATTGTTCAGCCTGGAGAATGATTTCTGGCCCCTGTAGCTTGTCCCAGGGGCCTCCATGCGGGGGGAAAGCCCACAGTTGCTCCGTCAGCAGACATTCCGCCCTGGCAGCCGTGAAAATGAGATGGGACAAACCAGAGAAGCGGTGTCCCTGCAGTGTGGTGGGTCACTAAATTATCACAGCCATGGGCATGGCATTAGTGCACACAGAGCAGGGAAAGTCTCTTGCGCAATCATCTCTGTTTGCTTATGGATCGAGTGTTCCTTGTTTCCCTCACCAGATGGGCATGCATGTGACTGTGTTTCCCTGACCTTTGTTTGAAACGTAGAGGAACCTGAATTTCATTGTCCCTTTTTAGCTTTCTGGCATCCCCACCCTGCCCTGTCTGCATCACTTTGGTAGGAAAAAAAAACGTTCAGTGTCTCGTAGTCATATAGTCCTCCGGAAGATATAAATAGCAGTAGTATTTCCTTGTTTAATGTTTTCTCAACTCCTGGATCAAGCAATATTTCCCCCTTGGAAAGAACCAGCCGCTGCAGACGCCTCTCCCTGTGGCCGTGTCACCTGGCCATGGAGAGGCTTTCAATCTGTTTGTAGTGCCCCTTGAGAGACAGAAAGAGAAATAGGGGTCCTCATCCCTTCTCAGGAGAGGCTTTAAAAAAAATTACTTCTAAAAAAGATTTAAAGCGTCGTAACATGAAAAACAGGTCTCATAAAATACATCCACCCAGATCAGCATACATCAAGTACTGGCTTAGCTGTTTAGCTACCTAGGGCAACCTAAGCACGACTGACATTTGGGACCAGATACTTCTTTGTTTCAGGGGGCTGTCCTGGGCATTGCAGGATGTTCAGCAGCATCCCTGGCCTCTACCCACTAGGTACTAGAAATGGCAACTAAAATGATTCCAAACATTGCCAAATATGCCTTGGGCAAGCAAAATTGCCCTCACTTGAGAACTACTGGGCTGCACTGTCCAGTGCTATAGCCATAAACCACATGTAGCTATCAAGTGTTTGAAACGTGGCCAGTCTGAATCGAGATGTGCTAAAGTACACACCGGATTTCCCCTGGTGATCTTATTGTGAGCCAACCAGACTTAGTTCAAAAAAAAAAAAGAGTGTAAAATAGCTCATTAATACATTTTTATTGATTACATGTTAAAAAGATAAGATTTTACATATATTGGGTTAAATATATTATTAAAATTAATTTCAACTGTATCTTTTTCTTAATGTGGCTACTAGAAAAATTTAAGTGACATTTGTGGCTTGCGTTATATTTTTGTTGGGCAGCACTAAGCTGTAGTTTAACCATTAATCTTGTATCAGACATTTAGTTCCCAGTAAACCACTCGATTAGAGTTTTGTTGTTTTTTTTTCCTTTGGAAAAATTTCCTTCACGGAGTTATGGAGACAGAGACAATTTAAAATGTTACATATTGCCAGTTTGCTCTTCTGAGTACCTGCTAATAGCATATTAAAAACCAGTGCAGTGTTCAGATGATGTAAATTTGTCTTACGTTGCTTTTCTTCATGTATTAGATTTTATTTCTATTTTTATTAAGGTACATGTAGTTGTTTTTTTAAATAACTTATATTTCTTGGCTGGTGACATTGAATTTAGAAGTTGAGAGAGAGAAGCTTTTGAACCAATTTAGTAGATGATCCTGGATTTTGACCTTTTAGAAATACTAGAACGTAACCAGCATGAATTCCGTGATTTTGAGGTGTGGGGTCTGTTCGTTTACTCCTGCCTTCCCAGCACCTAGAGTAGTGCCTGGTACGGAACCTCTCAACAAATAGTTGTTGAATGATAGGTTATAAAATCATGTCTTTTTTCAGAAAAACTTCAAAATATATTATATTAGTTACCTGATCACTTTTTTAGCTTTATTTCCTTTCTCCTTAATGCTAATTTCATTATGCAGAAAGTTTTCCTCTTCATATTTAAACCCATCCATCTTACCTTTAATAGTTTCTGGCTTTGGGGAAAAATAGAGGTGATCTCCCTTCCATAGCATAGACTAAATATGCCATTAAATTTTCTCTATCCTATTTATTTTATCATTTTTATGTAACTTTTGGGGGTAAACTCCAGAGGGATTTATGTACGATTTGAAACCTGGATATCAGTTAGCTCATCTTCAATCTGGTATTTATTGGTCCCTCAAAATAGTCTCTGACTCCCATTTCCCTACCCTGTCATGTTATATTTTTTCTGCAAAAAGTGTAAAGGTTTTTTTTTTTTTTTTTATGTGTAACATAGGCACAATTAGTTAAAGTTAACAAGTTTTTATTTGAGGAATTTCACATGTACTGCCTTAGTTCCTCTCAAGTTTGAGTCTTAATCCCATTTTAAAATAATTTTAGCTAAATACAGTTGTCATATCAGTCAGTGCGCAGTTCTTTTAGTTGAGTTTCTTTGATCTCCACTTGAATATGGACATACTTCAAAAATTTCCCCCTTAAAATCTCTGGTACCCAATTTCTTCAAACAATTTACGTTAGGGCCACAGTTAGGATCAGAGTAGATGGATCTGCCTGGTTTCTCAATTTCAGATGCCCTCTAATCATGAGTAAGTTCAGATCATATTTACTCCTACGTTATCACATCCTGGAATAGTACAGTTCTTCGGGATATACAAATACCTATGGTAAAAAAAATTGATTATTGGGTCTTTCATGGCTTTAGCAGCTCTGTCTTGCACTTCCTCCCAACAGATCTAACACATGGTTCTGTGAATAAAGGAAGCAACAGATTTACTCTATGAGGTGTTTTGAACGATGTAGGTCTACAGGAGCCTTCCCATCAGGATAGACCTTAATTACCCTGTCATGTTATTTATGCCTTCCTATAGCAAGTCCTTATAGCTTGAATATATTAAGTCTTTTCTCTTGGTTCATTTCCATTTTTAATCCATTCAACCTTAGAATGCTGATAACTCACTTTACAGAATGTTAATGTGGTAGGATAAATTAATTTTTACCCTTAAACAGGCACATTTTTTTCCCCTGGCATGCTTGCCCAGGTAAGCTTTTTTAGGAAGCCTAGAGAAGAGGAGAAATTAGGCATCCAACCAAATAATTACACATATGAGACATCTGTGCAGTTACTGACACGGTAGTATAAACTCGCTTTTATTTTATGTTTAAATACCAGTCTATAATGTATCTATCGTTTAGCATCTGCTCATCTTTGGTTTAACAACAATTAGGAAGTGCATTTTTGCAATTAAGTAAAAATAGTTTCTTTACATCCTAGTGTTCTAATCATCTACTTGTGACTTTCACTTTGGAAACTACCATTTGCTTATTGAGAAGTTAGGAGAGTCGGAGTCAGAGAGTTACAGTTTATTTTCATCTGGTACTCGCTTTGGGAAAGAGAAGAGAGCTGTCTAAAAGAGTACATATGAGGTCATCGTGTAGAGTCGTGATTTACTTGCTTATTTTTTTCTGTTAAAGGCACAGAATGATTAGGAGCCTCAGCAGCGGAGCCTGGCTCAGATCCCTGCTACTATGTAACATCTGTGTGCCTCAGTTTCCTCAGCTGTGAGGCGAGCGAAATAACAGTCCCTGCCTCATAACGTTGTTTCGAGGGTTGAGCTAGTATCTGTAAAGCATTTAAAACAGTACCTGGCACATGGTAAGTGCCACGTTAATTTGTTATAAATTAATTGGCACAAAATTTCCTGTCACCTTTGAGTAAGCAATTTGCCTTCACAGATACGTGATAGCCATGATCTGGCTATAAATAAGGCAGATGGCCCTAGCTTACTCTGTTTCTTGGTAATGTCCCAGACTAGGTGAGATAAAAGCAACTTCAGGTCAACAAAATAGAACTGAAAGTATTAAAGCTAATAGCCGTTCTCTTTAGCAGTTATACTGGACTATATATTCTATAATAAGGTTAATTGAGCAAACTGGACAGATACCTAATTGCTAGGAGCTACATTCCTTAATTCTGTAATCCCACTGATGGAATTTATCCTAAATAATCCAGAAAGAAAAATAAACTATAATTGTTTATTATACTGTTAATAATAAGCAGAACAGTGGATAATCTAAACAGAAGCGGAATGGTTAAGAAGATCTCCTCAGTGGTGGATTGTGCAGTGTTAAGTGATAATAATGCAGATAGTGAAGTGACATGAAGATATTTTAGTTGACATTTGAATAATAGGTGCCAAGCTCTGTGCTGGAGGCCAGGGATGCAAAAAAGAGTAAGACAGCCGGCCCTCCAGGAGCTCTTATCAGAAGCATCCCAGTCTAGGGTGCAGGTGCAGGGAAACCATAAGAAGAAGGAAATAAATTTCCTGACCTTGAAAGAGTCTGGGAAAACTAAAGGAAAAAGGAAATAGTTGAGATAGGCCATAAGGTTTATCAGATGGATAAACTGGGGTAATATAGTTTATTCATATTAAATGTTTATTATATACCCCACACTCTGCTAAGCACTTTTCTTTCTTTACATTTTATTTTTCAATTACAGTTTGCATCCACTATTATTTTGCATTAGTTTCAGTTGTGTAGCATAGTGGTGAGTTAGATAATCATACACTTTACAAAGTGTTCCCCTGATATTTCCAGTACCTACTTGGCATCATACATAGTTATTACAGTATTATTGACTATGTTCCCTGTGCCGTACTTTATATCTCCATGACCATTTCGTAACTACCAAGTTATACTTCTTAATCCCTTCACCTATTTTACCCAGTCCTGCAACGCCCCCTCCTCTTTTGCAACCATCAATCTATTCTCTGTGTCTATAGGTCTGTTTTAATTTTGTTTGTCTGTTTATTTTGTTCTTTAGATTCCACATATAAATGAGATAATATGGCATTTGTCTTTCTCTGTCTGACTTATTTCACTTAACGTAATACCCTCTAAGTCCATCCATGCTGTTGCAAACGGTAAGATTTCATTAGTTCTTTTTTTATGTCTGAGTAGTATTCCATTGTATATGTACCACAGCTTTTTTATCCACTCATCTATTGATGGGCACTTGGGCTGCTTCCTTATCTTGGTGATTGTAAATAGCACTGCAACAAACATAGGGGTGCTTATATTCTTTCGAATTAGTTTTTTAGGTTTCTTCGAATGTATATCCAGAAGTGGAATTGCTGGGTCATAAGGCAGTTCCATTTTTAATTTTTTGAGGTAACTCCATACTATTTTCCATAGTGTCTGTATTCTCACCAACAGTGCACTAGGGTTACCTTTTCTGCACATCTTCGCCAGCACTTGTTTTTGGATTTATTAATGATAGCCATTCTGACAGGGATGAGGCAGTATCTCATTGTGGTTTTAATTTGCATTTCTCCGACAGTGACGTTGAGCATCTTTTCATATGCCTATTAGCTATCTGTATGTCTTCTTTGGAGAAGTATCTATTCAGGTCCTCTGCCCATTTTTTAATTGGATTGTGTGTTTCTTTTTTTGATGATGAGTTGTGTGAGTTCTTTATAAATTTGGATAGTAATCCCTTCTCAGATATATGTATCATTGGAGAATATATCCTCCCATTCAGTAGGTTGTCTTTTCATTTTGTTGATGGTTTCCTTTGCTATACAAAAACTTTTTAGTTTGATGTTGTGCCATTCGTTTATTTTTTTCTTTTGTTTCCCTTGTCTGAGGAGATATATCAGAAAAAATATTGCTAAGAGAAATGTCTGAGATTTTATCGCCTGTGTTTTCTTTTAGGAGTTTTATGGTTTCAAGTCTCAGATTTAAGTCTTTTATCCATTTTTGAGCTTGTTCTTGTACTAGGTATAAGAAGATGGTCTAGTTTTATTTTTTTGCATGTATCTGTCCAATTTTTCCAACAATATTTATTGAATAGACAATCTTTACCTCACTGTATGTTCTTGCTTCCTTTGTCAAATATTAATTGACCATATAGGTATGGGTTTATTTCTGGGCTCTCTGTTCTGTTCCATCAATCTATATGTCTCTTTTTATGCCAGTACCATGCTGGTTTGATTAGTCTGGCCTTGTAATATAGTTTGATATCAGATAGCGTGGTAGCTCCAGCTTTGTTCTTCTTTTTCAAGATTGCTGTGGGTATTTGGGGTCTTCCGTGGATTCATAGATATTTTTGGATTATTCGTTTTGGTCCTGTGAAATGTGCCATTGGTTTCTTGATAGGAATTGCACTGAATCTATAGATCGCTCTGGGTAGTATAGACATTTTAATGATGCTGATTCTTCCTATCCATGAGCATGATGCGTGCTTCCATTTATTTGTATACTCTTCGGTTTCCTTCTTCAGCACCTTAGAATTTTCCAAGTACATGCCTTTTACTTCCTTGGTTAAATTCATTCCTAGGTATTTTATTTTTTTGATACAACTGTAAATGGGGTTGTTTTCTTAGTTTCCCTTTCCGATAGTTCATTATTGGTGTATAAAAATGCAACCAGTTTCTGAATGTTTATTTTTATCCCACTACTTTACTGAATTCATTTATCAGTTCTGGTAGTTTTTGGGTGGAATCTTTAGGGTTCTCAATATACAGTATCATGTCATCTGCAAGTAATGACAGTTTTATTTCTTCCTTTCCAGTTTGGATGCCTTTTATTTTTCCTTGTCTGGTTGCTGTGTCTAGGACTTCCTGTACTGTGTTGTGTAAGAGTGGTGAAAGTGGACACTCCTATCTTATTCTGATCTTAAGGGAAATGCTTTTAGTTTTTTCCCTGTTGAATATGGTAATTGTGGGTTTGTCATACATAACCTTTACTATGTTGAGGTATGTTCCCTCTGTTCCCATTTTGCCAAGTGTTTTTATCATAAATGGGTGCTAGACTCTGTCAGAAGCTTTTCTGCATTTATTGATATGGTCATATGATTTTTACCCTTCATTTTGTTTGTGTGGTGTATCACCTTAATTGATTTGCAGACATTGTACCAACCTTGCATCCCAGGAATAAACCCCACTGATCATGGTGTCTGATCTTGTTAATGTATTGCTGAATTTGGTTTGCTAATATTTTGTTGAGGGCTTTTGCATCTTTGTTCATCAGGGATATTGGCATATAATTTATTTTTTCTTCATAGTGTTTTTATCTGGTTCTGGAATTAGGATAACGCTGGTCTTGTAAAATGAGCTTGGGAGTCTTCCCTCTTCTTGAATTTTTTTGGAGTAGTTTGAGAAGGAGAGGTTTGAGAAGGAGAGGTTTGAGGAGGAGAGGTAAAATTTACCTGTAAAGCCATCAGGTCTAGGACTTTTGTTTGTAGGGAGTTTTTTTTATTATTACTTTGATTTCATTAGTTTTAATTGGTCTGTTCATTTCAGATTTTCTGTTTGTTTCTTGATTCAGTTTTAGAAGATCGTATGTTTCCAGGAATTTTTCCATTTCTTCTAGATTGTCCAGTTTGTTGGCATGTAGTTGTTCATATTTCCTTATAATCCATTGTGCTTCTGTGGTGTTGGTTGTTCTCTTTCATTTCTGATTTTGTTTATTTGAGTTTTCTTTTTTTCTTGGTGAGTCTAGGTTAAAGGTTTATCAGTCTTATTTATCTTTTCAAAGACTAGCTTTTGTCTTCACTGATCCTTTGTATTGTTTTTTTAGACTCTATTTTAATTATTTTTGCTTGGATATTTATTATTTCTTTCCTTTAACTCACTTTGGGCTTTGCTGTTCTTTTTCTAGTTACTTCAGGTGTAAGGTTAGATTGTTTATTTGGGATCTTCCTTGTTTCTTGAGGTAAGCCTGTAATGCTATGAATTTTCTTTTTTGACTACTTTCACTGTGTCCCATAGATTTTGTGTTGTTATCATTTTCACTTCTCTCAAGCTATATTTTGATTTTTTTTCCTCTTATCATTGTTAACCCATTCTTTGTTTAGTAACATGCTAGGTATCCTCCATGTATTTGTGTGTTTCCAGTTTTTGTGTTATAATTGATTTGTAGTGTCATACCACTGTGGCCAAAGATGCTTGATGTGCTTTCAGTCTTTAAATTTATTGAGTCTTGTTTTGTGTCCTAACATGTGGTCTATTCTAGAGAATATTCCATGTGCCCTTGAAAAGAATGTATATTCTGCTGTGTTGGGATGAAATGTTCTGAAGATATAAATTAAATCCAGCTAGTCTAATATTTCATGTAAGGCCACTGTTTTCTTTGTGATTTTCTGTCTGGAAGATCTACCCTTTGATGTCAATGGGGTGTTCAAATCCCCTACTATGCCTGTGTTACTGTTGATCTTTCTCTTTATGTTTATCAAGATTTGTTTTATATATTTATATGCTGCTATATTGGGTCCATAAATGTTTACAAGAGTTATATCCTTGTGCTTGCCAGTGTGGCGCAGTCGGTTGCAGTGTCACCGTGTATACCAAAAGGTTCAATTCCTGGTCAGGGCACATACCTAGGTTCCCCCATAGGGCACGTATGGGAGGCAAACAATCAATGCTTCTCTCTCTCTCTCTCTCCCTTCCTCCTCTCCCTCTAAAAGCAATAACACTTTTTTTCTTTTTTTTATACCATTTTAGCTATTTTACTTACATTATTTCAATATATTTTATTGATTATGCTATTCGAGTTGTTCCAGTATTTCCCCTTTAACCCCCCGCTACCCAGCATCCCCCACTCCCTCAGGCAATCCCCACACCATTGTTCATGTCCATGGGTCATACATGTAAGTTCTTTGGCTACTCCATTTCCTATACTATACTTTATATCCCCATGGCTCTTCTGTAACTATCTGCTTGTACTTCTTAATCCCCTCATTCTTTACCCATTCCCCTTTACCCCTCTCCCATCTGGTAACCATCAAAATGCTCTCTGTATCCATGCTTCTGCCTCTGTTCTTCTTGTTTGCTTAGTTTGTTTCTTAGATTCAGTTGTTGATAGGTATGTATTTATTACCATTTTATTGTTCATAGTTTTGAACTATTTCTTAAATAAGTCCCTTTAACATGTCATATAATAATGGCTTGGTGATGATGAACTCCTTTTGTTTTTTCTTCTCTGGGAAGCTCTTTATCCGACCTTTGATTCTAAATGAAATCTTTGCTGGGTAGAGCAATCTTGGCTGTAGGTCCCTGCTTTTTATGACTTTGAATATTTCTTGCCAATCCCTTCTAGCCTGCAAAGTTTCTTTTGAGAAATCAGCTGACAGTTTTATGGGAACTCACCTATAGATAACTGACTTCTTTCCTCTTGCCGCTTTTAAAATTTTCTCTTTATCTTTAACCTTTGGCACTTTAATTACAATGTGTCTTGGAGTGGGTCCCTCTGCATCCATCTTGTTTGGGACACTAAGTGTTTCCTGGACATGCATGTCTAATTCCTTCACCAAATAAGGGAAGTTTTCTTTCATTATTTTTTCAGATAGATTTCTTATATATTGTTCTTTCTCTTCTCCTACTGGCGCCCCTATGATGTGAATGTTGGAAAGCTTGAAGCTGTCCCAGGGGCTACTTACACTCTTCTTCTTCTTCTTCTTCTTTTTTTTTTTTTTGATTCCTCTTCTTGTTGTTGTTCTGGTTGGTTGTATTTTGCTTCCTTCTGTTCCAAATCATTGATTTGATTCTTGGCTTCATCTGCTCTACTGTTGTTTCCCTGTAAATTGTTCTTTATTTCAATTAGTGTATCCTTTGTTTCTGACTGGATCTTTTTTTATGCTTTTGAGGTCCTCACTAAGATCTTTGAGCATCCTTATAACCAGTGCTTTGATCTCTGCATTTGATAGATTGCTTATCTCCATTTCGTTTAGCTCTTTTTCTGTTTTTTTTTGGGGGGTGGCCATGTTTTTTTGTCCCATCTTTTTGGTAGCCTCCCCGTGTTTGTTTCTGTGTATTAGGTAGAGCTGCTATAACTCCCTGTCTTGGTAGCGTGGCCTAATGTAGTAAGTGTTCTGTATGGTCCAGTGGCACAGCCTCCCCTGTCACGCAAGCTGGGTACTTGAGGTGTGCCCTCTGCGTGGGCTGAGTACACTCTCCTCTTGTAGTTGTACCTTGGTTGCTGTTGGTAGGTCAATGGGAGGGATTTACCCAGGCCTGTTAGTAACAAGGATTGGCTGTGACCCCTGACAACCCACCCCTGCCTTCCTGGAGGATCAGCAATGCAGGGGCATGGTTGTGGTGCTGCAGCATGGTCTGTAGCTGTCCACTGGGTGCACAGGCCCTGGGGTTTCATTGGTGGTGCAGGCCGAGGTCAGCCCTGGACTATGTTTTGCCCAGGGCCACCCTGCATGATCTATAAAGCAATGTGAGATGGATGCTACTTATGCTGGGCTTGGAGATGCCCAGGTGAAGCCAAGCTGTGAATCTAGGCTGGCTGCTGCTAGTGCTGGGCCTGGGGCCACTTAGCAAGAGGACAGTGGGTGGGGCGTGGTTCAGGGCTCACTGAGGTAAGCTGTAGCTTGTTTGAAAGGATTTTGGAAGATGTGAAGCATTAGCCAAGACTGGCCATTCATATGGAAAAGCTACTGTTAACAGCTGTAAGTTGGGTGGGATGGAGCCTCAGGGGACCTCCAGGGTGGTGCGGAGGTAGAGGTGGAGGTAGGGTGGTGAATAGTGTTAGCCAGGTTAAGAGTCTCAGATATGGGACCAGCCTGCCAGCTCTGTGGTTCTGCCACCTTTCTGTCTGGGAGAAAGCTGTCCCTCAGCTCCCACCTTGATGCCAGACACTTCAGTTCCTCCCCATGTGCCACAGGTGCCATTTAAGGTGCTACCCTGGTGTTGGAGTTCAGAGGGAATTAGCCTGAGTAAATTCGTGTGTAGATTCTTTAAGAAGAACTACTTGAGACTCCAGCAGTTTTTTCCACTGACTTAATCCCTGCTGTTTTTTTCAGCCAGAAGTTATGAGGACTTATCTTCCTGGCACTGAAACCCTTTGCTTGGGGGCCTGGTATGGGTCTTGGACTCCTCGCTCCCAAAGTATCCCTCCCTAATTTTTATCCACCACACATGGATGTGGAACCATCTTGTTCTAGATCTCCGCCCCTCCTACCAGTCTGGATGGATGTGGTTTCTTTAATTCTATAGTTGTCAGACTTCAATTCAACTTGATTTCTGACAGTTCTGAGTGATGGTTGCTCTATAATTTGGTTGTAATTTTGCTGTGGTTGTGTGAGGAGGTGAGCCGTGTTTACCTATAACACCATCTTAACTGGAAGTCCAATAAACACTTAAAAAATTTTTTTTGAAGAGTTATATTCTCTTGTTGGATTTATCCCTTTATCACTATGTAATTTCCTCCTTTGTCTCTTATTATAGCCTTTGTTTTAAAGTCTCTTTTGTCTGATATAAGTATTGCTACCCTAGTTTTTCTCTTGTTTCCATTTGCATGAAATATCTTTTTCCATCCCTTTACTTTCAGTCTGTGTGTATCTTTCATTCTGAGGTAAGTCTCTTGTAGAGAGCATATATATTAATCTTATTTTCTTATCCATTGAGCTACCTTATGTCTTTTGATTGGAGCATTTAATCCATTTACATTAAAGTGATTATTGATAGGTATGTATTTATAGCCATTTTATTTTTTACAAATATGTTCATCTCTGTTTTTCTTCTTCTTTTTAAAGAAGTCCCTTGGGGTATAAAAGGACTAAAGTGTAATGGGAAAAGTACAAAAAAAAAACAACAACAAAGATTAAATAAAATTTTTAAAAATGACGTCTTTTTAACATTTTTTGTAGTACTGGTTTGGTGGTAATGAATTCCATTAGCTTTTTCTTCTCTGGGAAACTATCTTTCCTTCAATTTTAAATGAAAGCCTTTCTGGGTAGAATAGTCTTGGTTGTTATTCCTTGCTTTTCATCACTTTGAATATGTCATGCCAGTCCCTTTTGGTTTGAAATGTTTCTGTAGAGAAATCAGGTGACAGTCTTATGGGAGCTCTCTTGTAGGTAACTAACTGTCTCATGCTGCTTTTAGGATTCTCTCTTTGTCTTTAACATTTTTTGTTTTAATTATGATGTGTCTTGGGGTTGGCCTCTTTGAGTTCATCTTGTTTGGGACTCTGCACTTCCTGGACTTATATGTGTGTTGTTTTTTTCTTTACCAGATATGAGAAGTTTTCAATAATTATATCTTCAAATAGGTTTTGAATCCCTTGCTCTCTCTCTTCTACTGGGACCCCTATGATGCAGATGATGTTACACTTGATGTTGTCCCAGAGGCTCCTTAAACTATCCTCATTTTTTTAAATTCTTTTTTTCTTTTTGCTGCTCTGTATTCTGCTACCATGGCTTCCGTATTGCTGATTCTATCCTCTGCTTCATCTGGCCTGCTTTTAATTCCTTCTAGTGTATTCTTCATTTCAGATTGGTTCTTTTTTATTGTTTCTACACCCTTTTTCATGTTTATTATCTCTTTGTTTAAGCTGTCACTGAGTTCATTTACTCTTCCCCTAAATCTGTTGAGCATCCTTATAACCATTGTTTTGAACTCTGCATCTGGTAGATTGCTTCTCTCCATTTTTTTTTAGTTTTAGTTTTTTTCTGGGGATTTCTCTTGTTTTTTCATTTGGGGCATATTTCTTTGTCTCCCCATTTTGACTGACTCTCTGTATTTGTTTCTATGTGTTAGGTAGATCTGCTATGCCTTCCAGTGTTGGTAGGGTGGCCTTATGTAGTAGGTGTCTTGTGGGTCTCAGTGGTGCAGTCTCCCTGATCACCTGAGCTAGGTGTTCCAGAATGTCCCTTGTGTGGCTTATGTGAACCCTTCTGTTGTAGCTGAGTCTTGATTGCTGTTGGACAGTTCATGGGTGAGGCTGACTCTTGGGCTGGCTGACAATGAGGACTGTCCCCAACCGCAGTGTACAAGCTGCTATGCTGGGTCTGATCCCATGAAGCAGGATTTGCCTTAACAGGGTCTGGTGCCTACTGAGACCTCCCTTTGGTGTGTCACTTATGGAGCTAATTGGGTCATGCTCTGATGTGGTCTGAGTCCACCACCAGGGTGGGTTAGTTCAGAGGCCTCTTGGGAGGGACTGTTGCAGATTATTGTCAGGTGCTACCTATGACCAGCCCTGGGATACCTGTTTGGAGCTATGAAGTGATCCACAGTTTGTGGCTGCCTCTTCTGAGCCTGGGCGTGCATGGAAGGGCCCTAGCTATATACCAAGGCTGGCTTCCACCAGCATCGAACCCCAGGGGAAGGTCAGCAAAAGGCCCAAGACATCCTGAGATCCACTTCTGCTTGCTGGCTGCTTGTTAGGCTCAGTCACTGAAAGAGCCTCTGGTGGTTCATGAGTTGCCTGAGGTAAGTTCTCAGTGAGTCACCAGCTTGATACAGATTCAAACACAGCACCAGTGCTGAGTCGGAGGACACTCAGCAGAAGTCTCAGGATACACCAAGGGCAGCTGCAACCTGCCGGGTGCTATCTTTTATAATGTGGTGGGGTCTCAGGCAGCCAGGGTACGGCCAGCAGGGTTCATCAGGCTCAAACTGATCAAGACTTGGCCATGTGAAGGGAGGGCTCTTCACAGAAATGGCAGTGCTGGCGACGTGTGTGAAGGAATGTGCCCCCACCTTAGAGCCACACAATTCAGTTCTTTCCCCTGCCTCAAGAGACTTCCAGGAGAGTCTGCACCAAGGGCCCAAGCTGGCCATAGCCAGCCGACTGCTCGGCAGGTGTGAGCTGGGGAGGGCAGGGCCACGTGGAGTCAGGAAGGCGGGCCTGGTGGATCTCCCATGTGGGGGCTGCACTGGGTCAGATGCTTGCAGAGTGAGGGATGGGCCCCTGCCTCAGAGCCACACAACTCAGCCTCTGACGCCTTCTGAATTTGCCCTCACCAGTCCTCCAGCAACATCTATACCATGAACCCAGGCACTGACTCCTTGGCAGGATGTGAGCCTGGCAGAGCTGGGTGACCGGGAGTTAGGAGGGTGGGGCTAGTGCGGTTCCCCAGGCTGATGCCATTTGGAGGGGAGTGCTCCACCCAGGAAAGATGACGTCTGTGGGCTGCGTGAGAGAGGACTCAGCGCGGAGATACTGGCGGCTGTCCCTTCGGCTTTCTCCGTGGAGCCACACAACCCAGCCTGTCTTCACACAACTCCAGTCCACACTAGTCCACCCTCCCTCTGCCAGAGCCCAGGGTGAGTGGCCACAAACAGGATTTTCCGTGTTGGCTGTTTGAGAGGGCGGCTGCGTTCTAGCAGACTCCTCTCTCCCTGGCAGACAGAACCCCGCTGATTTTCGCAGCCAGACGTTATGTGGGCTCCTCTTTCTGGCTCTGGCGCTCTGGGCTCGGGATCCCGACATGAGAGTGAGAGCCCACGCTCCTCGTGGGGCCCTTTGCGGCTGAGACATCCGTCTGGATCCTCAGCTGCTGCACGTGGGTGTGAAGGCAGCCCTTTTGGCCTGTCTGACATTTGGACCAGCTTCTGTGTGGCTGCTTCTGTAAATCCGTGGTTATAAGACTTCTGTTCAGTCTTCAGTTGGTATTCAAGTTGTTCTGTAATTTAGTTGTAATTCCAGTTAGGACCTGGGAGGAGGTGAATGGAACTTCCATCGACTCTGCCACCACCTTGAAAATCCAGGCTAAGCACTTTTTCATTTTCCTGTTAATTGCTCTCAACACATTGTGAAAATGAGTAAACTGAAGCTTAAAGTGACTAAGTAACATGCTGATGAGTGATGGTAGGATTAGCATGCAAACCCATCTCTGTCTTCTAAAATCCATGTTCAGAATCCCTGGGCTGCACAATGACCTCCAACTATGGAGGTATTAATACTTTAAGACAATAGAGAAAATAGTTTATTTGACTCAGAGGATTTTCTTTTGATTTTCTTGATAATATTATTTTAATAAACAAGAAGTTCTTGCCTACAGCTAAGTATCTGTTGCTTATGGTGAAAGATCTATTTCCAAAGTAGCTACGTGCAGATATGGAGAACTGTTTCTTTCAAAACTGAGGGTCCCCTCTTATCTTCATTAGAGATTTCATTGTTTTCACCTAGGCAGAGAGTAAAATGTGACAAGATTGACAGTTTGGGAATTAGGTTAGGATCAAATAGCAAAAATGGGGTATGACTCTGAAAGTGGGTTGCTTAGAGTGGCAACTTTTGATTTTCTTAGATCAACAGTAGAGACTTCTCTATACCCTTACTATGAGAATTCCTACTCCATGTTTTATTATTATATGAAAATTTGAGGATTAGTGCTATTTCGTCCAGCTTTATGGGGGTTTATCTTTGTCAGCATAAAATTATACTTTGAGTGCTTTGATCTAAAATCAAAAACAAAGACTGGAGCCCTCAGTCTCTATGATGTTACAGACATTTAACAATGCTGGGATGGCATTCCTAATATGCCTGGGGGAGTGAAGCCGCGCCTGCCAACTCTCCGTTGAATTCGGCATTCTCCAGTACTTACTACCCAGGGGATGGTGGAACGTGACCTCGTTATGTAGAGTCAAAGAAACAAAATGCATGCAATAGCAGGATTTTGTTGTTAAGTCTGTTCACTTTTTTGTTCATAGGTGGGTTTTGTTTTGTCTTTTTTATGGCTCTTAGAAGCCTTTATTTTACTTTTGTACTTTGCTTTTAGGAAGAATGTACCAAGAATGCCTTTGTCTCCCCTGCATAATTTGTTTGTATTGTTTGTATTTTACATATACTCACTTGCTCACTGCAAAACTTGCGGTGCCAGCGGGGAGTCTCACCTGCGAGCGCTGGCCCTTCAGTCTTGCATGCTTCCCTTGCTGGCTGTTCATGGTCCACCTAGAGCCCCTGGGCTATCTTTGAACAGGCCCTTGACAGTGAGTTCCTGTTTCAGGCACTAGAACTTGTGCCCTGGAGGAGGAGGGTACCTATTCCTAGGCAGCCACTGAGGTTTCTTGCAAGAAACTGGATGCCTTCAAGCCTGGAAAACACTGCTTCAGAGTTCACGTGCCATCATTGTGTGTTTTGGGATGGGCTGAAGCCATCTGGACGTTATCCAAGTTGGGGGGACACCTATTGTCTCCCACACTGTTGTGTTCTGATAGGCTTGGTTTCTTTAGCAGTTGGGCACCCAAGATCTTGGCCTGGTTTTGCAAGTCAGGCTTAGGTGGGTGGAGATGATTCTGGAAGGGTGAGCTGGACCAGCCTCTCTGCCAATACATAGGCTAAGTTAGGTTTTTCAAAATAGGAGTCGCAGGCAGCACTGGGCAGGAAGCAGTCCTCAGGAGGGGGTCGTGAGGGAGCAGAGGAGCTGCAGGCCTGCCCTTGGGCCGCAGAGGGAAGGAAGGGTGGGCTCCGCATTGGGTCTGCCGGCAGGGCCGAGTAGAGGAAGGAAGCAGCAGGGGCCACCTGGGAGCCAGCAGGGAGGTGGCTAGGGAGACAACTGGTAGTGAGGGCTCAGGTGCGAGCCCCTGGCAGGCGTCCTGTCTGCCATGCCCAGGATAGCAGAGCCACCACGGGGCTTTTGCAGCCAGGGACCCTGAGTCCTCCCACCTGGTGCTTCTGCCCCACGGGTCATGGTTCCCACCTCTTTCCCACTCTAGTTGATTTTCTAATGTTGGCAGTTGCATGTTTAACACCCACACTCACACCAGCAAGATAAATAATATGACACTTGTAGGGGATTTATGTGCAGGTGCCTGTACCTGGGATGTCTTTAGGGAGGGAAGTTCCTGAGAGATCTGGGCAGATGGATGTCCCCTTGTCTTGTGACATAAATGTTTATAACAGCGGGGACCCGAGCAGGTGGTACTGGAGCTAGCAGGTCCACCATGGCGTTCTGCTCACAACTGTCCTCCCCACTTTGGATGACCTTCCCTAAGTGGGTCTGGTCCTGAACAGGGCCCTGTGAACTGTCTCCGCTGTTCCTGGAGCTTGGTGGGAATTCCTCAGGCGAGCCTGAGGTACATTTGTTCTAAGGGAAGCCTCAGGAGTGTCTCATCGGCAGGGGTCTTTGCCTCTAGTGAGGCTCATTTGAGTTGTGTGTGTCATCCTAAGTTCTGTTTCTAAGCTACACTGCGAGGCATCACTGGGGTTGGGGAGGCATCCTAGGGGTCAGGGCCTTGATGTCTAAGGGGGTTTATTTCCAGGGGAGGTGGCCAGGTACAGATTCCAGGGTTGGAATGACCCTGGCCCCGCTGGAAGCCGTTGCTTTTGCCTTGTTCCCCAAGTGCGCTGGAAGGTTTCAGATCTCTGGGTGCACACAGGGTATCGTGGGGTCTCCTGTAGGGAAAGCCAAGTCAGGACCTGCTGGTGGTCCTGCACAGGCGCAGCGCGGTTGCTGTGTGAGGCACTGGCCCTGCCCTGTTCACCCAGTGCCCCCGACAAGCCTCTCTGCCTCTCAGCCTCTGTTTCCTCATTTGTAACTGGTGATGTCTACCAGGTCAAGGATTTGAGAATCAGCGGGCTGGTGGTCCTGGCCAGGGGCCCACATGAGCTTGGGCACCTCCCCTGTGTCACTGCACGGCCAGGCACCTTTCCAGTAACCTCCTACTCATGGCGGAGCCCCAGCAATCTTTGTGTATAGGGTTTTTTTCCCCCGTAATTGTACAACATGAAGTTTTTTGTTGTTGTTCTATTACAGTTGTCCCAGTTTTCCACTGCTGCTCCCCCCTGCCCTGTTGTGCATGTCCATGGGTCATTTATACCTGTTCCATGACTAGACCTTTCCCCTTCTTTCCCCCCTTACCCTCCTCCTCCTCCTCCTCTGGTCGCTGTCAGCCTGTTCCCTGTTTCCATGCCTCTGGTTCTATTTGTGCATAGGTTTTGATGAAAACTGTAACTAGGCATTTTGGAGATGAAGAAAATGAAGTTAGTGTACTATACAAATAGAAATGGCCATTTTCTTATTCCTACCATCTGGAACAGTCTTGCATATAGGTACTCAATAACTCTTTGTTGAAAGAATGAAGATGTGAAGATTTTCATTTTTTCTTAATGCTATTATGCCATTCTCATATAAGAATACAAATGGATGGCATACCAAGTGTTTCTTTTCTGATACTGTAATGTCAAAAGATGTCTATAAAACTTTCCAACTCTTGAACTTAGTTCTCCTGGAAAGGCAAAAGAACAAGGATAACTAAAAACAATTTTTAAAAAGAAGAATAAAGTTGGAGATATCATACTCCCTATTTTAAGTGTTATATATAGCTAGAGTAATCAAGTCAGTGGTAGCAGTGGAGGGACAGACAAATAGACCAATGGAAGAGAGTCCACAAAAAGACACACGCAAGCCTGGCCAAGTGATTTATATTATACATAAGTGAAAAGCAATTTAACGGAGAGAGAGTCTTCAACAGATGGTGTTGGAACAATAAGACATCTATAGGCAAAAAGAAAAAATAAAAAGAACCTTTACCTAAATCTTACATCTTATACAAAAATTAATTCAAGGTGAAACATAGATCTAAATGTAAAACTATAAAACTTTTAGAAAAAAACAGGAGAAAATGTCCATGACCTAGGGTTAGATGAAGAATTCTTAGACATGACACTAAAAGCAAAATCCATAAGAAAGAAAAAATCAATAAATTACACTTGATCAAAATTTAATCGTTGCTCTCTGAATGGCCCAGTTAAGAAGATAAATACAGGCCATAGAATGGGAGGCCATATTTGCAAATCATCTGACAAATAACTTGAATCCATAATAGAAAATAACTTTCTAAACTCAACAGAGTTGAGAAAACAATCCACTGCTAAGAAAACTAAGAAAACAATCCACTTTAGAAAGTAGGCAAAATACTTGAGCAGACACTTCACCAAAAAGGATGCATCGGTGGCAAATAAACACAGGAAAAGATGTTACATGAGGGTAGTGCCTGTTAAAATCATGATGAGATACTGAGCCGCACCTGTTCAAGTGGCAAAACTAAAAAAGAATGACAGTCACATGTGATGATGAGGATGTGGAGAAACTGGGTCTCCCCTGCTTTGCTAGTGGGAATATAAACGGTGCTGTGGTAGATTTCCATGACAGCTAATGTTCGAAGCATAAGTCATGTCCAGCTGCCCTGTATACTTCTAATGCTGTTGAAAGTTAAAACAAGAAGTGAGATCTCCATTCCCATGCAAATTTGTAGTGGAGATTTTATATATATATCTGAGCTTAAATTACAGTCCTAGCAGTGTTTTTCAAAACCTCAATGAATTACAAAGGAAATTTCTATATTATTTTGGAAATAAATAGTGATGATGGTTGTACAACATTGTGAATATAAATAATGCCCCTGAATTTCACACTTACAGTGGTAAAAATGGCAAATTTTATGTTATATATATTTTGTCACAATTTTAAAAATTCATTTGATTCAGCCATTCAGTAGCTTCCACCAACTTCCAACTGGAATGTAATGTAATGTCAGCTGCAATGTAATGTCATAATAAAGGCAGATGTCAAGAGGAAGATCTAATAGGGTTCTATAATGCCTTCCAAGAGATAAATATGCTCAATTAAAGTCATATACTCATGGATTGCTTTTCAGTATTTGACAGTACCTATCTGTGTGAAAGGACATTTTCAAAGAGGAAATTGTAAAATCTTGACACAAATCAGCATTAACAGATGATGATTTGAAATCAATTTTGATGAAAGGGAAAACCATTTTAACCTCCCACCTAAGCGAAATGTTACTCTATTAGTAAACTGTATTACAGAAGAATTGTACTGTTATTACTAAATTTTGAATTTTGTCAGTAAACACTTGTGGAAATTTGTTTTCTTTTGTAATATAAGTATATGCACAATATCCTCAGTTTTACCTCTTGGTCCACAAAGCCTAAAGTACTTGCACTATGGCCCATTATAGAAAATTTTACCAAGTACTAGCCTGGAGCATTGATTTTTCACTCTTTTGTAGTATGTGCTTTTAAAACATTCACAGTTTCACTCTGTGCTCCACGTTAGCAGCATCTGATAAATTTTGATGTGTTATAATTTCTTCTAACCATTTAGCTCAGATTATTTACTGATTTCCATTTGATGTCTTCTTTAACTCATGTTATTTGGAAGTGTGCTGCATAATTTCTGAACAGTTGGAGATTTTCCTTGTTACCTTTGTTACTGAATTCTGAGTTCCCAAGGGTCAGAGACCATACACTGTATTATGTCAAGTCTTTAAACACTGGTTGAGGTTTGCTTTATGGCCCAGCACATAGTCCATCATGGCCGATATTCAGTGTGTACTTGAAGTGGTATTGCTTTCATTTTTTTCTTCTTCTGAAGCTTTGGATTTCTGAATAAGGCTAGTCCTTGTAACATTCTGTTCTTACTCTGTACATACTACCAGTTTCTACTTCTGTATAATAGGTACATTTGTATTTTTTAGTGTAACTTCCTTTTCTATCAATCCGAAGGCTTTCTTTTGTTCCCCTTGTGGTTATAGGCAGCCTAACAGTTTGCAAACAAACAAACAAGCAAACAACCTTTGCGTGTACTTGAATCTCAGCAGCCTTTAATTAGTTCATCATTAGGTGTCAGAGCCCCTAACCACTAAATAAGTGTTCACCTTATGCCTATGGACTTCGTAGGACTTAATTCTTTTCTTGATGTTCAGTCATTTGTCATTGTGTTGTTATTCTCTTAAAACAGCTCTGCCTTGCCTTTGACAAAAGGAAAAAAATGTACTTCTCTTTTGCCTGGGCTGTGTAGTGTCCCAATACTAAGCAGCAACACCTAGCCTATGAACTAAAGCTGTTGTATTTGAGGAGCAGTGCACCTAGGCACCCATATCTGTGAGGATCCCTATGCGTGAATTCTGCTCTTTCAATTTAGCTACTATTTGGCATTTGTTCTGTGTGGAAAAGGGGAGAGGGGTAACAACAGAGACTCTACTTTGTGTAAGGCACGGTATGTTAGGTGCTACAGCTCTGAAATCTTTCCCAACTTGGGGATCTATTCTTTCTTTCTGTTTCACAGTAATTGCTGGAAATATGTGTGATGATGTGAGAAAAGGGTGATGTACTTATAATCCTCACTTGAGGAAAAATGCTTCTGCTTCTGGAACAGGAGCATATACTGTGAGTTACTTTTAGAGTAAATGGGGGCAGGTGTGCCCTGATTCTGGGCCCACCCTCTTCTGCCAGAGTCAGACATTGAATTACATGCATATTTGTTCACCTGATTAACTGATATTTATAAACTTTATAGCAAATACGTATAACTTTGTATTTCAACTCATGAGACCCTCTGCTCCATGGTGCAGGAATCTGGATGTTGGAGCCCTTTAGCTGGACAGCCAGGGTGAGAGCCCTGTCCTGCTTTCCCTGTTGCTGATTAAAGGGAAAGACAGGAGGCAGGTGCAGATACTGGCTCTTCCTGCATGGCAGGGCTGTTTAGTTAGGGGTGATCTTGAATTTTTTGTCGTAGGAAATGGGTAAAAGAATTTGCAGTTAGTAGTGAAGTAATTGACTCTCAGCCCATATTGGGAAATGAAAGATAGAACATTTGGGGGACAAAATATAAATTTTAGAATGCACAACACAAAGAGTGAATTCCAGTGTAAACTGTGGACTTCAGTTCACAGTAATGTATCAGTATTGGCTTATCAGTAGCACGTGTACCAACCACATTAACGCAAGGTATTCGTAATGGGGGAGGGAGGAGGAGGGGCAGATGAGAAGGCACATGGGAACTGTCTGTGCTTTCTGCTCAATGTTTCTGAACCTAAAAGTGCTAAAAAAAAAAAAAGACATCTATTAGTTTAGAAGTTTTAGGTATCTGGTTTAATGTTCCTTAGTGAGTTCATACCATACACGTTGATGTTTAGCCCCCAAACCTTTGGAATTTCTTAGTTAAGATGAACCTGGCTTGCAACTTGAGCTATCGTGTCAGGTAGATTTGTTCTGATTCTTCTCTCCCCATCTGCCCAAACAGTTGGAATGCCAAGATGCCTTGGAAACAGCAGCCCGAGCTGAAGGCCTTTCCCTGGATGCCTGTACGCATTCTCAGCTCAGAATCCTGGACGAGGAGCATCCGAAGGGGAAGTACCACCATAGCTTAAGTGCTCTGAAGCCCATTCGGACCACTTCCAAGTAAGAGGCTCTTCTGCTTAATGACTTCTCTGGGAAGCACCAAATCAGCGTTGAAAATTCAGGCTAAGATTGGACCATTTGGGGAGCCCCGATTTTAGTCAGGAGCTCTGTTTTCTAGGCAGTGTGTTATAAATGCCGGCTGGAGTCTCAGTCTCTCTTGACAGTTTCGCACTTTTGGGTGTTCTCTCTTTAGACACCAGCACCCAGTGGACAATGCTGGGCTCTTCTCCTGTATGACTTTTTCTTGGCTTTCTCCCCTGGCCCGCCTGGCCCACAAGAAGGGGGAGCTCTCCATGGAGGAAGTGTGGTCTTTGTCCAAGTACGAGTCTTCCGACGTGAACTGCAGAAGGTAGGCGTGTCTGGTCCAGCCTGGTGTCCCACACACGGGATGTGTAGGGCCTGAGCTAGGAGTGTGGGTGCAGCAATGTGGAGCCTTCAGCTCTGTGTCCTTTTAGGATCTGAGCTAGCCAGCGGAGGGAGGGGAGCCTGGGGTGACTTTCTCTTTGCTCTTCTGCTTTATCTCCTATTTCACCTTTACTCCTGTTTAACCACGGGCTTTCTCTCTCTCTCTCAGCCCCGCTTCTCTTCCTGAGTCTACAGGGAGATTATGTTGCTGCCTTGTGACAGAATACATTTTTGTGGTAGCTGATTGTCATGATTAAAATCTAGTGTACACCTTTACGTTTTACTACAGGATCCTTCAGAAAGGGTTGGGGACCCTTGAGAAAGGAAGTTCTTATCCACAAACAAATTCTATGCAGGGATAATCTTTCTGGGTGGAAGGAAAGACTTTTGTTTTCATCATTTTCTGTATCCTGAGAGGCTCCCTATGCAGGGTAAATATGTAGTCACCCAGGAAGGGTTTGGTTTTTTTTTTTTTCCCTTTTTTCTTTTTTCTTTTGTTTCCCAGAAGGCGAAGACTATGTACATAATGTTAAAGGAAAGACTTGTGTGAGTGGTGTCAAAGTCTGGAGACAAAAAGTGGTGGCAGGAGGGAAACTAGGGTGTGTATATTCCCTGGGGAGACGTGTAACGGAGGACATGTGCCCTTGTTAAGACTAGAGAGACTGTGGCAAGAAGAGCTGAATGAAGTTGGGCCAGAAGCTGCCTCCCTCCGAAGGGTTGTGTGGATCTTCTGCCGCACCAGGCTCATCCTCTCCATCGTGTGCCTGATGATCACGCAGCTGGCTGGCTTCAGTGGACCAGTAAGTTCTAACCATCCTTTCTGACAGTCTCCAGGGGCCCGGCCATGGCCAGCTCTAACTCTTGTTCTGTTGCAGGGGTTGTGCTCACCTTTGGGCTAGTTAGCGGCCTTAGAGATGCCCCCATGTCTGTGGAAAGGGCACAATTGATTTTGGAGTGATTGGTGGCTTGTCAGCAGCTGGAAGGATGTGGGGGCCTCGTTGCCAGATAAGAAACAGAACTGGCTTGCTTTCCTGGGGCGGGGGTGAAACTGGCTGATTCCGGCTCTGCACAGGACTGTGCTCCTTTGCTGTGTGGTGACATGAAATGACAATCTCGGTTTGGGAAGGTGTGTCTCTCAGTGCTGTGAGTGGGCGAGAGCAGTCTTGTGTGGCATAAGCTGTTGAGCTAGTGCTGGTGGTGCACCAAATGCCTGGAGGCAGCGTTGTCACAAGTCTGACGGTTCTATGGCACTTGAGTCCTGAAGACACTAGAGGACTGTTGAGGTTTTTAGTGTCTAACCTGGAGTCCATTTTCAGTTTGGTCTGTAGTGTAAACTGTGTGGCAGGTGTCGGGGTGGCAGCCGTGGTTTTTTCCTAGCGTGTACCGAAGCAGAGTAGGTAAGAGTGACGTTCACCCTGTTTTCTGGACACCTGTTTCTTACACCTGCTGTGCTGCCTTACACTTGAGACTTTGATTAAATCTATTCTCTACATATTTGCCTTGAGGCATCGGAGCGGTAGTGCTACTATACTGTGCATTTTCCGTGTGTGGGTAAGCTGGAGGTTCATGGTTTTGGTAAGTATGTGCCTAAAGTGCATGGTGATTAGGTAAAACTAATTTACAATTTTTCTGCTGGTTTTTTTTTTTTTAATGTTTCATGACTTTTAAAAAAGTTTTGATCTCTTTTTCTGAAGCAGAGAACACTACTTTTCTGTTATTGGGTTTCTACATTAATTGATCAACTAACACAGTTTTCTGTAAGTTTTAAGTAAGAGGGACCATGTAACTGAATGTTATGTTATTGACCAAAATGACAAACGTTTTCATAGGGCCAGCTTTCCCCCAAGAAGAGCTTCTGTCATTGTTTCACTACAGGGCTGGTGGCTGCTCTGATCTTTCATGGAATTCTATCAATTGGGTAGCATGCTATACAGGCTTTTTTTATTACATTTTGACAATGCGAGAACTTCTTTGACTCCCCTCACCAAAAAAAAAAAAAAAAAAAAAAAAAAATTTCTGTAGATTGTTGGGATTTTAATTTTTCACTTGGGAAAAAATTACCTGTGCATGTTCACTTTTGGGGCCTACAGTCACTCCCTTGAGCATCTGTGTATTCCTTAATCTCTCTCTTAAGGCACAGCTCACTGAAATACTAATCTTCAGCAAATGCTTTTAGACGCCAGGGAAGGCGGAGAGTCTTCCTTTAACAGGAAAACAGCAGCCCGCTTTTCCTTCTCTCTGCCCTTGGGGAAGACCACGTTGAGGCCTGTGTGAGTTCATGAGATTCGTCCGAGAACAGTTGACAAAGCAATGGTCCACAGTCTCTCTAATTGATAAAAGCATTTAAAATTGTAAAGAATGCAAACATTCTTTTTTGGAGCTCCAGTTCTAATAAATTTCTTTTCAATTGGAAGTTGAACAATCAGGCTGGTGTTGAGATTGGTACTAGCAATGAGCGTACCTTCTGTCTGTGGACTTAAATCCGTTTGAGGAATACCCCTTTTAGATTTTTGCACATTTGCTAATGTGGCACAACTTTCAAACTGGATTAGCCTGTTCTTACAGAAATCTACAGAAGAGCCCGCTCTCCATATTCCTTGTCTCCCCTCAGGCCTCACTGAACCTTGGTAGCCATATGCAGAACAGATGAAACACAATCGAGTTGTTGTGTTTTGTTTTTAAACTGCTGGCCAGCTAGGGCTGGACTCCGTGATTAAGACAATCCAAGGATTCAGTGATGCCAGCGGACCAGCACTCTCTTTAAGGTGTCCAAGGGTCACAATCATGTTAATGGAATGATAGCATCCGTAAGGGTATGGTCCTGACCTAAGATGAGGGGCCAGATTGCTCAATTTACAGATATGATTTGTGGCCTTCTTGGATTAAAACAGTTTTAAAAGACCAGGCCTGACCTATGATGTGCGTGTAAAGAATTAGCATCCGCCCTGTAGATCTGCAAGAGAAGGCTACCTTCTGCAGTGCTTTATCTCTTGGTGAATGCTAACTCAGCTCAAGGGCCTTTTGGGGAAAGGACAGTGAAAAGCCTTAGAGAGGTAAGTTTTCCACCCTTCCAACCTCTCTCCAGCTGCAGCTTGCTTGGTGCTGTCAGAATCTGGATTTGGGGGGAGTCTCTCTGTAGTGGAACCAGTGACAGAAGCTGTTCTTTAGAATTTTCAGGATTGGCTGTATTCTGCGGTCAGAATGAGAGAGTCAAGCTGGGCAGAATCTCTCGCCAAGAGTTCAGGTAAGGTAATGTTTATTCACTGGGAATGTTTTCCACAGCCAGACAGCTATGCTGACAATCTCAAGTTTTCTCCCAGTTTGTTTAAATTTACATGATATATTTGTAGCTTTTTAAAACTAAATTTTGTTTGGATTTGCCATGAAAACCGTTTTTTTTCTTTATCCCATACAAAATGGTTTGAAATGTAATTGTTTTTTAAAAACCCTATGTGTTGGAAATTCTTTAATCTGCTGTTTCCTCTTTTTTTCCCCCCCTTTGAAAGTTTTGCATAGTGTAAGCATTCATTATGTCTTTTACCTTCCCCGGCTCCTCCTCGGTGGGAGGTACTAATGCTATTACCGTGCTGAAAAATGGCACTCTAAAGGTATGGGAAAGAAAGAACCCCAAACTACATCCTGCTGTCCTTTCACGCCTTCCTTTGGAGACTGTTCCGTCAGTGCCGAGGTGTGTGAGAAAATGCTTTACTGCACCGCCATCTTACTGAGTTGCTTCACGTGAGGAAAATGGGGTTTTGACCCTGCCACTCAGTGACTCAGTTCCACATTTTGGATTGCATACTGGAAAAGAAGCCAATCTTCTTGCTAGTAAACCAACAACCCAGCCGTATGCAGTGGTGACCCAAACAATGGATATAAGCCTAAAAATCTGAGGGAGGGGAAAGGTGGAATACAATAGTTCTTGGAATCTGAAATCTCCTATTTATATGATCAGGTTATTTACAGAGACTTGACATAAATCTGATTGGTGGGGGATCTCTTAGGATCTAGTGGGCAGATCTGGTATTAACCTCCTCTCAGGAAAAGTGAGAAATACCAACTCACCCAGAGAGAGCCTGGGTCCTGGAATTCAGCGTTAGCTGCCTCAGGACAGTTGCGTCTGGCCTCCATTTTTGTCTGTCATTCAGAGCTGACTTCCAGCTACAGTGCCCTCTGCTAGAAGGTTCTGGGGTAGATGGGTGGATGGGTTTCTCTTTTAATTTTTTTTTTCTTCTGGGTGGGGGATTGGTTTGGCTTTCATTTGCTGTGGTTTGTTTTGTTTCATTTTTGGCAAGATCAATTTTAGCTGCAAGGACTTGAAAAGACTGAAGGACCCCCCCCACCCCCCCACCCCATCCCGTTTTTCCTTGAGACCTAGATTTTTGTCTTCTGTCCTGAGCAGAAGTCATTCATTCCTCACAGCCTAGTGAACCAGTAGCATCAGCAGTTTTAAGTGGAGTTACCACTTTGGGGGGTTTGAGGTTTCTTTTTTCTTTTTTTTCTTTTTTTTAATTCTCTTTCCTTAAGCAGCAAGGTCTTTATTCCTGGAGAATCTACTCCATTGCAGACTCACTGCAGCGTCAGGAGCCCTAACCGATTAAGTGCTGTCAGCTTGATGTACTCCTCCGGACTCTGGAAACAGATACTGGGTCTATTCTGTATTTCTGCTGTGTGTAGCTAAAACGACGGTCGGAGGCCAGATGACCTGTTAGATGGCTAGCCTTGTATAACTTGACTCTGTATGTTCCCATGTATGTTACTGCAATGCTCCTCCTGTTGTACAGTGTCTGTGAGATGCTCTTTGAAGATGGTACTTTTTTTTTCATTTTTCAATAAAAGTACATTACCTCCCACTTGCTGGTATTTAATCCTGTTGCTGAATGTGCCTTGTGTGAGTGTGTGCTCCGGCGTTGCAGGACCTCAGAGCTGGAGGTGGCACGCGGTGGTTCTTGGGGGTTGCTGCCTTCCTCACTGCAGGTGGTGTTAGACATATGCTACCTGAGGTAACATGTTTTTGTTTTTGGGAGGGAGCGGGGAGTGGGGAGGGCCCGTGGGAGGGTCTCTGGATTTGTGGAAGTCTGCTTTGTTTGCTCCCTTCTGTGCTATTAAACTGCTGATGTTTATTTTCAGGAATGTTTTGCAAATGCACTTCTCACTCTTCCCCAGTCCAACTGTAGGTACACTGTTCCTTTTTATCAAATAAGCACGTTTGAAACAATCCAAAAAAGGTTCTTAATTTCATTTAAAGAAATGTATCAATGTGTGGAGATGCTGGAATAAGGTCAAATATATACTTTTTTTAATGACCGTGTGTTTAGAATTAATTTCAGCTCATGGACAGGTTTATGTTACATTAGAAAGAGTAACAGTTGTGGTGGTGTCCTTAAGGAAGAACATTTCAAATTGGAACTACCTCCTGCAAGATGTCCCAAGCAAACGACTGCAGGCAGGTTGTCCTCCAAGGAGATTTCTCCCTGCTTATCCACTTATCACTGAACAATGGAGCTGCCTCCTCTTTCTAACTTAACATAAAACTGCGGCGTGGTGTGTGGGTGCCGGGGGGAAGCTGACAGCGGTGTGTGTTTCTCCCTGTAGGCCTTCATGGTGAAGCACCTCTTGGAGTACTCCCAGGGCACAGAGTCTAATCTCAAGTACAGCTTGCTGTTAGTCCTGGGCCTCCTCCTGACGGAAATCGTGCGCTCTTGGTCACTTGCCCTGACTTGGGCATTGAACTACCGAACTGGTATCCGCTTGCGGGGGGCCATCCTCACCATGGCATTTAAGAAGATCCTTAAGTTAAAGAACATCAAGGAGAAGTCCGTCGGTGAGGTGAGTAAAGGAGTCTTTGCTTCAGCGCGGAGAGAAAGCCGCCCCCGGCCCGAGCCCGCTCTTTCCTGTAGGTCCCTGCTTTGTCCTTTTTCCTCCTTCTGACACAAGTGGCTCGTGTCCTTGCAGGGTCCTCTCATTGTTCTTTGTGTCTCCTAGCTCGTCAATCTGTGCTCCAACGACGGGCAGAGGATGTTCGAGGCTGCCGCCGTTGGCAGCTTGTTGGCTGGAGGACCCATTGTTGCTATCCTGGGCATGATTTATAATGTAATTATTCTGGGGCCAACAGGCTTTCTGGGATCAGCTGTTTTTATCCTCTTTTATCCAGCAATGGTGAGTAAGCCTCCTTGCTGTGTTTTGGCAGCTTCTCCTGAGATAAGTTACTTCCATTGGGTTATATATAGTAGGCACCACTAAAGTATCACATCTCTTATTGGAAATTTCCTCAAAGCAGGTCCCGGGTTAGAAAAGTCTAGAAGGAGCTAGATAGTGCTCAGTCCACACAGGAAGAATTCGGACTTGGGGAAGTAAGGTGTCACTTGAGTAGAGATTTTAAAAAGACAATTTGAGTGAAGGAGAAGACCAGCAGGTGGACCCTGCCCCCAGGTAACACAAGGGTGCTTGAGTCACTGTGTCCCAAGTTTATACTAACCGATATGGCTCTCCCGCTCCCCTCTGGTAGCAGTCAGTATCAGTGTTTGCTATGAGAACAGTATTTGTCTTACAAAGGGATAAGAATTAAATAACATTTGATTATAATTTAGTAACCTCTTTTATTGAAAACAGTACAACTACCTGGCACTCACTTTATTTATAAAAATCTTAAACAGATTTATTTCCCAGAAAGACCAGACACTCTTTAAGTTTGATAAGCCCAGATTTGGCACAAATCCTCTCTTTCCTTGCAGATGTTTGTATCACGGATCACTGCATATTTCAGAAGAAAATGTGTAACCACCACAGATGACCGTGTCCAGAAAATGAATGAAGTCCTCACCTATATTAAATTTATTAAAATGTATGCCTGGGTCAAAGCATTTTCTCAAAGTGTTCAAAGTGAGTTTACAGACTTCATATGTATATGTGGTAGGAGGACTTGGACTTGTTTCCTGAGCACATTAACTAGCAGGAATCCTAAAGTCATTGAATCATAATAATTTATGTTCATATAATATCTTATGAGCTTTACATTGATAAGGATCTTAACCACTTGTACTCATGACCTCGCCTCGCAGATGAGGAAATGGAGACCTGAGAAAAAGGTGATTCCGCCCCTCCGGCCCACGCCCAAGATAATTCAGCTAGATATGAGTAATTCATTCAGTTTCAAAGATTCCTGTCATAATCTCATCCCGCCCACAATTTTCTGGCCTGGCCCTGATGACATCCCAGAAAACAATATCAGGTGGCTGCTGAGAGCTCCACTTCTGCCTCCTGTGCAGGTGGATGAACGTGCACAGAGGTAGTTAGGTGTGAGATCCTGGGGAAGGAGGTGCTGGGAGACACGCTAGGTGAGGGATCAAGGCAGCTGGACCCTGGACCTAGCTCTGTGACTCACTCATAGGCTTTTCTGACCTGTTGTTTTATTTTTATCTTTTCAGTCAGTTACTTTATGTTGAGTCACAGAGTTCTCAGTGCCTGGCCCTGTCATGATCCGTAAATTCAATGCAGACATAAATGTGACATTTGTTCATGCTACAGAGCATGGAGGAATCGTGAGCATGGGCTGAGCATTCAAAAGGTCTCACCAAAGGTTGGAATGATGGGCCTTTAAAAGAAGTGAAATTTAAGAGGAACATACCTAGAGATACTTTAGAATTTAAAAAAGAAGATATAGTTACATATAAACTCAATTTAAATATAAAAGATCTGATTAAACAATTATTACCATCAAAATAAATAAATAAATATAAAAGATATGTTTGTTGTCCACAACCTCATAGTGAGCTAACCTGAATACACTATAGCTAAAAAGTTAAACACAATTTTAGGTTGAATAGAACTACCATGTTCTGATCAAGGAAGTTGTTTCATTTTCACTGCTTGGCTTGTCAGTGAACCTCCAGGAGCATTGCGTCCAGTTTCACAAACTTTATATGTGAGCGGTCATCCGGAGAGGGACCGCTCAGAAGTGTCCAGCAATGGATTAGGCTGCTTCATTAAGTAGTGAGTTTGTTGCCAATAAAATGGAACAAATGGATGCTAACTGGACATCTGCCAAGCATGTTGTTAGCAGGGTGACCACTGATGGGCCCTTCTGGCTCTCAGTTTGTATAGTTTTATAACCTTACTGAGATTCTGTTTATCCTTCCGCCCCTAACTTTGGTATCTTTACCTGTGTGTGTTTGAAAGGAGCATTCTTGCTCACTATAGATTGGACAAGGTGTATGATAACTATTAGAGCAACAAGTTGGATTTTTTTTTTTTCAAATATGACTAATGAGGTAGCTGACGGTAGTTTCCAATGTCTTGGGCAGTGCTAACACCTTCAGGTCATGGTCTCATTACTCTAGGGTTGCTTTGTGAATAAGGGTGTCAGTTTGGCAACAATTTAAGAAAATCGTCCTGCCTACAACAGTTTCATTTCACACATCGGCCACCCTCCTGCTTTTTGAGTGGAAGGCTCCCTCTATCCCAGCGGCAGCTTAAAGCAGGCACTCTGATAAACCTTAGTTCCTTTTGATTCTCATTACTGTTGCCGTCGTTCCTGTAAGTGCCTAGGCAAGAAACCAACAACAGCCAGGCCAGCAAACAAAACTGCCAATTGCACGTACAATTAGTGTGCTTGAGTCTTCTAAAGAGAGGAAATTTGCAAGGAGAGTCAGACTGAGGCAAAAGGTGACCATTGTACGCATAGGTAGTGCAGTTTGCTGTTAGAGTCGTTCCTGTGATTTGATCCACTTCAAACCTCAGGCTTGTTGTGTGCCAGCTCATAATGATAGGAACCGATAGCCCAGGTGACCTGGTCTTCGCATCACAGGTGTCAGAGGGTCGTCTTAAAACCTGTGTATGGCTGAAGACCTACTGAGTCTTATTTGGCGGCCAAGGAGCAGTATCACAGGCTTCTTTTGACTTGCTTTTCAGAAACTGCCTTTTTGTTGTTGTTGTTGTTGTTCTCAGAAACCCGAGAGGAGGAACGGCGGATATTAGAAAAAGCTGGGTACTTTCAGAGCATCACCGTCGGTGTGGCTCCCATTGTAATGGTGATCGCCAGCGTGGTGACGTTCTCTGTTCACATGACCCTTGGCTTCGATCTCACAGCAGCACAGGTCAGTGAGCCCTCAGGGTTGGGAAAATTTAGAAATACCACATACAGAGATGCGCTCTGGTCCTCTTGCTTCTGGATTTGGAGGTTTCCCCAATAATCAGAAGGTATTTCTTCATTCTTGTGAGTAAGCCGAGATGTGGAAAAGTTAAGATTCAGCACTCATGCACAAATGATGTGCGGGTTGTTTGTAGTCAACTCAGTTTTGGGTTTAATTCTGAAAACACAGATCATCTTGTGATTCAGATTTGCTGAAAATTTTCATTGAAGTGCTCATAAAAGCTCTACTTTTAAAAAAATGCATCTGACTCAGCCCTGGCTGGGTTGCCCAGTTGGTCAGAGTGTTGTCCTGTACAACAAAAGGTTACAGGTTCAATTTCTGGTCAGGACATATGCGTAAGTTATGGGTTTGATCCCCGGGGTGCGTGTGGGAGGCAACGTCTTATATTGATGTTTCTCTCTCTCTCACTCGCTTTCAAAAATCAGTAAATATATCCTCAGGTGAGGATTAAAAAAAAAATGTATCTACCTCATACCAACATTTGACAGTCAAGTTGCAGCCTTCCTTAAACCTGAAAGGAAATTGATGACCTCTCGTGATTTCCGTTGCATAGCCTAGTCAGGCTCAGTTTCTTCCCTTTTTCTCTTTTCAGGCTTTTACAGTGGTGACTGTCTTCAATTCCATGACTTTTGCTTTGAAAGTAACTCCGTTCTCAGTAAAATCCCTCTCGGAAGCATCAGTTGCGGTCGACAGGTTTAAGGTAAGTGGCTCCCCTCTCTTCCTCCACGTCAGAAGCCATTCCTGGCAAAACTACCTGCTATCTTTATTCCAGTGGGCCACACAGGCTGGCTGCCCTCGGCTTTTGTTCACTTTTAGCCTTTTGACAAGTTGGTAAGAAAGGGGCCAGTGGAGGAGACTGACTTAAGGGATGGAACTAGTTACCTTTTCAAATAAATGAATTTTTACCTTTTGTAGATGGCCCACCTAGTTCTGGGCTCCCAGGATTTCAGTGCTTCTCTTCAGAGCTAGTCCCTTCTGCCTGGATCGGACATGGATATATGTTGTGTAACTTACTGGGCCTTTAAGTGATTCAAACCTAGATCAGCACTGTCAGGTGACTGTCCGCTTTTTCTCACCTTGATCAACTGTCTACCTCTGCCAAAATGCTATCCTCATTTTGACTGGTCAGTATGCTGAGCCCTTTTTGATACTTTCCTTTTCCCAGCCTGTGGTCGCCATTCATGATGCAGGGAGGGACTTCAGTTACATGGGATAGTCATAAAACTAGATCATGTTGAGAAGTGCAGTTAAGTATCAGGTTTTTTCCTGGGGTGGTTCACTGATCAAGGCTTAACTGTGTTCTTTGTGCCTCCAGACTAATACAAATACATGATACCAGAGGGAGATATATTTGGGAGGGTAGAGGGAGATTGGTATTTGAAAGGGGTTAGTACTTAAAAAAAGAAAAGGAACAGCACCTGTACGGGCGGGGATTCCTGGACAAAGCCTCTGCAGAGAGTAGTTCCTGCGCACCTGCCGCAAAACAAGCAATGTTGGTGGCTGGAGGGCTTGAGCGTCAGGTGTTTGAGGGATTAATAACAGCACTTTAGATGTTAGGGGAAAACAAATAGGGCTTACCTCTGAAGAAGGATGAAAAACAGCTTTCCAAGATTTATTTATATTCTACGTGTTTATGGTTAACTTGGTGAATTTTGACTAAGGATGTACCCCAGCCCCTGCCCTCCCTCACCCCAGCCTGGCTGCTAGAAGGCTAAGAACCACAACCATATAAAAAGAAATGATCTAATTGTAACCAGAGTTTTATTTTACTGAATCCATAATATCCAGTCATGGAAGAAAGCAAATGATAATGACTATGAATTTGTCCTTCTCTCCTTGTTAGTGAACTGATTTGATGGCATTTAGGATGAAGAAATAGGAGTTTGTGGTTTAGATTTGACCTCCTCATGTTTCTTGACAGCTCTCTTCACTTACTAGCGAGGACTTGTATTATTAACAAGTGGGTTTTCTCATCATAGCTCCTTCCTCTGTCCAGGAAGCTTCAGAGTTAATGATGGAAGCAAAATCAGCCTCAGCTCTATTATATGCCCCATGAGACTTCAGTCCCTTTCTGTCTTATTCCTCTTGGCAGCCTCCTCCTCCACTCCCTCCTGCCCCTCCCCATTCTCCTTCCAGGAGGGTGATAACCTGTAGAAAGGCAGTGAGCAGCTGCCTTGTAACTTTTCTGATAAAAATTGTCACCAGTAGAGGGTTGCCACCTTTAGCGAATAAAAACACAAGACACCCACTTAATAACTGTATGGGACATACTTACACTGAAAAATTATTCATCGTTTATTGGGAATCAAAATTTAACTAGACCTCCTGTCTGTTACTTGGCAACCCTACAAGTAGACCCCCACTTGTGCTTAACAGATACGTTCTGATTTGATTCTTCCTGTGAATGAGGGTGGTGTTTTGATGGTCAGTGTCCTGCGGTGATGTTGAGGTGTGTGGTTTCTGTACCTCTGAGATTCTGTTGTCCTGGCAGGTGCAAATCCAATAGACATAAATTCAAGTGGTGTGACTCAGCAGAGTGACCTGGAGCTGAAACCACCCGGGAGGAGTGCGGGGCTGCAGGGAGACGTGGGAAGGAAACAAAGGGAAGCTGTGCCAACTGGAAGCATGAGCACATTTAAAAATAATCCACTGATGTTTAAAAGGCTCTTTTAGTAACTCTTTAGGGGAGAGAAATGATGCAAATTCTGTCAGTATATGGTTTTACTATGTGAAGTCGGTCGCAATATCTGGCATTTTATTCTTAGCTCAGCCTTTTAGGAAAAGGCTCTGAACAAATGAAATCAACAGCTGTTTTCAGAAACTAAACCTAAGTTGACTAAGTGTGAAGATTATCTAGGAGATTTATTTTGTTTTCTTTTTTTTTAAATTTTTTATCTAGGAGATTTAGAACCATGCCACTCCAGGGAAGATTGGGGATTAGGAACCAGTAGAAGGTGTGGCGATTTAAAGGAGGAAAAGAGCAAGCTTAGAAGTTTAGGATCCAGCAGAAAGGGCTTGCTCTTGGGGAAGGGGATTTTGTGGTACATTTAATAGCACCTGCACGCTTTAAAATAGTTGGGGGTTCTCAGTAACTAAATGGAGAGTTCTGACCCTAAAAGCCATCTTTTCCCTAAAGACTTTCTCATATTTTAAATTTTTTCATTTAAAAAGGGGTTTTTTTGTTTGTTTGTTTGCTTTTGTTTCTTTTTTTATCATATTGGGACTCCAACTGGGATACCATCCTGTAGAGAAGATCACTTGTTTAAGAGAGTTGTCAGAAGTGGGTTCAAAGTCATGGAAATACCAAAGTCCTGGGCTGAGATTCATGTTGGTCAGTGTTTCAGATCTAATTTCAGAAACAGCTTTTCATGCTGTTTCAGTTTTCTCCCTCTAACGCAGCTCAGCAGGCCTCTGGAAATGAGTGGGAGGAAGGAGCTTTGTTCTCTCTTCTCAGGGATGTTTGTGAGGGAGATACCCTTCACTTCCACCCAAGTCTGTTCCTTTGGTTGAGTTTCCACAAGGTCCAAGGCAGAATTTTGAAGACATGAGAGCTTACTGGCAAGAAGGCGCACTCCGCCATCGATAAAACCTTGGGCGCTCCTTTTTAGCGTGATCGAGCTAGACCCGGCCACAGTCTCAGCTCAGCCTCTCCCCTAGGCGTGTGCCATTTTGTAGGGAGGGATGTGCACGGGCTTTGAGGTTCTGCAGGAGTGGTCCGGAAGGGAAACAGAATGATGGGCGCTGATATAGGAGGACAGCGTGCCCTTCGGTTTTTCTGCTCCCACTTTCCCACTGCAACTCAGCAACCCGTGGGGTAGAACAGGGGCCCACATATGGGCTAGTTATATGTCCTTTGGCCACATGCGACTGGTAGAAAATGAAAAGGCATATGTAATTGGTAGTGTAGAGTGTTAGGCCATTGACAAGGCCCTGTCCCTCCTGAGAGTGTCCCCACACCCCTGTGACCTCTCGCTGGGCCTGAGACTGGGCTACACTAATGAGCTACCTTTTGCCCTTCAGCTTCCTTCCACTGTATAGCCTGATGTGTTTTGCTACGTGAGTGTACGCCCTAGGCTTGTCTCCCTGGTCTTGATCCAGTGTCTCATCTTTGCACCTCTCTCACAACTCCTATCAGAGTTTGTTTCTGATGGAAGAGGTTCACATGATAAAGAAAAAACCAGCCAGTCCTCACATCAAGATAGAGATGAAAAATGCCACCTTGGCATGGGACTCCTCCCACTCCAGTATCCAGAACTCACCCAAGCTGACCCCCAAAACGAAAAAAGACAAGAGGGCTGCCAGGGGCAAGAAAGAGAAGATGAGGCAGCTGGAGCGCACTGAGCATCAGGCGGTGCTGGCAGAGCAGAAGGGCCACCTCCTCCTGGACAGCGACGAACGACCCAGTCCTGAGGAGGACGAGGGCAAGCACATCCACCTGGGGAACCTCCGTTTACAGAGGACACTGTACAACATCGACCTGGAAATCGAAGAGGTAACCACTTGGCATCCCCTCTCCCTGTCTGTCTACCAGGTATCTGTTTGGGCAAGAACAGGCAGCAGGCGTTCCTTTTAGAAAAGTCCTTTTGTGGCTGGGAGTGATTTTGAACTAATGAGCAATTCTGGCCAGCTCCACCTCTCAAAGGGCTATTTAGGCATTTAACAATAGAAATGAGTAACAGCTGGCCTCATGAGATACTCATTTGATAAGCAAGGAAATGGAGCATTCGAGCGAATTTTCCAAGATTTTGCCCTGAATAGATTTCTGGTTGTTATAGTTCTGTGTGAGCTGTAATAATTATTTCTGGTTATAATAATTCCGTTATATTAGAAAGCTTCTCATTATCACTACGCTATGCACAACACAGAACCCGGATCATAATAGGTATTCTCAGTGTTGCTGTTGTTGACAATTCTGTTGTAACTGTTTATTTTTAATGCAAGTAAAGGATCATTATGGGATGTTGTATCACAGTCCAGGTAGCACAGGACTGAAGTCTCTCAGAGGCCCTGCTGTAGAGAGTGGCTGGAACAGAGACTCCTGGTTCAAGGCCTTTGAAGTACAGAATGTGGCCCTGGCTGGTGTGGCTCAGTGGATTAAGTGCCAGCCTTCAAACTGAAAAGTCACCAGTTTGATTCCAGTCAGGGCACATGCCTGGGTTTTGGGCCAGGTCCCCTGTTGCAGAGGGGGCATGCGAGAGGTAACTGATCGGTATATCTCGCGCACATTGATGTTTCTCTACTTCTCTTTCTCCCTCCCCCTCTCTCTAAAAAGTAAATAAATAAAATCTTTAAAAAAAAATTCAAAGTACAGAATATGACTGGGAACCAGCACCATGTTGAGGGGTATATCATCCAGAGGGACTGAGATGTAGTGATATATTCATTTATTTAACAGCCAGTTTTTGAGTACCAGCTCTATGCCAGACACTGTTGTAGGGCTAGGATAGAGCAGGGAAAAACTAAACAAACAAAATCCTACCCCCTTGGAACTTACATTCTAGTGGGCAAAGACACACAGTGAGTAAGTGGGGGATATGTTCCAAGACCCCTGTAAGTTCTTGAAACCACAGATAGCGCTGAACCCTAGTAGTTCTTTCCAGTGCCTACATGCTTATGGTAAAGTGTAATATATAAATTAGGCATAGTAAGAGATTAGCAATAATAACTAATTAAATAGAACAATTATAGCACTATACTGTAATAAAAATTATGTGATTGTGAGGTGGGTCTGTCTTTCTCCAGGAATTTTTCTATTTTTCAGTCCAAACCTATTCCTGAATCTATATAACCATCCCTTACTTGGAGGAAATGTCTCTGTGTCCCTTGTTTCAGGGGATACCTTGCTGAGGTCTTCACGTAGGCTCAGTGCTTTTTGGCGCAACACGTTGCTGTCGTTTGGAATATGTTTTTCGCTCATGTCTTCTGGCCACAAGTTTAATGCCTCCTTCATCGTAACTAAGCACTTTACCATGTACTTGTGGCCATAACATTACAGTTTAAGGTACAACAGCAAAACTAGCATTAAGTTCTTTTTCCTCCTTCACAATTCAAGGATGGAAGATTTGTTCTCACCATAGATCTTAGTAACCTCAGCTTGGAATTTTTTTCCCTTCCTCGTTCAGTCGAGAACTTTCACTTTTTCACTCACTGGAAACACTTTACAGCTGCTCTTTAACCTCCATCTAAAATGCCAGCATCGCCACTCTTGCCCTTAAGTAAGATAAGGGCTCCTTGAACATAAGCACTTCAATATGGAAAGAGCTGATCTGGTAACAGAGATGGCTAGTAAGTGACTAAGGGTCAGGGAGCGAATGCGAAGTCGATAACTCTGAACAAAGGGATGATTCACATCCAGGGCAGGACAGAGCAGGGCTGCAGTTTTCATCACCCTAACCAGAGCGGCACCCTATTTACATCTTTTGAATTGTTTATTTCCAGAATTTTCCATTTAATATTTTCAGACCACTGTTGACTGCAAGTGACTTGAAACCACGGGAAGCAAAACCAGGGATGGGGGAGACTACTGTGTATTGTGTGTCAGATGGTGATAAGCGCTGTGAGGAAAAGGTGTTGGAGAGTGCTGGGGCAGGGAACAGGTGTGGTTGCAATTGGAATAGGTTGTCTGAGGGCCTTAAGGGCTTTGCTTAAAAGGTAGTATTTGATCAAAGACCTCAAAGGGGTGAGGAAATGAGTCATTTGGTTCTCTGAGGGAAGAAAGTTTCAGGCAGAAGGAACCAGAGCTTGAAGACCGGGAGGGCTATTCCTGGGGCAGAGTGAGGAGGGAGAGAATAGTAGATGCCCAGGGCAGAGACTTTGGCTTTACTTTTGAGTGGGAAGAGAAGCTGAAGAATGATGTGACCTGACTTACGTTTGAGAGAAACATTCTAGCTTCTGGATTCAGAAGAGTATGTAGGCAAACAAGGAAGGAAGCAAGAGTAGTTAAGCCAGGAGAAACACTAGGGTGCCTTGGATCAAGGGCGGTGATAAGAAGTGTTTACCCACATAACTGGAATGGGAGTGCTGGGTGTATATCCAGTCAGCAGCTGACTGAAAGCGCATCACACAGATCCGATCCAGAGCTAGACTGCAGGGAGAACGAAAAGCCCCCAGCTCTCGAAAGCGACAGTTGGGAGACAACTGGGACGGGGAGGTGGTCCTTGGTGAGACCACTGGAAACAACTAGTGGTTATTTGGAGGGCATTCAAGTCAGTTTTTTGCTTCATTTAACTCTTAACAGGCTTCTTATTGAATAATGATTATCTTGATTATTGAGGCAGCTGTATCACGTTGCCAATCGGCTATTAGAGGGTTAGTCCTCATAGTGGAAATTTACTCTCCTACTTTCTACCTATTGATCCTCGTTCTGCCTTTTAGAGCCCACATTTGCAGAACCCTAGTTCCCTGAAGAGAGAGCCCACAATTCTCCCAACCTTCCTCTTTTTTTAAAAAAATATATTAATTTTTAGAGAGAGGAGAAGAGAAGGAGAAAGGGGGGGGTGGCGAAACATGTGCACGAGAAACATGGATTGGTCACCTTGCACATACCCCCAACTGGGGACCTGGCCTGCAACCCAGGCATGTGCCCTGACGAAGAATTGAACCGGCAGCGTTTTGGTCTGTAGGCCAGCGCTTAATCCACTGAGCCCCACTAGCCAGGGCCCAAACCTCCTCTTTAGGGAAGGGAAGGAAACTTAATGTTTTCTGATATCTTCACTTACTTCATTGTTGATATCTTCTCTAGTCACCATTTAGTCATCAGAACAGAGTTTTCTTTGTATAAACCTAACTGACCAGAGCAGAGATTGAACCTGTGCTTTGGTCCTTTTATTACTCCCAGGCTGTAATCTTCCAGACTCTTGCACCACATCAAAAACTTTGTCCCACATATTTTTATTAAGTACTGGACACTACTTATTTCTACAAGGGTAACTCCGTTCCTCAAGTTGCTCAAAACCCCCTTGAGAGAGACGGTTTTAGTTTAAGTAACTAGGCCAGGATCAAACAGTTGGCACATGCTAGTGGAGTTGGGATTCTGATCAGGACCTGTCCGCCTCCAGAGTCCATGTTCTTTCTACACCACCAGCCTTCAGCCTTCCTTTGCTGTGAGACTTCATCCCCTACAAGGTTGCTAAATAGATGGCTCTGTTAAAATCATCTGTCTGTTCTTGAGAACTTTTAACACTGCCCATTGAGAACTCATTATTTTGCTTATTTTGCCTGAGGATTTTCAGTTAATCACAGGCTTGGTTTTCCACCCTTATGTGGGCTTGATGGCATAGATATTCCTCAGATTCTTGGAAATGTTTTATAGAAAAAAAATGGAAGCAATAGTGCACATAGTTTTCATTGAAAATAATTTATAGGCCTTGGAGAGAAAGTCATAATGAAATAATTTTTTGAGTTCTGTCTTCTAAAAACAACAAAATAAACAATAAAAAAGCATGGATTACCAACAAAGTGGGAAAGGGGCTGGATCTTTTTAAAAGTGATGTGGGACACCGTAATGTGTGTGGCATATTTAATTTTCCCCAAAACGTGCACTTCTGTTACCTCAGTGTAGCTCCACAGAAACCCTATGAAGTAGGTGGCTGTCAAGGGAAAAAAGAGGTTAATGACTTGCTTGTTGATCAGGAAGGCAGTCTCTATATTGATGGACTGTAGTTAATGTGTTTTTCCTCAAAGAAATAGGAGGTCCCTGGAGATGAGTGGTCTGTAGTCCTTTAATGACCTCCCTCTCACTCTGTGGTTTTTTCCAGGGTAAACTTGTTGGAATCTGTGGCAGTGTGGGAAGTGGAAAAACATCTCTCATTTCAGCCATTTTAGGCCAGGTAAGATGTTGTTATTGTCCTTGGCATTTTCTGCTTCTTTCTCTGGACTCTGCTTTGGAAGGGTCTCAAGAAGAATGAGTTTATTTCCTGGAGAGAATCAGGAAAGGTAGAAACAAAATGAACCCTTCCTCTACATCTCTGCTCACCCTGTTCCCCAGGGCATTCCCACCACTTGACAGCGTTGTCAGCTATCTCCAGCTATTGGCTTCCAGTGTGTAGAGGCCGGGGGTACGTTAAACATCTTCCAATGCATAAGACAGCCTCACAGCAAAGAGTTATTTGGCCAAAATATCAATAGTACTAAGAAACTTCGCAAACTGCTTTTGACACTTTGACCAGCCACAGCACCTTCTCCATACCCTGCACAAATCTTTTTTTGTGTTTCAGTTGCGTTTTTACTTTTCTTGAAATAATAAAGCATAATACACCGAAAATGCGGTGTATCTTCTTCCATCTTCAATATGAAAACGGCTGCACAAAAATTCACCAATTTTGATAAGTTTTTTTTATTGCATGCTGATATGACAGCTGTCACAGTGCAGTCTAACAAAATAATTTTAAATGAAGTTAAAGACAACTAAGCATACTAGAGCCATCATACAGGAAAACACATAACAGACTTTTTGGCCAACTCAGTAGCAGCCCTGACCCAAGACAGATTGTCACTGTCAGCCCCAAAAGGAACTCTGAAAGAAGATAAAATGGATAAATCAATTCATATCAATTACCGTGATAGAACACAATTCAAAGCAAATGGCTCCACATGCAGTTTCTTCATGTTGGACGGGTGGGTACATGCAACATCACTATATGGCTACTCTATATTACTAGTTGATGTCTAACTGGAATTTTTTTCCCTTTGGTCCTCATTTTACAGAATCAGCAGATCTAGCCAGTAGCCTGGATTAACTCTGCAGATAAAGTTGAGGCTGTAAATCCTTACAGCATCCTCCCCAGGGGATTATGGAAGGGCCTTCCGCTTGTGCTTCCCTTAATTAATTAATTAATTAATTAATTAAAACAGTTTGCAATGAGGAAGAAAGGATATAAAGTAGGTTGCTGAACGAAGTGCTGGTTCATTCAGGTCATGGGTTGTGCTGGGCTCCCACCACATGTAAGCAAGGAGAACTTGATTTTCTTTGCTGCTGTAGCTCTGTGGAGCAGAGGTCAGGTCTGGTTTGGGGCCCAAAAAGCATCCAAGGAAATCACCAAAACTTTCAGCTTCATTGTGGAATGTGGGGCATTCTGTTGGCTCAGGGTGATGGTTTTGCTCTATGATGCCATTGGACAGTGTCTGTCTCCCTAGATGACACTTCTGGAGGGCAGCATTGCAGCCAGTGGAACCTTCGCTTACGTGGCCCAGCAGGCCTGGATCCTCAATGCCACTCTGAGAGACAACATCCTGTTTGGGAAGGAATTTGATGAAGAAAGGCAAGGAGTGTTCGGTTTCTGTTGTGCTTTCTGTCTTGGCCATGTGAGATGCAAGGCAGCCCAAGTCAGCAGGCTCTGCCCCAGCCACATCCCTGACGCTGGGTCTCTTTATGTTCTTCAGATACAACACCGTGCTGAACAGCTGCTGCCTGAGGCCTGACCTGGCCATTCTTCCCAACAGTGACCTGACTGAGGTATAAGCCTTGTGCTCCTGATGAGGCGTGTGTTTAGCAGAGAGGATTCTGGAAGATGGGTGGGCAGGGCTATGCCGGAGCCACCTCCTAGGAGAGCCTCTTAAGTGCATGGGAGAAAAGCCTACCGAGTGAGATTCACTTTCCCTGGGACTTTCTGTTAGGAAAGCATTTGTACCTTAGGGCGGGGATATCAACAGTTACCCGTTTCAAGCATATAAATATTTCATATGTCTTTCATATGTCAGGTGGATTTTGAACAAAAGCTCATTGTTGGTTCAGAGTTAATGTTTCCTACACGGTTCACTTTTAGAACCATGAGTCAAACACGTGCACACTGAGTTTCTTCCCTGAGCCATATTCTGCCAACTTCCTTACCCAGATGCAGTCTATAGAGAGCCCTCTTCCTTTAGAAAGAAAGAAAGGCCGCTGCTACCCTCACCACTGTGGCTCATTTGGTTGGGTGTCGTCCCTTAAAGGGAAAGATTGCGTGTTCGATTCCCCGTCAGGGCACACGCCTGGGTGGCAGGTCTGGTCCCTGGTCAGGGTGCCTACGAGAGGCAACCAATCGATGTTTTCTCTCTCTCATCGATGTTTTTCTCCCTTTTTTCTCCCTCCCTTTTCCTTTCTCTAAAAATAAATAAATAAAACCTTTTTTAAAAAAAAAAGAAGAAGAAAGAAAGAGGTTGCTGCACAAACCCATCTTTCTTTGGTTCTCTGCCCTGGAGCAGTTTCCAGAGTTGTGTCTGTGGAACTGGCTTTTTGAGTCCTGGGACACCTTCTCTGACCAGCCGTGGAGGTCTCTGGGGCTGGCACTTTTATTCAGCTGATTCCAGTAAAATCCCTCCATCCAGCTTTGGTGAATGTGTTAGTTAGTTCACTGGCTCTCAAATCGTGGGTCTCAGGTCAGCAATATCAGTGACACTGGGAATGCATTAGAAATGCAAACCCTTAGGCCCCATTCCAGACCTACTGGATCAGAAACACGAGCCGGGAGGCCCAACAACCTGTTTTTACAAGCCCTGCAGGTGATTCTGATCCCTGCTCAAGTTTGAGGACCTTTGAATTAGTTGAATGTTTTTTTAAGCACAAGATTTTTAAAAATTACAGGGCCAGTTACCATTTGGCAGTTGGCGTATTCGCTTGCCCATTTATCAGGTGACATTCCCCAGGTGCTTGCTGTGTACCAGCAACATGTGCAGATACTCCGGGCACTGGGAATTTAAAGGGATAGGACGATCATCTGCACCCTCAGGAAGCTCGCAGTTGGGAAGATGAGACACCCACCCATGAGACACAACATAAGCCGATGAAAGAGTCCCCTTTCTTTTGAGTGTTAGTGAAGATGAAGTGGGGGAGGTGTTGCAGAGGAGAGGTTGCCAGAACTGAACAGATGCAGTACAGGAAAAGGCATGACAGTGGTCCTATGTGTTCATAATATATACATCATTTAAAATGACTTACATCCTAGGGATTGGCAAGGCTGCTGAGAGCTGCTGGGGAAGCTGCTCCGTATGTCCTGTTTGGTTGTTTAGATTCTTTCCTTTAGGACCCTTGAAAAGTTTTAAGCAAGGGTGGCACATGGTCAGCTTTGTGTTTTGGAAAGCTCATTCTGCCCATAGAGAATGGACAGGAGAGGGTGTCCATGGGGAGTGGCAAGGCCAGATGTGGGATTGATTAGTAACCAGATGGCTGTGGGAGAGAAGGAAGCATCTGGGCTGTGACTCCTCCAGTTCTAGTGTGGGCCCTGGTGGATCACAGCGGCCACTCTTCCAGGTGGGGAATTCAGTAGAAGGAGCCACTTTGGGTGGAGGAGAGGAGCGGTGACTGGAATGGTCACCAAGCCCAGCTCTGGACTTGAGCTGACAGCATCACTATGCTTTCTGGGCTCCTGTAGATTGGCGAGCGAGGAGCCAACCTGAGTGGTGGACAGCGCCAAAGGATTAGCCTTGCCCGGGCCTTGTACAGTGACCGGGACATCTACATCCTGGATGACCCCCTCAGTGCCTTAGATGCCCATGTGGGCAACCACATCTTCAACAGTGCTATCCTGAAGCACCTCAAGTCCAAGACGGTTCTCTTCGTTACCCACCAATTACAGGTATGGCACTTTCTTCCTTCCCCAGGCTGCCCACTGTGGCTTGAGAAACCAGAGACAGCAAGCGGGGCTTGGTCCTTCTAGGTACCTTTGTGGCCTCCTAGAAGTTCCTGGAATCCTCAGTGTTTACTTACTCAGCAAAAAGCTGACTGGCCTACTGTATCAATAAAGCTGCTTGTACCAATGTACCAGGCGGCTATCTGCATCAGAGATCCTTGGAGCATGTTAGTTTCTACACAGAAGTCAGTAAAAGGAGTAGGCTGAAAATAGAGTTTGGGTATGTGATAGTTTGGAAAGTATTATGTTAATTTAAGTGGGAACTATTTAGGGAAAACAAGGCCTTCTCCCTCTGTCATTTCATGACAAGCAGCCACTTCAGGGAGCAACTCAAGAATGTTCCACCTGCTTCGCATATGTTGTCAGCTTTGGGGGTTAACCCCCTCATTCTGCTGCAGAAAGTCAGTAACTGTAGGTACTTCTGAGTGTAGTAAAAGGGTGTGAAGTTCAATGCAAGGCTCCTGTGGCTCCACCTGTAGGTTTATGTCAAAAACTGGAGGAACCTTACTTGGAACGACATCACGAGGCGTGATAAACTAAAGCAGGTTCTCAGTCTTGGTACTGTTGACATTTTGGATAGCTCTTCGATGTGGGGGACTGTCCTGGGCATCCCTGGCTTCTCTCCACTAGGTAACAGCAGTACCCCTGCCCCCAGTTGTGACAACCAGCAGTGTCTCCAGATATTACCAGATGTCTGTTGGGGGTGCTCAGTCGCTTCCAAGTGAGAGCTGCGAGACTAAGATATGAGTGATTGGGTTATTTGCACAAATATCAACAACACTATGTTATCCCTGCCTTTATCTCTAGTACCTGACTGATTGTGACAAAGTGATCTTCATGAAAGAGGGCTGTATTACCGAAAGGGGCACCCACGAGGAACTGATGAATCTAAATGGTGATTATGCCACCATTTTTAATAACCTGTTGCTGGGAGAGACACCCCCAGTCGAGGTAAGAATCGTGGCGTTTGTATGCATCTCCACCTTCCTCACCAGGGAGGCGTGACCGTACTGCGATGGCCGGATCTCAGCTGAATTCAGTGCCTGTGTCTCAGGGGCAGAGCCCGGTTTCCTGCTGAGCAGGCTGCTGTGCCTTATTTAGTTTACACACTAGTTCTGCCCTAGGAGAGCAAGGGTGTGGGGCTGGCGAGCCCAGGACTTCCGTCGCCGAGAACTTACTAGTAAGGCAGTGACAGCGAGAATAATATGGGCCCTGTGTGTTGTCAGGTTCAGAAACGACCAAACCTATAGAGAATTTTTGTGAGTTTATTTGAACCAAACTGATGACCTTGCTGGAAAGCAAGATCTCAAATGCTCTGGAGAACGATGCTTTGCAGCTTCTTTTATACATTCGGAATTAAGGAAGGAGCCTGAGGAAGACGACCTGGAGGTGGGAGAAAGCAAGACAGAGATTAGATTCCATAACAGTTAACAAGAGGATGTGTTCTTTTGAGGGTAGTTAAGCTTTTCCGGGGGGTGGGTCTGGGAAAAAGGATTACTTCAGGCCTTTCAAAGGTTTGTTAACCTAGATGTATGAGAACAATGGATAGGACTGGCTTAAACCTTTTAGTAAAGAAGTTACACGCCTGGGGCATTACTACCCACAGAGACCCGACTAGCCAGGAATTAATGTTTGGATCACCAGTGAGGTTCCTTTCAGTTAGTTTTTTTTTTAACAGGGTCCACAGTGTGTTTATTGTTCAGTCATCGTTTCACTTCAAAAACTCCATCAATCCTGACTGTAGCATATGAAGCTCCTTTTTAAATAAACAAGTGATTAAGGAACCAGGAAGGAGAAATTAAACATTGCAAACATTTGAAAATGACCCCTGGTATCCCGGCTGCTGACCTGACCCTCATTAACTAACAAACGATATGTCCCGATTACCCGATTAGGCACTTCGTAGATGTCCTGTTTAGTCATTTGAACAGAGCTTTGTAGCAAAATATGATTATCCCTCCCTTTTACAGCTGAGGAAATGGAAGCTCAGGAAAGTTAAGCAGCTTGCTAATGTTAAATAGCAAAATTCAACTGAGTAATTTGAAGATTTAATTGGCTTTATTAAGTGATTAGTGATTCAGGCAGCACCCTAACTAGCAACAGAGAAGGACGCCCCCAGGAGTGGTACAAAATGGAAGGTTTCCATGGGCAGAAGGAGGGTGGGATGAGGAGATTAAAAGAGTGGATCATTTCAGGCAAAATTCATTTCTCTTGGGGAAGGTGGGGGGCCTTATCAGACACTTTACTAGTGTTGATCAGGAAATTCCAGACTGAGTGGTTTAAAATTGCACTCCTGGGAGAGGATGAAAGCACAATTAGGTTAGGTACCAAGTCCTGGTGGAGCTTAGCAAAAGTGACTCTAGTTTGGCCCTGTTTCTTATTAACACTAACAAGGGCACTTTGACTCTACAGTGCGCTCTCTACCATGCTGCCCTGCCCCCGGCGGCCACACAGAAAGATGGCAGTTTTCCATAGCTTCACTCTGGGCTCTGAGCTAGGCAAACACGTGGGCGTACTTACTTAGAGCTAGCCAAAGAGCCTGTTCCTCCATCTTGCCAACCTGCTCTCATATGAACTTCTTATTCTGTGGTCACCGTGGGTCCTAGGAGTACACTCCGGCTGGGCTAAAAGCTTTTTCTTAGCTACCAGGTCATTTCGATGTCTGAGAGGGATAAAAGCAGGAAGTTATTGGGATCTTTTCTGGGAGTCTCCCAGTGTCATCCTGTTTGATTTCAGGTACAGTGCAACTAACTGTTCATGACCAATTTGTTTTCAACCTTTTGGAATAAATATTCCAAGTGCCATCAGTACCTTCCCTAGAGACACCCTGATGTAGATTTGGGTTTATGATCTCCCCTGGGACTCTCAGAGTCCTCTTCAGATTAGCTCCCCTTCACTGTAGACATGGAGGGGAAAGGAGAGGAGAAGCTACAACGTGGAATGTCCACGGAGCAACAGACTTTGAGAGTCAGTGAGTTGTAGTGGAGGAGCATACTTTCAGTTTGTCGCTCGACTTTCCTGAGCTTCGGTTTCCTCATCTTAAAAGGGGACGGTACCTAACTCTTAGATTTGTTGCATCAATTAAATGAAATATGTAATGTTCTTACTCTAGTAAGTGGTCGGCAAACGGTAATTTTCTCTTCAGACGGCGCATTTATTCATGTAGTACAGTAAATATAGAATTTAGAGTCCTGTCTTGTGTTCCAGGTATGACTCTAAATTTTATGCTATGTTGTGACTTTTTTCACTGTCAATTCTAAAAGTCTGGTTGGAGAGTAAACTGGGGTCATCGGGGTGACTATGGCATCGAATTCAGTGTAGTGAACAATATTAAGAGAATTTCCTGCATAAAGATACAAGAGGAACTTAGAACATTAAATCTCTCAGGTTCGGTGTGGTGAATGCGTACTGAGTTCCTCTGTGCCCTGTTATGGGAAGTTCTGGGTGTTAGGCCCTGTGTGTGTTATAACCATGAGTGAGACGTCACCTGCCTCCCTGAGGGGCTCACAGTCTCCTAGGGAAGACCAGTGCGCTATGCTCTTACACCGGGTCACATTTATAGCAGCTGTACTGTCACAGAATACTACTAACAAATTGCTTGGCCTGGCGGTGGGGGCGGGGGGGGGCAAGAAGTTTATTCTAGAGGATTCTGAGTTGCCTCAGGGTCAGCGTAAGATTTGACTCTGGGGATAACTGTGACTGCACTGGGACAGGGGAGGGTCATTCCCTGTGAAGAACCAGTATGGACAAAGGTACAGAAGTGGGAAGTCACAGTGATGTGAGGGATGGCAGGAAATCCAGTATGGCGTCGGAGGAGGAGCCCTGGGAAAGGGAGAGGAACTTGAGGTTAGACTGGGACCAGAATGTGGAGGTCCCACAAAGCCAGACTGGGGAGTTTAAGGGTATCCTGGGATGGCGGTGGGAAACGATCGGCTCTCTGATTTTATGTAGCGATGTGGGGATCACAGATGGGAGGAATGGAAACGACCCCAGCCTCAATACTTCGGACAAGTTGCAGTGGATGAGGACATGAAGGCCACTGCTGTGTTTGGAGTTTGGGTCTTCTGTGACTTTGGGAGGAGCAATGTGAACAGGGTAGGAACCCAAATCTCAAAGATTGAAGGAGTTGAGGAAGTCCAAGAAATAAGGACAGGTGGCCTTTTTAAGAAGTTGGATGTATCTCTTTTCAATAATAGCAGCAGCTTGATAAATGATTCTCTAGTATGTCTGTGGACGTTTGTCCGAACGGCCATATCATAACTGGAGACACTTTTTTTAAAAATACTAGATTAATTCAAAGAAGGAAACCAGTGGCTCACAGAAGAAATCACAAGACAAGGGTCCTAAAACAGGATCAGTAAAGAAGGAGAAAGCAGTAAAGCCAGAGGAAGGTAAGACCTTTTCTAAGATTTTAGATTTGGCTTTAAAGTATGTTGGATACTATACCCTGTGTAATTCATGTTTGAGAACATTGTGTATTGTAGAGTATCTGGCCTCATACTCAGTGAAAAACAGAACTCTTACATAATATCAGGAGACCGTGCGGCACCTTCTGTTTGCTTAAACAGACCAACGCAATAAGGATGGCTTTGGATCCTATCTCCTCCTGTGCAGGGTAGGGCAGGTATAGGTACTCACAGCTGAGTCACCTGAGTATGCAAAAACTGAACGGTGGGCCGAGGCATACCCTTCCTTCCTGTGAGTCACCTCTGCTCCTTAAAAGTCTGTGCCAACCAAGGCAGAGGTGTTCCAGCTCCAAGGATGCCTGTATTCTCAGTAGCTCACTGTTGGAATGGTTCACTCCTCAGAGATTGCTCCAGAACGGTGGCAAAAAGTGACACCTCGGGTTTTTCCTTCCTGACTTTCTCTGTGCACAGTCCTGTTCTTTCAGCACTTTAGCTTATCAACTGAAACAAATCTTGGGAGACAGAAAAGTGATTTACAATACAGATATCTTCACCATGGTGAATTTTAAGCTTCATGTTAGTTTGCCACCTTCTTTGCCCCTCCAAAAAGAACGCAGCCCTGTTTTGTTTTTGTTTTTTTAGGGTTTTTTTTTTTTAGGTATTTTTTAAATAAAAGATTTTATTTATTTATTTTTAGACAGAGGGGAAGGGAGGGAGAAAGAGAGGGAAAGAAACATCAATGTGTGGTTGCCTCTCGCACGACCCCCACTAGGGACCTGGCGCACAACCCAGGCATGTGCCCTGACTGGAAATTGAACCTGCGACCCTTTGGTTTGCAGGCCCGGCACTCAGTCCATTGAGCCACACCAGCCAGGGATAGGGTATTTTTTCCCAAATAAATTTTTTTTTAATTGTATTTTTTCCCCTTTACCATTTAGTCCCCTTATAACCAACCCCCAAACCTTAGGCCTATTTTGAAGCTCTCTTTCTGGTGTGTCACCCCCTCACCTGATGCTTGCTATCTGGGGTTCAAATATTTGATGTTTTGAATCCTGGGTTTGCCACTGTTTTTCACTTCGTTGGTCTTAAAAGTACAGTAGGTGTTTGGTGTTAGTTAAGCATCCTAATTTACCACTCCCTGCCTCTTTTCTTTCTTTTAATAAGCCAGATTTCAATTTTGAATTCAGGTATGACTTAAGATAGCTTACACACATACACACCGAACAAACACAGCACGAAGCTGAGACAGCCTGTCAGTTCCTGCGGGAGGCAGTATAAAAAAACAACATCCTTGGGGAATATTGGCTTTTATTTACACAGCCACTAACCTGGAGACTTGCAGTTGTTCATGTGCCTGTGGCCTGGGTGGCTTGGTCCAAGACAATTAAAGGTGTGTGATGATGAGGAGGAGGTTTTCTGTCGGGCTGTTTCTCTGTAGTCTCATCGGTATCAGTCACCTGACCACACCAGGGGGCCCTTGGCAGCTATCCTCGCATTATTTCCTCTCCTACGAGTGCGCCTTCTGAGACTCCATCCCCATGGCCATGAGCTGGGTGCTGGCTTTATTATCTCCTGCCTGGTGTTACAGGTGTTACAGCTGTCTGTCCTCCATGCTGACAGCTGGGAGATACAGTGGAAAACGGGAGACCAACCAACTCACCTTCCTGCATGGAGTCTTTCGGTGGCCTCCTCCCATTTTCAAAGCAGCGTTTTCTAATCTTATTCCTGAGGTGGCACATGGATAAAATGCCGTTACTTGTGTGGGACCCTGGGATGCATGGAGGAGGCTGCCGTCTGCTGCAGGTGGCTGGTCTGGCCCTCCTGGGCCCATCTAGCCCAATAGGGCGGCCGAGGCGGGGCGGGGGGTGGGGGTCAAATCTCCACACACCTATAGCCCATTCTCTTGAGAAGTTCTTGTCTGAAGGATAATGTTCAAACACCTCTGACTGTAGCGTGCCTAACCGGCCTGATCCTTCGGCACTCCATGGGCACACAGACTGTCCCAGCCGTAGCCGTGCTGACTCGGTTGTCTATACTTGCTATCTCTGTTCCCCCACCTCTCTGCCAGTGTTCACGTTATCTCCTCTGCCCACTCTTTCCCCGCGGCTGACTCTCGCTGACCTTCGAGGTGCGATATGGACTACATATAAAGTCTTCCCTGAAACGTCCCAGCTAACCACCCTGCCGCTCCCCCACGTAGGTTAGATACGCCTCCCGATGTTCCCCGCTGACCTGCATATAGCTCTAGCATTGCTTGTAACACACTGTAGTAGCATTACGTGTTTGTTTATCCCTATGTAATGGACTGTGGAAGGATCCTCAGGTGGATCTCAAGGGCAGGACCTGATCTTACTCCTCTTTACTGCCCCAGGGCCCCATCCTGGGCCTGTGTATAGGAAATGCTTAGTAAATGTTACAGGGGTGAGTGAATGCTCTGATAAAGTAGAAATAATTCTGATCTGTGAAACTAGAGGCTCTCTTTGATTTTGCTCTTTTGTGACTTAATTTTGGAAAAGTAGCTTTTCCCTTCTGAGTGCGTGTTTCTTTTTTTCTTACCTAGGGCAGCTGGTGCAAGCAGAAGAGAAGGGGCAGGGTTCCGTACCATGGTCAGTGTACGGCGTCTACATCCAGGCTGCTGGGGGGCCCTTGGCTTTCCTGTTCATTATATCCCTTTTCATGTTGAACGTGGGCAGTACCGCCTTCAGCAACTGGTGGTTGAGTTACTGGATCAAGGAAGGAAGTGGGGTAAGGTTACCCATTAATGGGAAGATTATATGTCTAAGAATATGGCCACTCCATATTCCCTGGCCATGCTTAAGCAAACTAGTTTTCAATTAAAAGACACAATGAGCAAGGGTCACCCAGGATGGAAAAGATGAGTCCCTAACGTAACTTCACGAGATAGTCACTCCCTGACCAACTCAAGAAGCGGTAGAGCTTACCAGTAGCACCCCTGTGGGCTGTCTGCCCTCATCCATTAGAAAAAGAGAGGAGGAGGGCAGCAAAGCTCTCCTAGTGTTTTCCGTACCAGCTCCCAGAGTCATTATCCTACACCCTCCCCTTGGGCTCAGAAAGGCCCTGAGTGGGGTTCTTGGCAGGCCTTAGGGGTCCTGCCTCACAGAGCTTTGCCTCCAAACAGAACACCACAGTGACTCACGGGAACAAGACCTCTGTGAGCAACAGCATGAAGGACAATCCACACATGCAGTACTATGCCAGCATCTACGCCCTCTCCATGGCTGTCATGCTGATCCTGAAAACCATCCGAGGAGTGGTCTTTGTCAAGGTATGCAGTGGTGGCCTCTCTCGGGTTTATTCGGAGGAGGGGAGCTCCTTTGAAGTGTGATGGCCTTCACTAAAATGACCTGTGTCCCATTAGCCTCAACCTTTTCCTACTAGCCACCGCATTCCTCTGTGGCCAGCAGCCCTTCTCCAGTTTGGGGGCGGGTGTCCTGTGGAGGAGGAACCGAGCCTGCCCAAGTCCCGGGGCCTCAGGGCCCTGATCACTGTGCGCTCTGTTCCTTAGGGCACACTGCGGGCCTCCTCCCGGCTCCATGATGAGCTCTTCCGAAGGATCCTTCGAAGCCCTATGAAGTTTTTTGACACTACCCCCACGGGGAGGATTCTCAACAGGTTTTCCAGAGACATGGATGAAGGTATTTCTCACCGTTGCTCACGAGCCCAGTGGCTGCTGGCGTTCGTACCAGGAACATTATAGTCTGGGCATTTTCTCCAGGATACAGCTTAACTTTAGGCTGACTTTTCACCTTTCATCTAAGTTTTCATTCAATCTTATTTAACCTGAAAACAAATTCAGAGGATTGAGTTAGCATAAAGGCTTTGGACAAGGGGCATCTGAGATTCCAAAACATATATTTATTTTGGGTGTAGTTCATTGCTTTCTGGATACCTACAACCTCTGGCAGGTTTTCTGGGTGCTGCAGGGGCTGTGCCAGCACCAGAACTTAAATACTTCCCGGAGCCCACACTGTTAGTAACGCCACTGGCCATTAGCTGAGGGCTTACGGTGTGCTGAATGTTCTTCATGCCTTATCCTAATCCTCAAATCAACCCTGTGAGGTAGGTATTGTTTCACCCACTGAACACGCGAGAAAGCTGATGTCTAGAAAGGTTAAATAACTTGCCCAAGATTGCACAGCTGTTAAATAACCGAGCTGGGAATTGAGCCCAGATCTTTTTGACCCCAGAGCTAATATTTTTCCTGCACTGTGCTTTCTCCATTGGAGTTCATTTCAGTTGTTGATAAGCAGTGTAAAGCCATGGCCACAGGAAGCAAGGGCTCAAAACCATCGCTGATACACAGAACTGATGCATGACCTGATTCCATTTCCACTAAACACACACACACACACACATTGAGAAAAGGCTGAAATTAAAAAATCAGTGGTACCAGTATATCTGGGATTTGCAAGAAAATACTCCAACCCCCCTCCCTCCAAAAGAAAGGTAGGAGGAGGAGATATCCAAAAAGGAGATGAAGAAAATGTTGGTAACAAAATGTTTGAGTTTCTATACTCTTGACTTTTGTGTATGTTTAAAACTTTCCATGACTTTGGTTTTGGCAAGAATAAAGATTATGTGTATATTATTTTGTAAAGAGGGAAAATGTTTAAAGGGATTGGGCAGCATAGTGAACCCGAAAGAGGGCACAGAGGAAAAAGAATACTTAAATTTTCCTGGGACATGAAAAATTAGAGCAAGCAGGTTTCTAGATTTTTCTTTCATCAGACTATTTAAAAGACAACACAAAAATTTCAGATAGGACTTTGGAGAACGTCCTTTTGTTTTTAAATTTTTGGTTCTTTTTTTCCTGTTTGTGGATCCCCATAGCCTGACACATGTTTCTTTATCGTGTCCCTAGTCGATGTCCGCCTGCCCTTCCAGGCGGAGATGTTCATCCAAAATGTCATCCTGGTGTTCTTCTGTGTTGGAATGATCGCAGGGGTTTTCCCATGGTTCCTGGTGGCAGTGGCACCCCTCATTATCCTCTTTGCGGTTCTGCACATTGTGTCCAGGTAAAGAGAAAGGGTTCGTGTCCTCTAGGTCAGAGGACGGAGCCAGAGTTGTTCTCTGCCCACTGACACAGAACTCGCTTTCCCTCTAGGGTCCTGATTCGAGAGCTGAAACGTCTGGACAATATCACGCAATCACCTTTCCTTTCCCACATCACCTCCAGCATTCAGGGCCTTGCCACCATCCACGCCTACAACAAAGGGCAGGAGTTTCTGCACAGGTTAGTTGGTCAGAATAGGGGATCGCAAAGCCCATTACTAAGAGCACTAGTGGTTTAATTATCTCTGATTAAAATTCACTTGCTTGGTGGAACTCCTTTCTGAGCAGATGAGAAGGTGAAGGCACAGATTTGGAGTCGATTGGCTTTCAGTCCTTAATGGCCGTATTAGATGGAGTGTTGCTTATTTTTTTGGAACACCAAAAGATAGTCATTGATATTAAACTGATATTAAGTTGTCGAATATTGTTTATATGAGACATTTATGTACCTAGATTGGCGTTGTGGAGATTTGTACTAATCAGAGGTTGGAACTAACTTAAAGTCCTTCAGCAGAGGACTGGATAAAGAAGCTGTGGTAGTCCTGACTGCTGTGGCTCAGTGGTTTGGGTGTCGTCCTGCAAACTGAAAGGTCGCCTGTTCGCTTCCTGGCCCGGGTTGCAGGCCAGGACGCCGTTTGGGGGTGCGCGAGAGACAACCATTGATGTTTCTCTCCCTCTCTTTCTCCCTTCCTCTCTCCCTAAAAATAAAATAAAATCTTAAAAATAGGAAGCTATGGTATACTCATGGAGTGGAATATTATGTGGCCCTTAAAAAACACGAGGCAACTCTAAAGGTACTGATACAGAACGATTTCTAAGATATATTAGTGAGAGAACAAGGTACAGATGTATGTGTGCTAGTCTCCTTTTTTAAGTGTGGCTTTGTGTGTATAATATTTAGAATATCTCTGAAAGGATACACAAAAAACTAATATTGCGTTGCTCAAAAACTCTGTATGGTTTTTTCTGCAAAATAAAAGACATTTTCCATTTTGACCAATAACTGTCGATTTGGATATTTTGAGTATGTTGGCTATCTCCCACGTGTTTGAATGTTAATTATTGCCAGTGAAAGTCTCGATCTGATCGCTCTCCAATTTAGCCAACCTACCCAACCATGGAGCATCGTCCAACGAGAAATCTCCAGCACAAAACTTCGCAAACCACTTTTGACGTGTGTGGTCAGTCACAGCACCTTCTCCATACACTGCGCAAATCTCTTCTTGCGTTTCAGTTGTGTTTCTACCTTTCTTGAAATCATAAAGCATAATCTGCCAAAAATGTATATTTTCTTCCATCTTCAATATTAAAATGGCTATACAAAAATTCACCAATTTTGATAAGTGTTTTTAAAAAATGCACGCTGATATGACAGCTGTCACAATACAATCTAACAAAATTGTTTCTAATGAAGTTAAACACTACTAAGCACTATTAGAGCCATCTTATGGAAAAAACCAAACAAACTTTTTGGCCAACCCAATAGTTGCCACTGGAGGAGGAACTGAGTAGCTGGAGAATGGGGAAGAGAAAAACTGACTTTTCATGGTAAAACTTTTGTACCTTTTAAATAGTCCATCCCGTGCATATACTGTCTATTCCAAAAATTAAGAAATTAATTTTTAAAAGAAAATCCAGAGTAAAAAGATTAGGTTAAACTACTCAGAAAAATAATCTTAACTTTCTGTGAAAAAGATTAAAATAAACTACGTACAGGGGTGTGTGTGTATACATACATGTACCTGTAAGTGCTTTGAAAAAAATGCTGGAAGGAAATGCAGTGTTAGCCCTTGTTTTAACTGATGAGATTATGGGACTTTTGCATCTTCCCCTTCTTGGTCGCATTTTCTAATTTTCTCTAAAGAACACATATCTTATTGTAAGGAAGAAGTGTGATTTTTTTTTTTAAAGCAAAGCACATTTTTGCCTGGGAAGACTTCCTGCTGGGGCCTGATCTGCTTTCTAGGACCCCTAGTGACAATAGTGTCTCCCCTCCTTCATTGGCAAAGGTTGTCTATATTTTTTTTTTTCTGTGGTTTAGCTCCTGGCTGTTTGTTCCGTGGCCTTGGCAAACAGGCCTCATTCTGCCCAGTGATGATGTATCAGCAAAGAATTTCCACTTCACCGGATTCAGCCTGAGAGTTTCCTTTTCCTGGCCTTGGGCCATTTTTGCAGTTTGCCTTTGTAACCTCTCTTTCTTTGAGAAAGTGACCCCTGACCTAAGACGTTTTTTTGACATTTAACACAGCTTCTTTATTTGGTCCCCTTCCCCCATGCTTTTCCTGTGCTGTTAAAGTAGATAGTTTTCCCTTTTCCCTGAACATCTTTAATATGCTTCTTTGAAAGGGTAAAACTAGAAATCCCCATGTCCTCCTACATGTGGAGCATGGAATACTCCGCACTCCTGAAGTTTCCACTTCATTCTCCTAGTGACAAAGAGGTAGTACTGAAACATTAGCCCCCCGTCCATTATTCACCAGAGCTTTGACATCATCCATGACCAGGGCAGGGTGGTAGTTCATTGGCTGTTTTTGCTCTGCCTTCCTCACAGGTACCAGGAGCTACTGGATAGCAACCAAAGCCCTTTTTTCCTGTTCACGTGCGCAATGCGGTGGCTGGCTGTGCGGCTTGACCTGATCAGCATTGCCCTGATCACCACCACCGGGCTGATGATCGTCCTCATGCACGGGCACATCCCCCCTGCCTACGCGGGGCTTGCCATCTCTTACGCTGTCCAGGTCAGCCTTTGGGGCGGGGGCGTCAGCTTTGCTCATTTGAGCTCTTCCTATATTGGCCTGGGAGAGGCATGGCAGGGCCTCTGCCCTGAGCTACCATTTAACCTCTGATTCCTAGAGCTTCTGACGGATACTTTGACAGGTACCGTCTGGACTTGGCTGGGGTGGGAGGATGGGAGAGAGAGTGGAATGGTATATAGGAATAAAGGGATTTAAGTCTGTTGCATCTGCTTAAGAAATAGGTGCTATTTTCTTCATAAAGGTGATTTTGAAAATAGTCTTTTAATTGTAGGTTCCTGTATTCACCACCCTGTCATCTCTGGCCCCTCTTTACAGTCTTCTAAGATGTACTGTCTCCTCAGTATGCTTCTTAGATGCATTTTATGTTCAGGCTCATGCTTTTCCCAACACTGTTACACATGTAAACTGTTCTGGTCCTTAGGGATGGTTTATGGTCTTTAACTCAAAGAACAACTGGGCACTTGAGCTCTGACTAGGTATTTGAAGATGTTATGGAATTATTATTAATTTTTTAGATGTCATCATGGCATTGGATAATGCTATTATGATTATATTTTAGAAAGATACAAGCTGGAATATTCGTGGATGAAATGATAAAATATCTGGGATTTGCTTCCAAATAAAACAGAAGGGTGGGGTGGTAGAAATGAAACAGTATTATCTGTGAGTTGACAGTTTTTTAAGATGGGTGTTTGGTACATTGGAGTTTATTATACTGTCCTGTCTCCTCTTATATATGTTTGACATTTTTCCATATTGGAAAGATAAACAAAGAAGTAGTCAAAGGAAACCTGAGGAAAGATGCATATCTTCACAGATTTCCAAACCAAAGGTCTGTCACGCTGTGCAGACTTAAGGGATGGGTAGCAACAGAACGCTCAGTCTGAGCTGCACGTGGGCTCTGTGAGCACATTCTACCCAGCCTATTTTCTTAGTTGACTTTCCTGGAAGCATTACCACTAGGTACTCACGGGTTGACATGTATTTCTCTTTGTTGTGGCTACCACAGCAGGTGCAGGTAGAAGTATGAAGTTATAGATGCGTGCGAGTGGACCTGGAAAGATGGTGGAAAGCCTTCGGTGCAGGGAAGTTAGTGCCAGCAGTACCACAAGGCCACCTGCACTCACAGAGAATTACAGATGATTGGGGGGCAATAGGCATTGGATGCAGTAGGTCTTGGGTGGGACTCCGGCTTCAGAAGTGTTAACTGTTTAGAGAATACTTCTGTTCCGAAAACCAGCTGTTGTTTTTGCCCAGTTAGTCTTTATGATTGAGTTGTGGTCCCCTAGATGAAAGAGGTTTTCTAGCATTGGCCTGGCGTGTACTGATAATGAACTCTCTCTTGGATTTTTGTTTTCCATTATCAGTTAACGGGGCTGTTCCAGTTTACCGTCAGACTGGCAACTGAGACAGAAGCTCGCTTCACGTCAGTGGAGAGGATCAACCACTACATCAAGGTCAGACTGCGACAGGCCTTGTACTGCGATCTCACCCCTCACGGAGCCGTGTTACCCTTTTAGTGCTGTGGGTGGGTGTGCGAGGAGGAGGCGTGTCTTCTCTGCCTTCTCTTATCCCGCAGGAGAGGACCAGCAGTCTCGCCAGC